>JARHVA010000191.1:5847500-6027500 GCA_037957365.1 Torreya grandis
TCAATGTATCTATCTATTTAGGGATGTTTTCATAAATTTTTAGACCCTCATATGGTTAAGTATAACCTATAAAAAGTAATGAAAATAAATTATGTAGAGTCAAAACTTTAGAATGCCATGACTTTTGATTTGCAATTCCATTTGAGCTCTTGATTATGTCACAGATAATATTAGGAAGTACAATTCATCTATATATAATTTTAAATATGTTTTTAGAACTTTTCATACCCTTAGATGGTAATGTATGGCTTTTGAAATTTTCTCAAAATAAATGATGTAGAATCCAAACTACTAGTGGCCATAACTTTTGATACAAATCAACATTTAAGCTCTCGTTTACACCAAAACCATCATCTCAATTTTTTTTATTCAACTATAAAAAACTATATCATTTAGGTATGGATTCATAATTTTTTTGACCCTCAAATGGTCACATATAGACTTTGAAAATTTTTAAAAATAAATTATGCGGAGTCTAAACTTATAAGCTATAACTTTTGATCCATAACTTAGTTTAAGCTCTGATTTGCACCAAAACAACCATCTCTGAAAGTAAAATTTAGCAATAAATAGATCTATCAATTAAATGATGTTATCATAAATTTTTTAACCCTCAAATGGTCATGTATGGCATCGAAAATGTTTATAAAATAAATAATTTGGAGTCTAAACTTCTAGAGGCCATAAATTTTGGTCTGTAACTCCTTTGAACTCTCGTTTATTCCAAAATGACTATCTCAAACAGTAAAATTCAGCCATAAATAGATTTATATATTTAGGGATGTTTTCAAAATTTATTATACCTTTATATGGTCATGTATCACCTCTAATTTTTTTGAAAATAAACAATGCATATTCAAAACTTTTAAAGGTCATAACTTTTAATCCATAACTCTATTTAAACTCTCGTTTGTGCCAAAACGACCATGATGGAAAGTGAAATTAATATATAAATATTTTATAACTTTGTGACCACTAATATATCATGTATAAATCCAAAAATTTCTAGAAATTAATGATATGGTGTCTTAACTTTAAAAGGCCATGACATTTGATCCGTAACTCTATTTAAGCTCTCATTTGTGCCAAAATGACCATACCAAAAATCACAATTCAACCATAAATAAATTTTTAAGTTTAAAGGTTTTTTTAAAACTTTTGAAACCATCATAAGGCAATGTATGGACTTATAAAAGTTTATAAAGTAAATTATTTAGAATCCAAACTTTTAGAGGCCATAAGTTTTGATCTATAACTGTGTTTGAGCTCCAGTTTGCACCAAAATGATTACATAAAAAATTAAAAATGAGCCATAGATAGTTATATCCATTTAGGTATGTTATCAAAACTTTTTAAACCATCATATGGTCATGTATGGCCATTTAAATTTTTTTTAAAATAAATGATACAGATTCTAAACTTTTGGAGGCCATAACTTTTGATCCGTAACTTTGTTTGAGCTTTTGTTTCCACAAAATTGACTATCTCAAAAAGTAAAATTTATCCATAAATATATATATATATATATATATATATATATATATATATATATATATATATATATATATATATATATATAAGGATGTTTTTATAAAATTTTCAAATATTTATATGGTCATATATGGCCTCCAAATTTTTTTAAAAATAAATGATACAAAATCCAAATTTTTAGAGGCCATAACTTTTGATCTATAACACAATTTAAGGTCTCGTTTATACCAAAATGACCATCTCAAAAAGTAAAATTAAACCATAAATAACTCTATCCATCTAGGGATGTTTTCATAAATTTTTATACCCTCATATGGTTAAGTATGACCTTTGAAAAATTAAAAAAATAAATTATCCATAGTCCAAACTTTTAGAGGCCATAACTTTTAATCAGTAACTCCGTTTGAGATATCATTTATACCAAAATGATTGCATTGGAAAGTAAAATTCACCTATAAATAAATATATCCAATTAGGGATGTTTTAAAAACTTTTTAAACCCTTAAATGTTCATGTATGGACTTTGAAAATTTTAGGAAAAAAATGATGTGGACTCCAAACATTTGGAGGCCATAACTTTTGAGCCGTAACTTTGTTTGAACTCTCGTTTGCACTAAAATGACCATTTTAGAAAGTAAAATTTAGACATAAATAGATTTATCTATTTATGGATGTTTTAAAAACTTTTTAGATCATAATATGGTTATTTATGGCCTTATAAAAGTTATAAAAAAATGATGTGGAGTTCAAACATCTGGAGAGCATAACTTTTGATCCATAACTCTATTTTAGTTCTAATTTACACCAAAATGACATCTTAGAAAGTAGAATTCATTCATAAGTAGATATATACATTTAATTATGTTTTTATAACTTTAAGGACCCTAATATGGTCATGTATGGCCTCTAAAAAGTTTTGAAAATAAATGTTGTAGAGTCTAAACTTTTAGAGGCTATAACTTCTGATCCGTAACTCTATTTATGCTCTCATTTGCAAAAAAATGACTGTATTAGAAAGTACAATTCAGCCATAACTTGATCTATCTATTTAGGGATGTTTTAAGAAATTTTAAAACCTTAATATGGTCATGTGTGGCCTTTAAAATATTTGTAGAATAAATGATGCAAAATACAAACTTTTGGAGGCCATAACTTTTGATCTGTAACTCTATTTGAGCTCTCATTTGTGCTAAAATGTCTTAGAAAGTAAAATTTAACTATTGATAGATATATCTATTTAGGTATGTTTTCAAAAAATTTGAAAATAAATGATGTGAAGTCTAAACTTTTAGAGGCCATAAGTTTTGATCTATAATTCTATTTGAGCTCTCATTTACACCATAATGACCATCTTAGATAGAAAAATTCAACCATAAATAAATCTATCTATTTAGAGATGTATTAAAAACCTTTAATACCTTAAAATGGTCATGTATGAAATACAGAAAGTTATAAAAATAAATGATATAGATTCTAAACTTCTAAAGGCCATAACTTTTGATTCGTAACTCTGTTTGACCTATAGTTTACTCCAAAATGACTACCTTTGAAATTAAAATTCAACTATAAATATCTCTATTCACTTAATAATGTTTTAAATACTTTTTAAAATATTATGTGGTCACATATGGCCTCTAAAAAGTTTGGAAAATAAATGATGTAGAGTCTAAACTTTTGAAGGCCTTAAATTGTGATCTATAACTCTATTTGAGCTTTTGTTTACACTAAAAAAATCATATCAGAGAGTAAAATTCATGCATAAATAATTTTTTGGACCTTTAGATATGTAATTCTATTTGATCTCTCATTTATGACAAAATAACCATTTCAAAAAGTAAAATTTAGTTATACACAACTCTATCCATTTAGGAATGTTTTCAAAACTTTTTAGATATTCTGATAGTCACATATGGCCTCTGAAAAGTTTTAAAAACAAATCTTGTGGAGTCTAAACTTTCAGAGGCCATATAATTTGACCCATAACTTTGTTTAAGCTCTCTTTTGCACCAAAATCACCATCTTGTAAAGTACAATTCACCCATAAATAACTCTATTTGATTGGGTATGTTTTATAAACTTTTTGAACCCTTAAATGGTAATTTATGGCTTTTGGAAAGCTTTAAAAACAAATGATGTAGATTTTAAACTTTAAGAGGCCATAACTTTTGATCTGGAACTCTGTTGAACTCTCATTTGTGCCAAAATGGTTGTCTTAAAAAGTACAATTAAACCATAAGTAGTTCTATCTATTCAGGTATTTGTTAAGAACTTTTAAAACTCTTAAATGTTCACATATGGCCTCCAAAAATTTCTATAAATAAATGATGCAGAGTCCAAACTTTTATAAGCCATAACATTTGATTTTTAACTATGTTTAAGCTCTAATTTACACTAAAATGACCATCTTAGAAAGAAAAATTTATCCATGAGTAACTCTATCCATTTAGGGATGTTTTCAAAAAATTCAAACCTTTATATGGTCATGTATGCCTTCCGAAAATTTCTAAAAATAAATGATGCAAAGTCTAAACTTTTTAGAGGCCATAAATTTTTATTAGTAACTATGTTTAAGCTCTCATTTACAATAAAATTACCATCTTAGAATCAACCATAAGTATATCTATACATTTACATATGTTTTTAGATTTTTTCATACCTTCATATTATCATATATGGCCTTCAAAATATTCTAAAAATAAATGATGCCTAGTCCAAACTTTTGGAGGCCATAACATTTGGTTTGTAAATCCATTTGAGCTCTCATTTGCACCAAATTAACCATCTCAAAAATTAAAATTTAGTAATAAATATCTCTATCCATTTAGAGATGTTTTGAAAACTTTTAAGACCCTCAGATAGTCATTTGTGGCCTTTGAAAAATTTGAATAATAAATGATAAGTAGTCCAAATTTTTTAAGGCCATAAATTTTGATCTATAGTTTTGTTTGAGCTCTCATTTACACCAAAATGACCATATTAGAAAGTACCATTCAACCATATATTATATATATATATATATATATATATATATATATATATATATATATGTGGTTGAATGGTACTTTCTAATATGGTCATTTTGGTGTAAATGAGAGCTCAAACAAAACTATAGATCAAAATTTATGGCCTTAAAAAATTTGGACTACTTATATATATATATATATATATATGTATGTTTTCAAAATGTTTCAAACCTTTCGATGATAATGTATGGCATCCAAAAAGTTTTGAAAATAAATGATGCAGATTCTAAAATTTTGGAGCCATAAATTTTGATCTAAAGGCCCATTTGAGATATCATTTGTGCCAAAATGACCATCTCAAAAATTAAACTTTAGGAATAAATAAATATATCCATTTATATATGCTTTTAGAGAATTTGAGACCCTCAGATTATCATGTATGGCCTCTAAAAACTTTTGAAAAAAATATATAGAGTCCAAACTTTTAGAGGCCATAACATTTGATACATAACTTCATTTGAGCTCTTGTTTATGCCAAAATGATTGTCTTAGAAATTAAAATTCACCCATAAATATATCTATCATATTTGTGATGTTTTTAAAACTTTCTAGACCCATAGTAAGGTATAACCTCTAAAAATGTTTAAAATTGAATGATGTAGATTCCAAACTTCTAAAGGCCATAACTTTTGATTTTTAACTCTATTTGAACTCTCATTTATGCCAAAATGACTGTCTCAAAAATTATAATTTAGTTATAAATAACTATATCTATTTAGATATGTTTTAATAATGTTTTATACCCTCATATGGTCATGTATGGCCTATGAAAAGTTATGAAAACAAATGATATAGATTCTAAATTTTTGGAGGCCATAACTTTTGATTTTTAATTTTGTTCAAACTCTCATTTGTGACAAGATGATCATCTAAAAAATTAAAACTCAAATATAAGTAAATATATCCATTTAAGGATGTTTTTTAAAATTTTAAAATCATTATATGGTCATTTATGGCCTCTAAAAAGTATTAAAAAAATTCATGTAGAGTCCAAACTTCTAGAGGCCATCACTTTTGATCTGTAACTCCATTTGAGTTCTTTTTTGTGCCAAAAGACCTGTCACAAAAAGTGTAGTTTAGCCATAAATATCTCTATCCATTTAATAAAGTTTAAAAAAGAAATTAAACCCTCAAATTATTAGGTGTGGCCTCTGAAAAGTTTTGAAAATAAATTATGGGGAGTCTAAAATTTTGGATACCATAACTTTGGATCTGTAACTTTGTTTGAGATCTATTCTATGCTAAAACAATTGTCTCAGAAATTAAAATTTATCCATAAATAAATATATCCATTTATGGATATTTTCAAAAGCTTTTAGACCCTCATATGTTCACATATAGCCTCTAAAAAGTTTTGAAAACAAATGATGCAAAATCCAAACTTCTAAAAACCATAAATTTTGATCTATAACTTTGTTTTAACTCTTGTTTACACCAAAATAATAGCCTTATAAAGTAAATTTAAACCATAAATATATATATCATTATGGGGATGTTTTAATAACTTTTTTGACCCTTAGATGGTCACATATGGCCTCTAAAAAGTTTTGAAAGATAAATGATGCAAAGTCAAAACTTTTGTAGGCTATAACTTTTGATATGTAACTCCATTTGAGCTCTCATTTGTGAAAAATGACCACCTTAGAAAGTAAAATTGAGAAATAAACAAATATATTTATTTAATGATGTTTTTAAGACTTTAAAGACCCTTAGGTCATTTATGGCCTCCAAGAAGTTCTAAAAACAAATGATGTAGAGTCGAAACTTTTAGAGACCATAAATTTTTATTTATAACTTTGTTTAAGCTCTCATTTATGCTTGAATGACCATTTCAAAAATTAAAATTCATACATAAATATCTCTATCCATCTAGTGATGTTTTCATAAAATTTCAACCCTTTATATGGTCATAAATGGACTTTGAAATGTTTTGAAAATAAATGATGCAGAGTTTAAACTTTCAAAGGCCATAAATTTTTATCTATAACTCTATTTTATCTCTTTTTTATGTGAAAACATTTGTCTCTAAAATTGAAATTTAAAATTAATATATCTATATGTTTAGGTATGTTTTAAAAAAAAATTAGACCCTTATATGGTCATGTATTATCTTCAAAAAGTTTTGAAAATAAATAATGTGGAGTCCAAACATTTAGAGGCCATAAATTTTGATCCATAACTTTGTTTAAGCTCTCATTTGCACCAAAATTCCCATATATATATGAGCTCTTGTTTGTGCCAAAATGATCGTATTATAAAGTAAAATTTAACCATAAACAACACTATCCATTTAGGATTGTTTTATTAACTTTTCAAACCCTTAAATGGTCACATATGGCCTTTGATTTTTTTTGAAAATAAATGATGTAGAGTCCAAACTTTTTAAGGCCATAACTTTTGTTCCATAACTCCATTTATGATCTCATTTATGCCAAAATGACCATATTAAAAATTACAATTTTTCCATAGACATCTCTAACCATTTAGGGACATTTCTAGAACTTTTTGGACCCCCAAATAGTCAAGTATGGCCTCAAAATTGTTTTAAAAAGAAATAATGCAGAGTCTAAATTTTTGAAGGCCTTAAAATTTGATTTGTAACTCTATTTGAGCTCTCATTTAGACTAAAATGATTATATTAGAAAATAAAATTCATCCATAAATAGTTATATCCATTTAGGGATGTTTTAAAAACTTTTTATATCTTTAGATGGTCACATCCTTTGAAAAGTTCTAAAAATAAATGACGTAGAGTCTAAACCTTTGTAAGCTAGTAATTTTGATCCATAACTTATTTTGAGCTCTTATTTACCCCAAAATGACAATATAAAGAAGTAAAATTTAACCATAAATATATATATCCATTTAAGGATGTTTTAAAGACTTTTTATACCTTTATATGGTCTTGAACAACCTCTAAAAATTATGAAAATAAATAATGTAGAGTCCAAACTTTTGGAGGCCATAACTTTTGAACCGTAACTTCATTTGAGCTCTCCTTTAAACCAAAATGATCATCTTGGAAAGTAAAATTTGGCCATAAATATCTCTATCCATTTAAAAATATTTTAAAAACTTTTTTAGAATTAGCTAAAAGATCTAATGAATCTGATATAAAGCATAAGTAAGAGATAAAATAGCAATAGTAATAAACAATAACTGTATATTTGAGATAATAAAAAAATGAATAAATAACTTAAATATGATGAATTACTTTGATAATTTAATATTAATTTGATATATAATACACAAATAGCCATTGCTTATCCAAATCAAAGTGTGCAAGATAAAGATCAAGGAACTCACACAACACGTGTAGTTCAACTAATATCTGACTACATAAATAGTGGAGTGTAACTCCACACCAAAAAGATAGGTGTCCAACTTGTGTAAATGATCAACACAATTTGAATAATAATTAAGCAATCTTATCCTATCTTATCATAAATATTAGAGTGGAACTCTACTGTAATAAGATAGGTGTCCAAGATGACTACTAACTAAGCAAGCTTATCTTATTTGGTACAAATTATTAATAAACATAATAAAATAATTACAATAAATAATTGGTGCACCAATATAAATAATAAATACAAATAAATGAAATAAAGTAAATAAATGCACTAACACCCCCGCCCCCCCCTCCCCCCCCGCAAAAAAAAAAGTGAAGCTTAGGTAGGGTTATGTAGATAAGAGTCCCAATAATTTATAGCCATATTAGGTACTCTATACACATAGATGAGAAAAGGAGTAAACTTGAAGGAAAAAAACTCCTCTTTAAAATGAAGGTCTATGATACCCCCCTGAAGAACTGATGTCCCCTAAAGAATTGATGTCTTGTAGCCCCAAAAGAGATTGTAGGTGAAGATACTTTCTCTTAGTGAAAGGTTTGGTGAAAATATCTACAATCTACTCCTCTATAAGATAATATTAAAGATCAATGATCTCTGCCCAAATCAACTCTCTAATAAAGTGCATATGGATCTCTATGTGTTTGGTTCTATGATGATGAACTAGATTCTTTGTGATCTAGATAGTGCTCTGGTTGTCACAGTAGATGATTGATGGCTTCAAAAATGGAACACCAAGCTTAGTGAGAATATTTTAAAGCCAAATAGCCTCAATAGTGGCATTAACAATGCCATGATACTAAGCCTTTATAGATGAAAGAGAAATAACATGCTACTTTTTTCTCTACCAATAAATGGGGCTAGATCTAAGTAAAAGCTATAACTAGAAGTGGACTTATGATCATCATAATCACCAGCCCAAATATAATCTATACATCCCACCAAGTCTGAACATGTACATATTTTATAGTGAATCTCATATTTGATAGTGTTTGAATTTACCTCAAACTATGCTTGGTAGCTCTCCAATGAAGCTCATTTGGTGTCTACATAAAGCATGAAACCATGCCAATTGCATATGAAATGTCAGGCCATGTATGAGTTAGATAGATGAGCTTACCTACAAGTTGGTAATACAATGTGGCATTAACCAAGGGAGTGGAATAATGAACCTCAAGTCTAACTCTAGATAACAAAGGAGTCAGTGTAGGCCTACAATCAACCATGTGAAACTGAGCTAACAAGTCCATGGCATACTTGGGCTATGAAAGTGTAATCCTAGAAGAAGACTACTCTATCTAAATCTAGAGAAAATAGTGCAATAGGCCCATGTCTATCATAGAAAACCTATCATGAAGTGAAGTCTCAACACTATTGATGATGGATTTTGTGCTCCTTGTAATAATTAGATTGTCAACATAGAGAACTAAGTACAATTGTGAATCCTCATACCATAGAATATAGACATTTAGATTTGAGTGAAATCTCAAGAACCCAAATGAAAGAATAAATGTGTCATTGGAATACCAAGCTTTGGGGCTTGTTTTAGGCCATAGAGAGAATTTTTCAAGTGACACACCAATGAAGAATATTGAATGAACCCCTATGGCTAATCCATATATATCTCTTCATGAAGATCCCCATGAAGAAATGTGCTCTTCACATTCATCTGATATACAACCCAACTATGAGTTGCACCAATAGCTAGTATCAAGTGATTGGAATTCATCTTAACAACAATCACAAAGGTTTTTGTATAGTCAATGCCTTCCACTTGGGAAAAACCTTTGGCCACTAATTATGTTTTATACTTATCAATATTTCCATTTGGTACAAACTTAGTCTAATATATCCACCTACATCATACTAATTTTCTTCCCTTAGGAAGAGGAACAAGATCCCAAGTGTTATTCCTAATCAATAAGTCATACTCTTCTTCCATTACTGAATCCCACTTAACTATCCATGTGGCTTCTGTAGACACCAAAATCATGTCGACTCCCCTGGTCATTCCCCATCTTATTCTTCTTCGCCTATTTAACCCTTGTCGATCACTTGTTCCACCAACCTTGACCCTGGCAGCATGTAAAAATGAGCACAGAGCTAAAGCTAGACTCTATCCCCATTATGCATCTGCCGATGACGGTCTTTACCCGGCCAATGTCACTGACGTCGGTCAACTATCGGCCGACGTCGGCAATCCTGCTGACGTTGGTCACCTTGCCGTTATCCGTTATCAGTTATCATTCGGTTTCCCGAAACGGTTGTCGAACCGTCTCTGGGACCGTCCCTCGCCTTCATCAGCATCCGCCAACCATTCGAAACGGGGATCAATCGAAACCCGTGCAATCATTCAATCAACTTGCGAACTCTGACATCAACACTCTCGGCATCAACCCACTCTCGGCATCAACCAATCTGCATTCAATCCGGCACCGCAACTATGGCTTTTATCGCATCTTCTGGCAGGTAAGTTTTTACTCTGTTTGTTTTATTTCTTCTTGGTTACTATTTATGCATTAGCTCTGTCATCCCGAATCCACAGATCCAGCATCTCTCATTTACATCCCTGCTTCTGTCCCGACCTTACCTTGCCCAGACCCTGTCCTGACCTTACCTTGCCCAGACCCCGTCCCGAAGCTTCAAACCCCGTCCCGACTCGACCAAAAATCCCTTGTCCCGACCCTGTCAAGACCTTCTGCAACTTGCCCAGACTCTATCCAGAACCTGCCCCGACCGACGCCGGTCACTGCCCCGACCGACGACGGTACTTTAACCGACGTCGGCACCTTCCCAGACCGACGCCGGCACCACAGAGACCGACACCGGTGACTGTGCAGAATAGTGCCGCTTATCAGGTACGCTCTTTTATTTTCTATCATTTATTTCTGTCATTTCATCCTTTATTATCTACTTTCATCCAATATTACGCTTTTTATCAGTGGGTTGATATCCTTCTAGAGAGTCTTCATACTTTTGGGATCGGGCGTTCGCCTGACAACCCACCATATCTTTGACTAACATCTTTCCGTGTTTTAGTCTCTTTTTCGCAGGTGTCATTCCTCCACAGCCAAAGAGGAGAATCTTCCAACGTCTGATTTCGGTGCGCTCAACTTTATCAGGTACTTCTAGCCTTAACCATTTATTTCAGTTTCTTATTTCTTCTTTGAATGTAGAAAGCAATTTTGCATACAAACATTCTGGCACGCCCGGTGGGACCCTAGGTCCTCCTTGGGTTCTTTCTCTCTTTCTTTCATTCATTTAGGCGCATTAGGTTTCTTCCTTTTTGCCTCCTTTCGTCTCTTCTTAAATGACATCATAAGCAGAACTAAAATGAACATTTCTTTCTTGCACTTCTAGACTAGCTAAACTCATATTCTTTGACTCTTTCTCCATTTGTCTTCATACGAACAAACATTTCGAATTGGACATTAAAATACTTTGCATTCATTTCTGTTTTCCTGCATCTCTTAGACCACACATAGTAATTAAACCACATATTGAATTAATCTAGATCACTTCATGTTACACGACCAAACCACCTGCACAAAATAAACATTTTAACTTACCTGAGACAAGGCCCGACTGGGATTTCATCCCCCAGCAGATACCTTACCCGTCCCGGTGACCCTACTTGGATTTCATCACCAAGGGGGAAGCCCACTCCGTTCTCTGGCGGAGTATAATCTCTAGGCGAGGTATATCTTGGCTAAGCGAAACCAGCTAACCACTGGAATCGTGAAGTGAGGGGAGCTTGCTCCTTAGCACCAGGCCACGTACCAGACCCTAACACAGACTTCTTGAGCACCATAACAAAACCTGAAACCTTCCATAGACTGCTTCTTCTAGGACCCGACTCACAAAGCCAACCTCCCCAAACACACATTCTAAGGCATAAGCCACTATAATCCTAAAAATTTTACTTCTAGAATTTTAGGATCTGCTTGTGTCTTCATCTTTTTAGTTCTTATCTGCTTGTTTGAGCGTGTAAGGATGTTCTCTCTTGCCTTTTATGGTTTTGACACACAGTCAAACCAAGGCCCTTTTTGACCACTCTGGCCGTCAACTACTTTCGTCTACCCCATTTCTAACCTGTCCTATCATGGAGTTCCACTCGGAGACTGAAAGAACTCCTACAGGACCGACCCTAACCCCAACTCAACTTCCCATCATCCCTGAAGGGGACCAGGATTTCAAAAAATTCTTGGACCTCAATACTGCAGCCCTCCATAACTATCTCGCAAGAAATCCAACGCGAGACCTTTCGGGTGACATGGCAACGACATCGACACCATTCGTCATCCAACCCTTTTTGACTCAGCCTTTCACCTCAACTATTAACCCAACCATGGCCAATACGCAAAGTTTGGCCTCTTCGTCTATTTTTAGACCGACCTCCATCGGGGTTTTGTTACCCCCTCAATCATCTACAAATCAACCAAGTTCTACATCGTATCAGAACTTGATTGCCTCGACCCCTTACACTCTTGCGCCCACAAATGTAGGAGTGCCAACCTATCCCTCTACCAGTGCCGCTATTCAACCACCTTTGGCGGTGCCTAGTCAACTTATACCTTCGACCTTCATGACGCAACCACCCTTAACCCCTACTTCTGCCCCTGCGACTAGTCATCCGTACGTTGCACCCTTATTGGTACAACCGACTACGTCGCATACCTCCTCTAGCCTCTTTCAAGTGCCTTACAACCTTAGGGGCACTCTGTCCACCAATCCATCAGCAGACGTCATCAAGATGCTGATGGATAAAATGTCCAGTCTCGAAGCTTCTATTTCCGGTTCAAATAATATCTCTTCATATGACCAGATTTATAACGAGCCCATTCATCCTTCTGTCCCTATTCGACCATACCCCAACCATTGGGAGCTTCCTAAATTTACTCGCTTTCAGAGTAAGGAAGACCCACAACAACATCTACAGGCATTCAGACATGCCTGCTATCTTATTGCCCACGACGATGCGTTATTATTACGCATGTTTCCTATGTCTCTTTCTGGCCCTGCCCTTGACTGGTATAGCTCCCTTGCCAGACATTCTATCTTTTCCTTCATTCAACTCGCTCAATTATTCGTTGACCATTTCTCAATCAATATCACTAAACAAGTCTCGATCACAGACCTTTACTCCATTAGGCAATTTGACGACGAATCAGTAGTTGATTTTGTCGCCCGTTGGAGAGACTTGATTAACCAGCTCTCTTTCTCCTTGCCTCAACCTGAGCTCATTGAGCTCTTTTCCCGAGCATGTGTCAGTCACATCTCATCCACCTTGCGGGTTCAAACATTCCACACTTTCGACGAGGCCTTCACCATGGCCCGAAAGCTTGAACTCTGCGCTATTGAAGAAGATAAGGTCAAATTGTGTAACACTAACACAAGAACCAATGACCATTCTTCTTCCAGACCTTCTTCTGCCCACTCTCAATCTAAGGAGTCGGCAAACACTGTCATCTTTAGACCATCATCTTCAACAATAACCAATCGACCAGCATCTTCAACATTAGACTACATCAATAAACATTTTCAACGTCAATCCATATAGCGTCAATTCACTCTAATTGGAGAGTCATATGCCTCTGTCTTGGATAAACTCGTCAAGCAGGGGGTCCTCAATCTCCCTTCAATCCAACCACATCAATTCGACCCCTCAACACCTATCCCTGCATGGTACAGGGAGAATCACTTTTGTAACTATCACCGTGTCAAAGGCCATGATACGGATCACTGTCAAACTTTTAAAAACCTCGTCCAGAACATGCTAGACAAGGGCGATCTTATCTTGGATAACCCAAACGCACCGCCCAACCAAAACCTTGACATCTTCAAACAACCATTTACGAATCATTCGCCTACTCAAAACAACATCCAAACCATGATCAATGACCCTCAAGACCATATACACACTGTCAACACTATCTTACCTCTTGTCCCTGACCAACCTTCTTCACAGGATGAAAGACCCTCTTCTCCTATTAGTCCTCCATCGACCTCTCTCATACTGGAGGACGCCTTGACAACACCTACACCATTAGCCCTACCTTCATCCAATGACCATACCTTGCCTACTCCTCAAGCACAAGCAGAAGGCATGATCATCCCTACCCTCTGCCCACTTGAGGAGCCACCCTCTCCTATTTCTTCTTCGCCAAGAGAAGACCCTATCTCTTCACCCATTTCGATTGAGGAAGACCCAGTCACGGTTTCCTCTTGCCTTTTGCCTGAGATTGTTATATCTCACTCACCTCCATCCACATCTAAACCCAAACCCGTATCTAACCTCACCTCGCACAATACTGGCCCTCGACTCAAACCCACAAAGACCACTAGACCACACCGGAGGACTCCTCCCCCACCTTCGTCATTACATTCAATCTTGGGCCCGCATCCGTCCACTTTAATAGGAGTACTGCCTACTCCCATCCTTCACAGAGGCACGTCGCCTCCATTACTCTATCAACCTGTTAAACATATATCTTCTCTAAATCATCGACCAACGTCTCTTACACCTCTCAAACCAACATCATCAACCCTCACTGCAATAAAATATCCAGACCCGTTAGCAGGTTCTTATACCTTGCTGTTACGGCACTTATTGTAGTCATCTCGCCTCAACCTTCCACCTCTCAAACCATATCATTCTCTCGGACCTATACCACCTTGGTTCGACGACACTCATATTTGTGCGTATCATCACACACCTAGACACGACACAGAGCATTGTTGTGCCCTCAAGGTCACCATTCGCCAATGTCTGGGGAATGACACCTCTCTTCTTGACCACGTTATCAAACCTTCAACACCGCCCCTCTCATCAACTCTCGGATCAAGACCCTCTTGGTTCGACAACTCTAAATACTGTCACTATCATCATACTCTGGGACATGACACTGAGTGTTGTTGCGCTCTTAAAGCTGTCATTCGTCACCAACAGAGAAAGGATTCCCTTCTCATCAAGGATCCTCTAGACCTTCCCTCCCACAAATCATCAACACCAACTCATACCTCTCCAACCTCATCACCTAAATCGGGATCTCCACACCAGGTTCTGGTTCCTTTGTCACCTTTAACCCCCTTATTCGACATCAACACAGTCCATTTGACCACTAAACCTCAACCGACCTTAACCAATCCATCAAATATTCTCCCTAGCCGCTGGGGGAATTCAACCTTCATCCAAACTTTGACCAATTTTTCAACACAGTCTCGACCACATATCAATCACTCTTTCAACTTAGCCTCAACCAGACTAGCAACCAAACATTTAACCCGACCTCAACCAAACATTCGACCCAACCAAAGACCAAATACCAACCAATCAACCCTTGACCAACCATTTACCAACTATCAAACGACCAAATCTCAATCAAACATTGACCAACCTTTTTATCCACACATTCAACCAGTCTCGATCAATCAACGACCATATCAGTCAACTTCACATCCGTCCACTCATCAATCAACACGTGACCAATATGGAGCGAAGTAAACGAGGCAAGTTTGCTCCTAATTGGCTCGGACCTTTTATTATCACGCACAAGTATGGATCAGGGACTTATCGTCTGTCTTCTCTTGATGGACGCCCAGAACCTGAGCCTCTTAATGCATTGCATCTGCGACTGTTCTATTGCTAGTCGAGTACTCGTCCACTTGACACTTAACTTGAGCTCATCCCTTGAGCAATCCCCATCCTCTTAATCCTACCTCCTTTCAACCCTATTCCTCTTAACAATTCCTATAACCCTTTTATGCGGTATGGATGCTTTGTCCTCATAAAAGGGAGTCCTTGACCTTCTATAATCTTGTCCATGACTCACATTTCTATAAAAACAAATCAAGATGTCAAAACATATCCATGGTCACTATATCAATATCAAAATCAAACAAATAGATTGCTCCCTCGAAGGACAGCTGTACTATCATTGCTGTAATAAATAGACTGCTCCCTTGAAGGATAGCTATTCAAAAGCCTTTATATTAAACAAAAATCTAGACTGCTCCCTCGAAGGACAGCTATTCAAAAGCCTTTATATTAAACAAAAATCTAGACCACTCCCTCTAAGGATGGCTATGACTAATCTGGCAATAAACAACATTATTTTAGAAGCTTCCCGCATTGATCAGCTTCACAAACTGACCACCAAACAAACGACATCTCTATGCAGGCTTCCCGCATTGATTAGTCTGCGCCAAAAAAAAAAAAAAAAAAAATGAGTCACGGACTTGGGTTGTAGTTGTCTCAGGGTTTCCTATAAAAAGGGGCAAAGTTATCTCTGCTCTTAAAATGGGTTACCCTCTTTCCTCCTCCTATCACCTGCTTAAGGGACTTCGAGCTCACTTTAGTGTCTAAGTGATTCGATTACCGCTCTAACATAACTATGGTCAATGACGTGACGCATGAATGGGGCTCTTGGTTCTCATAACCCCTATCTATGCTATCTTTTTGGTCCTTGTCAATGAAAGAGCAATATGCTTTTCACTTCTTCTGCACTTTGGTCACATTCACCTTCATCACTTGTCAATCGACTCAACTCAACTCTCTTTTCAGACCATCAACATGACCTAGCCTATTCATCCTAGTTTCTATGGACACCAATACACATGGAAGCTATCGACCCGCCACAATTTATGTTCAGCATAAACCAATACTTGCTAAAGCATAAATAAACCTCAATTCATTTTTAGCATACATCCATCACGAATATGGAATATTGCTAGGGATGAAAAACCCCTCAACCAATGTTGCAGAATACACCATTTGGAAAAGGCTACAACATCTTTTTTTTCCTCATCATTTCATCCAATCATCGACCAATCTATCAACCATTTTAACCACCTGTCTACCACTCAGACGCTTTGTCTGAACTACATTGGTCTGAGGCCCTTCCACAGGGGCTATGTAGGCAGCACTCAGATGACACGACTGTCTTCTGGGGTTAGCTCGACCATTCTTATTTGTTCGTCTCTCTGATGGACAAACCTTCTTGCCTTCTTTTAACCATAACCTTGCCCTTCACCATGACCCATTTCCATCCCTTTGACCCTTCCTCCCTTCTAGGGAGAACTACATCGGCCTGAGGCCCTATCACCAGGGCTATGTAGGCAGCACTCAGTTGACATGGGGTCTTCTGGGGTTAGCTCGGCCGCATCCTTTCGTCCATTCATCCATCCATCGACCACCAACCATTGGAGATCATGCCTATCTCCTCCGACCTCAACCACTTCCAAGACGTTGTTGCCTTGGTTGTTTTTGCATGTATGCTACCTCATGACTGGTTAGTAGAATTGTGCACAAACCTTTTTGAACCCTCACAAGTATAGGATCGCAAACCGGTTGATCCGCACTACTTGTGGCTTTTTCGTGTTTCTAGGAGCACTTCTTGAGCCTGAGATACTTGGAACACGATGACCATTTGGAGCTTCAGCTTAGATTGAGTGACCCGATCAGCAGATGACTAAATGCTGGGGCCTGGTTACTTCGATTTTGGCACTCCTCAACCCTTGACTGTGACACTTTGGCCTGACCATCTCGTGCAGTGGTATGCATGCAATCACGACTTTTGCAGTGTTCACCCTCACCCCTTTTTCATCCACTCTTTGTCAAATCAGCACCCGATTCTCGGTTCCCTTCCCTCAACTCCTGCTTTGAGGGGGAATACCTTATCCTTACTCGGGGCATTTCACTTCCTATTTTTGTCTTGCAGTTCATTCGAACAACCAACAAGACGAAATCAACCTTATCCCTCACCTGGGGCACTCACTCCTATTTTTGTCTTGCAGTTTGTCCAAAACAACCAACAAGACAAAAAGGGGCAAATGTAGATACCGAAATCATGTCGACTCCCCTGGTCATTCCCCGTCTTATTCTTCTTCGCCTATTTAACCCTTGTCGATCACTTGTTCCACCAACCTTGACCCTGGCAGCATGTAAAAATGAGCACAGAGCTAAAGCTAGACTCTATCCCCATTATGCATCTACCGATGACGGTCTTTACCCGGCCGATGTCGCCGACATCGGTCAACTATCGGCCGACGTCGGCAATCCTGCCGATGTCGGTCACCTTGCCATTATCCATTATCAATTATCATTCAGTTTCTCGAAACGGTTGTCAAACCATCTCTGGGACCGTCCCTCACCTTCATCAGCGTTCGCCAACCATTCAAAATGAGGATCAATCGAAACCCATGCAATCATTCAATCAACATGCAAACTCTGACATCAACACTCTCAGCATTAACCCACTCTCGGCATCAACCAATTTGCATTCAATCCGGCACCGCAACTATGGCTTTTATCGCATCTTCTGGCAGGTAAGTTTTTACTCTGTTTGTTTTATTTCTTCTTGGTTACTATTTATGCATTAGCTCTATCATCCCGAATCCACAGACCCAGCATCTCTCATTTACATCCCTACTTCTGTCTCGACCTTACCTTGCCCAGACCCTGTCCCGACCTTACCTTGCCCAGACCCCGTCCCGAAGCTTCAAACCCCGTCCCAACTCGACCAAAAATCCCTTGTCCCGACCCTGTCAAGACCTTTTGCAACTCACCCAGACTCTATCCAGAACCTGCCCCGACCGACTCCGGTCACTGCCCCAACCGACAACGGTACTTCAACCGATGTCGGCACCTTCCCAGACCGACGCCGGCACCACAGAGACCGACACCGGCGACTGTACAGAATAGTGCCGCTTATCAGGTATGCTCTTTTATTTTTTGTCATTTATTTCTATCATTTCATCCTTTATTATCTACTTTCGTCCAATATTACGCTTTTTATCAGTGGGTTGATATCCTTCTAGGGAGTCTTCGTACTTCCGGGATCGGGCGTTCGCCTGACAACCCACCATATCTTTGACTAACATCTTTCCATGTTTTAGTCTCTTTTTCGCAGGTGTCATTCCTTCACAGCCAAAGAGGAGAATCTTCCAACGTCTGATTTCGGTGCGCTCAACTTTATCAGGTACTTCTAGCCTTAACCATTTATTTCAGTTTCTTATTTCTTCTTTGAATGTAGAAAGCAATTTTGCATAGAAACAGCTTCCTAAAAAGACTATGGATCAGAATTTGTGGCAATGTAGAAATATGGAAGATCATGTTCTGACCATGTTCTCCTTTCATCTAATAGATCCCTAATAAGAGGGTCTACATTTTCCAAAGTATATCTAGCCCACAAAGGCATTAATGGGTAAGGATCAGGAGGAAGAGGAGGAATGTGACCTATTAAACCCTATTGGGGAGGTATTACCTCATCATCCCTATGAGTAGATGAAGTAGGATTATCATCATCACTACTATCTAATTCTTCTAAGTAAGAAGAATGAGAAATGTTAGAAGACAAGTTTGAAGAACTTTATTCAAAGTAAACACTTTTTTCTATAATAATCTCATGTGACTCTAGATCAATGAGCTGATATCCCTTAACACCATCAAGATATCCTACAAATATTCAAGTCTAGATTTTTTATTCTAAAACATAATGCTTGTTGGAAGGTATGTGCGCCCATGCTAGACTATTAAAGACTCTAAAATGATCCACTATTGGCTTCTTGTTGCACCAATATTTAAGAGGTGTTATCCCCTTTAAATCTTTGTGAGGAACCCTATTCTATATATATGTATCATAATTAATCACTTCCACCTAGTACTTAGGTACTAATGTTTTACATGAATCATACAACTTGTCATCTCTTTTAAGAATCTATTCTTCCTCTCTACTACACCATTCTACTAAGGTGTGTATGCAACTAAATATTGAAGATCAAGTCCTTCAAAAGCATAGAATTATTCAAACTTGTTGTTCATATATTCCCTCCCATTATCTGTGTGGAGGTTCTTGACATACTTCCTAGATTGTTCTCTGATATAGCTTTGAACTCTATAAATCTATAAAATTCTTCACTCTTGAGTTTCATAAAATAAACCCAAGTATATCTGGAATAGTCATCAATAAATGTGAGAACATAGTAGGTTTTACTAAAAAACAAAGTAGGTAATGGACCCACTAAATCACTATGAACAAGTTCAAGGACTTGTGTATCCCTCCAAGCCTTCATTTTATCAAACATATCTTTTGGATGTTTTCCTAAGGCACAATCATGACATAAAACCCCTAAAAATTGAACCTATGGAAGTCCTGTAACCATCTCCTACTAACTAAACTACTATAAATAGTGGTAGTTCAGATGACCAAACCACTCATGCCATAGCTTGCTCACTAAATCAGTGTGTGAGAGTAAAGCTATAGAGGAAGATTGAGGTACAAAATGTGAGAATGAATAAAGCCAAGTATGATTGTCAATTTTTACCACTTCAACTAAGCCATTATCTTCTAATTTTTTGATTGATACAATATTTAGTGTGAACTCAAATTTCCTAATAGTATCAAAATGAGTGATTTGGTAGATAGAGAGAAGGTTAGTTGATAACTTTGGCACATAGAGGACATCTTCAAATACACCACTATCAACATCAGCTATACCTTTTCCTATAACATCTACCTTAGAATCATCACCTATGAGAATATGAGGTAAGGAGCTTGGTTTTAATCCAAAAAAATGTTCTTGATTAGAACCCATATGGTGTGAAGCACCTGAGTCAATTACCCATGACTTTGGAGAATTTTCTAGTGCAACTAGTGTCGTAGCTTTCCCTTTCCCTAAATTTGAAGAAGTGGAAGAATCCTTTGAAGTGGATTGATTGATGTTATTATTTTTGAAAAGACCCTTAAGTTCATCAATCTCTTTCTTTCAGTAATCTTGTTCACTATGAAACCCCTTTTTTCAATAAGGGCAAGGAGTGCTAGTCCTTTTTTTTAATCCCTTTTCTTATTAGTGGATATATAATCTCATTGTGAGGAAGATTATTTCCCTTTATTATTATCTTTTTGTGAATTATTTTGATTATTTTTAAATGAACCTATATTTGATGCTAATGTTGAAACTTGCTTATACTAAGGTTGACTTACAACTAGAGGTTGAGAATTAGATGACTTGATTAGACCCATAGCTATTGACTTTTCTTCTTTGGCCATTAGAATCTAAGAGAATAGCTCAAAGGTGGGAATTTGATATGTTGTGCCTAATGTGAGCCTATGAGTATGAAAGCTAGAGGTAAAGGATGAATATTTAGGACCTAATTTGTGTAAGTCACTAAAAATCAATTGAATATCCTTTTTATCGATTTTACATTCAAAAAATTGTGCTCTAAGAACTATGACTTTAGTGATGTAGTCTTGTATTGTAGCATAATTTTTAGGATCCAAACTAATGAGTTCCTTATCCATTTGGTAACCATGAACCTCATCTATTTTTCCAAACAAAGATGATAATTTATCCCAAGCCTCTTTTGGAGTTGTACATTTGTCAAGATGGAAATTCAAATCTAAATACATGTAAGACCGAATGCATCTAATTATGTTAGTAGTTTTGAAGAGAAAGTGTTGTAACTCTTTTCCATTATTAGGTGAAGTAAGAAGAGTTGTTTTATAAGGTGTATATCCTAGAATCATTAATGTATTCTAAGCATTTTATTTCTATGAGTTATAGTTGTATGTTGTTAATAGTGGGAACTTAGGATTCCCCATGATGCAATTGGAAATAAACCATCACAAAGCAGAAATCAAAGTATAAAACACACCATAGAACCCCCCTAAATTACTTAGTTTTATCTCACCCAATAAGTATTTGTTGGCACTTTATAATTGAGTGTAGTTACAAGGTTAGACTATAATTTTTATAGTTTATAAAAAGCTCAATTAGGCCCTCTAGTCTAAAAGTATAAAAAAATATGCACTTTATTACAAAAATTTCTACACCAATCCATTGCACTCAAAAAAATATTAACTTTAAAAAAATGGGACCTCAATACGAGGTCGTATGTGAAAGTTATGAACCTATGAAGTTTTAAAAATGAGGAAGGGCAAGAGTTTCTATAGAAAAACATGAATTCTAGAAAAATCTTAAGAAAATCTAAAATTATAGTAATGAAGAGCATGAAATTTTAAGCTATTTAAAAAAAATCACTCAAAAATACCTCTTGGTGTTCAATTGATTGGATCCCAAAGGTTACCTATCAAATCTCTCTACTGATCTAAGGCTTGCTATTTTTTTTTTTGCCTGCACAGTCCATACAGTTCATATGGCCTTATCTGGGAGGAAAAGAAAATTTGCCTTTCGAGTGATTGTGTCTAAATTGGACAAATTTTATATGGATCTGTAGGTTTTGACATCTTATGAATGGAACTGTGAGGTTTATTTTACTCAAAAATGCTTTAATTTTTAGGTACCCACTAGATTTGGGTGTGGTGCTTTTGGATCAAACCCTTGCCAATTTCACCACCTGTTCCCAATTTAGACAAAATTGTAGATGATTTTGACTATCTCATGCACTCTAAACTCAATGGTGAGCTAAAAAATTCTCCACAAATCTCTAATTTTTTTATATAAAAAATAAAAAATTGATCTTATATTTGTATATTTTTCTCTTAAATATTTAGAAATCTACAAATTTAAGATAGTTCTAGTACCATGTTAGAATTAGCTACAGGATCTAATGAATCTTATAGAAAGCATAAATAAGAGATAAAATAGTAATAGTAATAAATAATAATTGTATATTTGAGACAATACCATAAATGAATAAATAACTCAAAAATAATGAATTACTTGGTTAAATCAATATTAATGTGATATAGAATACATAAATAACCATTACTTATATAGAGCAAGGCATACAAAATATAGATCAAGGAACTCACACAAAACATGTAGTTCAACTGATATCTGACTACATAAAAAGTAGAGTGCAACACCACACTAACAAGATAGGTGTCCAACTTGTGTAAATGATCAACATAAGTTAACTACTAGCTAAGCAATCTTATCTTATCTTACTCTAAATAGTAGAGTGGAACTCCACTATAACAAGATAGGTGTCCAAGTTGACTACTAGCTAAGCAGGCTTATCCTATCTGGTATGAATTATTAATAAATATAATAACCTAATTACACTAAGTAATTAGTGCACCAATCTAAATAATAAATACAAGTAAATGAAATAAAGCAAATAAATGTAAAAACAAATTTTTAAACCCTTAAGTGGTCATGTATTGCCTCTAAAAATTCTAAAAAATAAATTATTGATGTGGTTTTTATGCACACCATAGAAGAATGAATGAGGTAGCCTCTAAAAATTCAAGATCTATATGGAAGTGAGGTTCCAATTTATGACACAAGTTATAGGTATGCAATTAAAATAACTAGGTGGTGGAGTAATAGGTTTAGCTTATAGATTATTTAACCAAGTTTGTGTGTGGATGTGTGAAATCTAATAGAAAATGAAACACTAAGTGAGTTAGATGGGTGGTGACTTACTCTATGGTGGGTAGATCTTAAATAAAATCAAAAAGAAAGGGGGAGGTAAGGCCAAAAAAGGGCTATGTGTTCCTAAAAGATCACTTATAAGGTTATTTCTTTGGTGGACAAGTATCTCCAAGACAAATGTTTTTTTCTTGTAACTATTGTGCACTCATGAACAAGCATGATTAATAGTCTGAAAAAATAAGTTTAGGAAACTTAATGATCTCAATTGAAGATTATTATCCTTATGGTTTCTATTGTATACCCTTATTTAAGAGGTTACATCTTAGACCAAAAAATTGTCTAGAGTAGCTATAACACACTTCTAGATGACTATACCAAAGGAAATACTCCTACACACCTCAAATTATCAACTCAATCTATACTGATTGCTTAAACCAATAAAATTTACCAATCTTAATAGTTGTAACACATCTAAAATCAATATTCATCAATCAAAATATCTAGATTCATCTATATCATTAATACACTTCAAAATTATTGAATTGGTATAGATAAAGAAACTAAAATATCAATAACATAGAAAATTAATAAGATAGAACAAACACAGTTGCATGATAATTAATAATTTAATTTATTTCTATATATTGATAAACAAAAATCAACCCTTTGAAAATAGGGTTTTACATGTATTTAAAAAACTTGGGGAAGTGTTTGCTTCATTTTACAAGTAAAATAATATGTTGGATTACATCATAATAAGTATAATATAAGTTCTAGTTTGATACAAAATTGCATGTTATAACCTAGATATTACATCAGTCATGCATGTGTGCATGATAGAAAAATAATTTGTATAGTTATAACATGGATGTAACAAGACTTAACTAGCTATAAATAATCATTATATGCAAATTTATACAAAATCTTATTTTGACTAAGGTTGACTTGGATCTTGATTGTTGTTACTCATGGTTGTAGTGAGAACTAAAGTTGTAACTAGAATTGAGTTGGTGACTAGAGTTGAACTAATAGTTGTTGTAACTAAATTTGATCTAGTAGCTTAAACTAAAGTTATGACTAGAACTGAGGTGGTATCTTGGATTGAAATGGTAGGCAATGTAGATATGGTAACTTGAGTTGAGATAGTAGACAGAGTTGATGCACTTGTTGAGATAGGAGGGACTGAAGTTATAGGAAGTGTTGAAGCTAAAACATTAGGTAAAATCTCTTCTTCATTAGAGGAGTCTAGGTATATGATTAAATCTTGAATCTCCATAGTGTTATCCTTAATTTTAATTGATTCTTCAAATAGTTCTTATTTTACCTTCCTCAGTTCAATGATAGACACTTGAACATGAGGAGCTTGTTCTTCCTCTTGCACAACATCAATTGATGTTTCCCCTACATCTTGCTCTTTCTCTCATTATGGAGAAATCATCATAGTTGGTGGATTTTTGGGTCTTAGCTTTGGTCTTGTGGTTTTTGGAAGGTATACCATTCCAAAAATCTGATGAAGTCCACCCCCCTCATGATGGGATCCTAAATTTGGCTTGCCTAAATTATAAGTGAGGGATCTATTTGGATTACCCTCAGTAAGTCCTCACTTACCTCAATAGTCTCAACCCTTTCCTTGACTTCTTCATCACATTTTTCATTAAGGAATAATAAGTCATGATCAATAAGCTTTTTCTTGTAAGGGATGCCCAAATTATAAACCTTTTGTTGCACTTTCCCATGGGGGTCCCAATCCCTATGGGGTAGAGTAGCTAGGGCATAAGCCTTCCATGCACCAACAACCTCTCCAAAATGTCTTTGATATTTTTATTTCATCCTCATAATTATTATATGAGAGCCATGGAAGGTTTTCTTTTTTCTCTTTGTCCATCTATCCCACTTCATAATTGGAAGGCAATTTTTTGTTCATCAACTTTATCTTGGATAAATTTGGTGAGATGAAGAGGGTAGACCTTATGTAGAACAAACATGATAAAAATATAGTTAGGGTACAATAAATAATCAATGAAATATATGAGAATATTGGTGATGCTCTTAGATATATTGTTTAGAGATTGACCATGAATATCCATCCAAATTTGAGGATACAAATCCTCTACAATTCTATAAGTGTTCCTCACATACGCATAAATGTAGATGAATGATTAGAAGTCATAGATTATATTCTTGATGTACTTAAGGTTTGGATTCCATAAATCCCTATTATGTTTGTAGATAGTCCCCATGATTGCATCCAAAATATATGACATCATGTAGATGTTACTTGTTATGCCCTTAACCTATAGTGCATCTAGGGATATGTATGATTAAATTATGGCTTACACATCTTCATATTAGCTTATTACATTCTTAATGTTATGGAATAACCATGGCTAAGTAGAGTATATATAAAAGGTAGTGGTTAGTCTTTGAGGTTCATATTGTGAATTTTTTTCTTCTTGCATTATTGTGGAGGTTTTCCCCTTAAAGTGGCTTAGACATAATATTCAAGTATTCTACTCTTTCACCAATTATTATTGTGTCTCTACTTATTTTTCTCTTAAATTTACCATTTATGATTATAATATTATGAATCATCAAAGTAATTTCTTTACAAGTGGTATCAGAGCATCAATTTGGGCAAGTTTTCTATGGCACATTTTTTTTAGATCTATCATCCTAAGCACCCAAAGGCCAAAAAACATAACTTATGATTTGGGAGGATTTGATTTTTTTCATCACCATAGTTTTATTTATGATATTTTTTTATTAAAAAAAAGAAAAAATGTTTTTTCTAAGTAAAAAATATCTAGAATTTTTTTACCTTATACAAATTAGCATTCATTAGATTCATCTCTACAAGATGATCGCAATGGTATATTCTACTAGTACACTTTTTTGGGTCAAATTTTTTCACCCTTGTACATAATAGTAGTAGTTGGATTCCTCTCAGTGAGATGATCACAATGGTGTATTCCATTGGTATATTTTTTTAGGGTTAAAACCCTCCTAAGGTTTATGCATGGCCAATCTAAACACTTACGGATGTGAGAAAGGGAAAAAAACTTCAAAAACTCATCATAAGGATGAAATGAAATCTAAAACTTCTAATTTATCTATTTTTGAGGTAGTTTAGTAACTTAAGTTAGAGTTATAAGGGAATGGTGAAAAAAGATGATTTTGATATAGTTCAAGGGGACATTATAGATTTGAGAGCAGACTTGGACAACATAAAGGATCAATTACAACAAATATCTAGGCAATTGGCCAACTTGTCAGCTCAACCATTACAAAATAATAATCCTCCACAACTATAGTTTAGTTTTCATACTCCAAACAATACTAATACCAATTTTGGACCTAATCTAATGTTACCAAAAGTAGACCTACACATGTTTGATGGTAATGATCCACTCACTTGGCTCACTCAAATTAATAAATTTATTTGATCTAGATCAAACTCCATGTTCATAAAAAGTAGCTATGGCCTCTCTCTATCTAGAACCTGAGCCATTCATTTGGTATCATTAGTTGTGTGCTCAAAAGAAAAATCTGTGTGTCAAAGTCTCATGGTCAGTATTTTTGTAGGAGTTATAGCTCTACTATCACAACACTGTCTCTAAAAATTACTTTAGTCAGCTAGCTAAGTTGCATCAAACCAGGACTATTAAGGACTACATTCATCAATTTAAGAATCTCTCTTTATGTGTGCATACATCACTAAGGAAAATCTAACTGACCTATTTGTGGGTGGCCTCAAAGATATCATCTAATTAGAGGTTTACATGTTTCATCCTAGTACTATATCTAGGGCCATACCAAAAGCACACATGGTTGAGGAAAAAGAGCTGATCAGATGAAGACCTTTCACTAATGTTTATGAATTCACCTTTCTAGCACCATCATTTCATCAGCATACTATATTAATACCTCAACAAGTGGAAAACAATGTGTAAAGGGTTTGTGTTTTGGATGTGATAAAAAATAGATCAAAGGGCATCTATATGATGAAAATAAGTTGTTTTACATTGATGGTGCCAATGATGAGGAAGAAGATGACGAGGCTTTAGGGGAAGGGTTAGAAGAACCTAAGGATGAATATTATCAACCTACTATTTCCTTTCATGCACTTTTAGGCATTATTAATCCTCAAACTCTTAAGGTGGTGGGGTTCTTGAAGAAATAGGTGACTATGTTAATTGACTTTGGTAGTACACATAACTTCATCAATAGTAAGTTGGTTGCTCATTTAAATTGTTTCATTTACCCAGCTCTAGACTTTTAGGTCATGATTGCAAATGTGGTACAGTCAACTATTCTAGAAAATTTCATAGTATTAAGCTTTCTATGGGAGACTTTTCTTAGATTCTACTATGTTTTCTATTCCCATGGGAGGATCTGACATTATTTTAGGAGTGCAATGGCTCACCACTTTGGGCACTATCGAGATGAATTTCTAGGAATTATTATGAGGTTCCATTTATAAGGAAGGAATTTTGAACTACATGGATTATGGGTCAAATATCCACAATTAGTTAGTTTTCACCAGATGATGAAAATTATTAAAAAAGGTGTATAAGGTTTTATGGCATGCTTATTTTCCATAGAAGTTCAACCAACCAACCAACGATTATACACATCTTGATTTAAAAAAGGTGTTGGATGACTATTCTATTATTTTTGGTGACATGCCAAAAGGACTTCTTACAAGTCATGCACATGATCATGCCATCAAACTAATTCTAGGAAGTACACCACCCAATTCCAAACCCTACATGTATCCCTATGCTCAAAAGAGTGAAATTGAAAATATGATACAAGAGATGTTGGAGTCAAGAATCATCTAACATAATCAAAGTGAATATTCCTCCCTAATGGTCATGTTGTGGAAGAAGGATGATAGTTAGAGGATATGCCCAGAATATAGAGAACTCAACAAATACACCATCAAATATAATTTTCCTATTCTAATAATTAATGATTTACTAGATAAATTTCATGGTTATATTTATTTTACCAAGTTAGATCTTCACTCTAGATATCATCAAATTCACATCTATAATGAGGATATACCTAAAATAAATTTTATAACTCATAAAGGCCATTATGAATTTATGGTCATGCACTTTGGCCTCACAAATGTACCATCTACATTTCAGAGTTTGATGAATAGTATTTTAAGGCTATTTTATAGAAATTTTGTATTAGTGTTTTTTGATGATATCTCATCTACAACAAAAAATGGAAATACCATTTGAAGCATGTGAAACATGTGCTTTTAGTTCTAGAATAACATCAACTTTATGTCAAAACTTTCAAATGTTATTTTGGTGTCTAAGAGGTGGAGAATTGGGTCATATTATTTCACATGAAGGAGTGAAAGTTGATCTTAAGAAGATCCTAACAATGATGGAGTGGTAGGTTCCCAAGACCCTCAAGAACCTCTATTGATTTCTGGGGCTAACTGGTTACTATCACAAGTTTGTCAAAAATTATGGTAACATTGTATCCCCACTCACCTCTTTGCTAAATAAAGACTCATTCCATTAGACTAATTCAACTACCAAGGCATTTGAATAGGTGAAAATGGTTATGTGCAGAACTCCAATTTTGGCTACTCTTGATTTTTCAAAAACTTTTATTGTGGAGTGTGTTGCATTAGGATATAACATGAGGGATATACTCATGAAAGAAGGCAAACCAATGGAATTTGAAAGTCACCAACTAAAGGGGAAAAATAGGCTTGAACCAATATATGAGAAAGAGATTATGGATATTCTACATACAATGAAGCAATGGAGACTATATCTGATAGATCATCACTTTCAGGTAAAGACTAATCATGATAGCCTCAAATATTATTTGGAACAACACTTGTCATCTAAAGAACAACAAAAATGGGTGACTAAAATGTTAGGCTATGATTTTAAAATAGTGTATAAGAAAGGAAAAGAGAATGTGGTGGTAGATGCCCTTCTTAGTGGGACGAATCAATTGAGGCATTATTTTGTACCATTACTATGTGGTAGAAAAATTGGCTAGAGGAAGCAAGATCAAAATGGAAGAATGACAGTGCTACCAAGGATTTGATTCATAATCTTCAATAGGGTTTTAATAAATCTAAAAAATTTATATGGAAGGGGAATACATTATGGTATAAAGATATATTATTCCTTTGTAATAATTCTCTTCTCAAACATAAATTTTTTCAAGAACTTCATGCCTCTCCACTTAGAGGACACTCAATTTTTTTGAAAACATATCGTAAAATTAAGCAATATTTCTTTTGGTAAGGACTCAAAGGGGATGTTCAAAAATATGTGGCTTAATGCATGGTATGCCAACAAAATAAAGGTGAAACCATTAAGACCCCAGGTCTTTTAAAGCCTTTATCCATCCTTAGACAATGTTGAAAAGAGGTTTCTATCGATTTCATCATGGGGTTACCAAGGTTTGAGGGTAAAAATATTATCATGGAAGTTTTGGATTGTCTCACCAAGTATGCTCATTTTTTCCCTTATCAAAACCATTTATTGCTATTGCTAGTATGGTAGCTTCTACTTTTATCAATATAGTTCAAAAATTACATGGCACTCCAAAGATCATTGTAAGTGATCAATATCCCATATTTATTATTAATTTTTGGAATAAATTATTTACATGTTTGGGTTCTAGTTAGATAATATCTCATCCTATCATCCTTAATATGATGAATTATTAATTTTTAGACTAATTAATTGCATGTTTGGGTCCTAGTTGGATCATATCTCATCCTATCATCCTTAATCTAATGAATTATTAATTTTTGGACTAAATTATTTGCATTGTATGTGTATCACACCCCATCCATCACTTCAATTTTGATAGTGAATCCTAAGGTTTGAGTTATTAAAGAACACATTCATCATAAACATGAGGTTTTAGCTAGTTTGCAAGAGAATTTAATAATGGCATAAAATCAATTGAAGCAATAATTAGATTAACACCATAGTGAGTGACATTTTGACATAGGTGAATCCATATAAGAATATGTCTTTAAATCAATAGAAAAAAGATAATAAACTATCACCTAAGTATTATTTCCCTTACCAGATCTTGCAAAAAATTGATAGTGTGGCTTACAAATTAGAATTATCTCCAACCACTTGCATACATCAAGTATTTCATGTATCTTACCTAAAGAAAATAATTGGACATAGAGTTTTCACTCAAAATAAATTATCTAAAATATATGAAGAAGGTAAAGTTATTATAGAGCCTAAGAAGATCCTTCACATGCACACTAAACAACAACAGCCTAGAGCCATTAAGCAGTATTTTATCAAATAAAAGAACATGAATTTTGAAGATGCAACATGGAAGGATGAAGCATTCATATAGAAACATCTTGGTTTGATTCAATGTTGAGGACAACATTGTTTTTAAGGGGAGGGGCATGTTATGCCCTTAACCTATAGTGCATCTAGGGATATGTGTGGCTGACTTGTGGATTACAAATTTTCATATTATTTTATTGTATTTCTTGATATTCTTAGTATGGTCAACCTATGGAATAACCATGGCTAAGATGAGTATATATAAGAGGTAGTGGTTAGTCTTTTAGGATTATATTGTGAATTTTGTTCTTATTGCATTATTGTGGATATTTCCCCCTCGAAGTGGCTCAGTCATAATATTAAAGTATTATACTCTTTTTCCATTTATTATTATAGATCTACTTATTCTACTCTTAATTTTACCATATATAATTCTATTATTGAAAATCATTTAAGTAATCTCCTTCAAAATGGTATCAAAGCCTCCACCTAGGTTCAAGTCATAAAGTGGGTGGCTACACTAGCATAACAATGTTCATCTAGGGCTCATACACATGGGAGATCCTACTATATGAGTTTAAATCTAACCTAGAGTCTGGGTTTCAGAAGCATGGTTGGATTTTATGATCTTGATGGGTAGATTTCATTTATTATATTTGGTATCATAACATTGATTTTGGTAAGTTTTCTATGGTGTATTTTTTTATCTAGTGTCCTAAACACTAGAAGGCTCAAAAAACATAACTCATGATCTGGGAGGATTTGATTTTTGTCATTAGATTTTTATTCATGAGGTTTTTCTACAAAAAAAACTAGGTGAAAAAAGTCTCTATTTTTTACCTTGTACAAATTATCAATCATTGGATTCATCTATTTAAGATGATCATAATGGTATATTATACTAGTACACTTTTTTATGTCAACATTATTCACCCTTGTGCATGATAGTAGTAGTAGATTCATCTCAATGAGACAATCACAATGGTGTATTCTACTGGTACATTTTCTTAGGGTTGAAATACTCCTAGGGTTTATGTATGGCTAGTCCAAACACTCAAGATATGATAAAGGGAAATAAACTCCAAAAAATCCTCACAAGGATGACATGGAATCTAAAACTTTTGATTACATCTGATTTGAAGGTAGTTTAGCAACGTAAGTCAGAGTTGCAGGGCATGGTGAAAAAAAATGATTTTGATATAGTTTAAGGGGGCATTATAGGTTTGAGAGGTGACTTAGATAGCATGAAGGATCAATTATAATGAATATCTAGGAAATTGGTCTACTTATCAGCTCAACCAATTCAAAATAATCCTCCACTACTTTAGTTTAGTTCTCCTACTCCAAATAATACCAATATCAATTCTGGCCTTAAGCCAATATTTCTAAAAGTGGACCTACACAAGTTTGATGGTAATGATACACTCACTTGGATCACTTCAATTGAAATTTTATTTTATCTACATCAAACTCCATATTTATAAAAAGTGGTTATGGCTTCTCTCTATCTAAAACTTGAGCCATTCATTTGGTATTATTGGTTGTGTGCTCAAAATAAAAATAAGGGTGTCCTAGTTTCATGGTCAGTATTTTCTAAAGAGTTGTAGCTCCACTATTGCAATAATGTCTCTAATAATTACTTCAATCAACTAGCTAAGTTACACTAAATTGAGACTATTAAGGACAACAATCATCAATTTTATAATATCTATTTACGTGTGGCAAACATCACTAAGAAAAATATCATTGACCTATTTTTGGGTGGCCTCAAAGATAACATCCAATTGGAGGTTCACATGTTTCATCTTAGTACTATATCTAAGGCCATACTAAAGGCATGCATGGTTGAGGAAAAAGATCTGATCAAAAGAAAAACTTTCACCGATGGTCATGAACACACCTTTCTAGTACCAACATTTCATTAGCCTACCAAAATTGACATCTCAAAAAGTGGAATAAAATCATGTAAAAGGTTTATGTTTTTGTTTTCATATAAAATGGATCAAAGGGCATCGATGTGATGAAAATAATTTTTTTTACATTGACAGTGCCAATGATGAGAAAGAAGATGAGGAGGATTTGGTGTAAGGGGTAGAAGAACCTAAGGATGAATCCACATATTCTCAACCTAATATTTCCTATTATGTAATTTTAGGCATTAGTAATCCTCAAACTCTTAAGGTGGTGGGGTTTTTGAATAAATACAAGGTGACTATGTTAATTGACTCTAGGAGTATACATAACTTCATCAATAGTAAGTTGTTTGCTCATTTGAATTATTTACTTTACCCAACTCTAAAATTTTAGGTCATGATTATAGATGGTGGTATGATTAACTATTCTATAAAATGTCATAGTATTAATATTTCTATGAGATATATTTGTTAGATTCCCCTATGCTACGCCCTTAACCTTTGGTGTGTAAAGGGATATATGTGGCTAACTTGTGGCTTAGATACCTCTTTTATATTTTTGTTACATTTATTTATGTTTTTAATTAGGTTAACCTATGGAATAACCATGTCTAAGTAGATTATATATATGAGGTAGTGGTTAGTATTTGATCATCATATTAAGTATTCTACTCTTATTGCATTGTTGTGGAAATTGCCCCCTAGAAGTGGCTCTTCTATATTATCTAGTATTTCCCTCTACTATCAATTATTATTGTGTGATCTCCTATATTTATCTATTTTGTGTGATATATAATAATTTAGTGTGAACATATAAGTAAGTTCCTTTAAAGTGGTATCATATCTTTGATTTGGACAAGTTTCCTACAACATTATTTTTGGATCTGGTAAGGTGCAACTTCTGTGAGTGGAGGAAGCAAAAAAACATAACTTGAAATCTAGGAAGAATTAATTTTCTATTAGTTTAGTATTGTTCAAAACCTTTTTAAAAAAAAATATTTATGGAAAAAATAGAGTTTGGAATTTTTTTCCCTATGCACAGTTTTAGTTTTTGGATTCATCTTGACGTGATGATCATAATGGTATATTCTACTGGTATACTTTTTTGGTACCAAAAATTTTCACCCTAGTGCATAAAATCAGTCTTTGGATTCATATTGGTGAGGCAATCATAATGGTACCATTTCTTGGTAAATATTTTTAGGGGAAAAAGTGGGGAAACAAACTCCTAAGACTCCTTCTAGGGATGACATAGAATCTAGAACTTTAGATCCATTATTTTCTCAAATTTAGGTTGACATAAAGGGCTTGGTGTGGTAGGATGATTTTTTTGTAGTTCAAATTTATGTTTCAAGGATATGTAGAGATATTAATGGGGTGGTACACACTCAATTACATCAGATCACTGTGTAAGTGGTTACCATTTCATCTTAGTTATAGCCAAACAAACCTCCACTTCATTCGGGTCCTCCTCTCAACACTACTAACTCCAATCCTAGTGTGAAATTGATGTTGCCAAAAGTGGATATGTAGAAGTTTGATGGTAAATATTATCTCACTTAGATTACCCAAATTGATAATTTATTTGATCTACACCAAACTATTAATTCTCAAAAGGTGATAGTGACATCTTTATATCTGGAACCTATGCAATTCATTTGGTATTATTAGCTGTGTGCTCAAAATAAAAATAATGGTACTCTTATTACATGGTCTATTTTCATTGATAAATTTCTGGCTCATTATCTAAATAATGTCTCTAAGAACTACTTCAACTAGTTAGCCAAACTATGTCAAATAAGAACTGTGAAGGATTATATTCATCAATTTTAGAATCTATACTTAAGGGTGGAAGACATCACTAAGGAAACTTTGATTGATCTTTTTTTTTGGGTGGAATCAAAATAGAATCCAATTGGAGGTTCAGATGTTTAATCCATTATTTGTATCAAAATCTATCCCAACGGCATGCATGACAGAAGAAAAAGAGATGGTCAAATGGAAAACTTTCACTACTAGTCATGATCACACCTTTCCAACACCATCATTTCCTCAACCCACTAGATTGAAACCTTAGTAAATTGAGGAGAGGAAAGCTAAAGGGTTGTGTTATGGTTGAAAAATAAAATATAGCAAAGGACATCATTATATTAAAATGAAGTTGTTTTACATTGAAGGTTCCAATGAGGATGTAGAAGGACCTGAGGAAGAATTAGAAGAATCTCAACCTACTATTTCCTTTAATTCGCTTTCAAGTATTATTACTCCCCAAACTCTTAAGGTGGTAGGTTTCCTTAAGAAATAGGTCACTATATTGATTGGTTCTTGGAGCACACACAACTTCATGAATAGTAAGTTAGCTACTCATTTGAATTATTTTATTTATCCCACTCTAGAATTTTAGGTCATGATTGTAGATGGTGGTATAATCAACTATTCAAGAAAATTTCATAGTATTAAGCTAGCCATGGGAGATGACCTATTAGATTCTCTTATGTTTTCTATTCCCATGGGTGGAGCTGACATTGTTCTAGGAGTACAGTGGCTCACCACTTTGGTCACTATTAAGTTAAATTTTGAGGAATTATTCATGCATTTTCATTTTAATAGAAAAACATTTGAGCTAAGGGGATTAAGGGTTAAATCTCTATAAATTGTTATCTCCCATCAAATGACCAACATTCTTTGAAAGGGTGCTGAAGTATTTGTAGCTTGCTTGTTCTCCATTGAAGTCCAGCCAACTTAGCCATCTACACTTCTTGCTCTACAATAAGTGATTGATGCTCATTCTATTATTTCTGGTGACATACTAAAAGGACTTCCACCCAACTTCATATATGATCATGCCATCAAAATTATTCTTGGTAGTACACCACCTAAGATCAAGTCATACAACTATCCTTACTCCCAAAAAATTAAAATTAAAAATATGGTACTGAAGATGTTGGATGTAAGAATCATTCACCACAGCCAAAGCAAATATTCTTCACCAATTTTCATGGTGAGAAAGAAATATGAAACTTAGAGGATGTGCCCTATTATAGAGAGCTCAACAAACACACTATGAAAGATAAGTTTCCTATTCCTATCATTGATGATTTGCTAGATTAATTGCATGGTGTACTTTATTTTACCAAATTAGATCTACACTCTAGGTATCATCAAATCCAAATCCATGATGAGGACATACACAAAACAACTTTAAAAACTCATGAGGGCCATTATGAGTTTATGGTTATTCCTTTTGGTCTAATAAATGCACCATCCACCTTTCAGAGTTTGATGAATACTATTTTGAGGACAGTTTTGAGGAAATTTGTTCTAGTATTTTTTTATGATATCCTCATTTACAGTAAAAATTGGGAAGACCATTTGTAACATGAGGAACAAGTACTCTTAATTTTGTAAAAACATTAGTTATATGCCAAAAATTTCAAATGTAATTTTATAACTCGTGACATTGAGTATTTAGGTTGTATGGTTTCACATGAAGGAGTGAAAGTGCATCCTAAAAAAATCCAAGAAATGGTGGACTGGTTGGTTCCTAAGATAGTCAATAAACTAAGGTTATTTTTGGGGCTAACTAGTTACTATCATAGGTTTGTCAAAAATTATGGTATCATTACAGCCCCACTCAGCTCTTTGTTAAAGAAAGACTCCTTTTGGTGGACTGATATAGCCATTAATGCATTTGAACAATTAAAATTGGCTATGTACACTACTCCAGTGTTAGCCACTCCTAATTTTTATAAGACTTTTGTGGTTGAATGTGATGCATCTAGATATGGTATGGATGTTGTGCTCATGTAAGAAGGTAAACAACTTGTATTTGAAAGTAACCAAATGAAGCATAAAAATTAGATCAAGCCCATCTATGAGAAAGAAATGATGTCCATTCTGCATGTAGTTATATAATGGATACCTTCTTTGATGGGTCATCACTTTTAGGTAAAGACTAATCATAATAGTCTTAAATATTTTTTTAGAAAAATAGTTATCATCAAAAGAACAATAGAAATGGGTAACTAAGGTGTTAGGCTATGATTTTGAAATAGTCTACAAGAAAGGAAAGGAAAATGTGGTGGTAGATGCACTATCCAAGAGGGATGAATCAATTGAGGCATTACTATATGCCATGACCATTTGTTAGGTAGATTGGCTAGAGGAAGCAAGATCAAAATGAGAAAATGTTAGTGTTACCCATGATTTGATTTAGAATATTCAACAAGGTTTGGGCTGATTTGAAAAATTCAAATGGAAAGTTAATGAATTATGGTATAAAGACAAATTATACAAATCTAAGAATTCTCTTCTCAAACAAAAAATCCTTTAGGAACTTCATTCAACTCCACTTGGGGGTCATTCAGGATATTTGAAAACCTACAATAAAATCGAATAGGATTTTTTTTGGGAAGGAATCAAGGGGGATGTCCAGAAATATGTGGCTAAATGTATGATCTATCAACAAAATAAAGGTGAAACCATCAAACCCTAGGTCTTATGCAGCCTTTATCCATCCTTAGCCAGTATTGGGAAGAGGTGTTTATGGATTTTATTACAAAGTTATCAAGATTTGATGGTCAAAATGTTATCATGGTTTTTGTGGATCATCTCATTAAGTAATCTCATTTTTGTTCTTTATCACAACCATTTTTTGATAGTATAGTAACTTCTTCTTTTCTCAATACATTTCAAAAATTTCATGGTACTCCTAAGATCATTATTAGTGATAGATATCCCATTTTCATTAGTAATTTTTGGACTAAATTATTTTCATGTTTCAGCACCAAGTTGGCTCATAGCTCATCCTATCATCCTTAATTAGATGGATAAATTAAGGTAGTCAATAAATTTTTGGATGGATATTTCCATTATTTTGTTTCTGATAAATAGGATAAATGGGTTTATTGGTTGTCACTTGCTAAATGGTGGTATAATACTTCTATTCATATTTATTCCAAAATGTCTCCCTTTGTGGCATTTTATGGATACCACCCTCCATCTATCAGTTTGACCTTGAAGGTCCATCCTAAGGTTCGTGCAGTTGAGGAACATATTCACCATTAATAAGAGGTCCTTGCAAGTTTACATGAAAATTTAGCCATGGCCCAGAATCACATGAAGTAACAGGTAGATCAAGACAAGAGTGAGAGGTATTTTTGTTGGAGAGTTGTAAGTGATGTCATAGAGGTGTCAGGTGAGTGGATGAAGTGTATTGATAGTCTAAGTGTCAATGATAAGGTGTGTAGTGTGTTTGTCCTAATATGCTTGAAGTAGGCTTGGTTGATATTTAATTATGGAATTTTTAGGGATGGGTTTGAGGTATTTATCATGCATGAGGGGTATTATTAGAGGTCAAAGATGATTGGAAATCTTATTCAAGTGCATGGTATTCATTTGGTTCTTCATTATGTTCATCTTGGCATAGTTGGTTCTATGACAAAAAAATTTGAGTAGGCAGTTTACTGACATCACTATTTCCATGTATAGATGAGTTAGGGGGAGTTGGTCTTATGGGTGTGATCAAATTATTCCCAAGTTGTTATGGTCTAAGTTTTAGGTCATGTGGTTAAGCAGAGCAAAATAAATAACTATGTAAATTTGGCTTCCCAAGTAGTTTGCAATGTTTTCCCATACTTAGCCAAATTTGTAAAGGAAATCTAACAGTGCATGTTTAATTGCATCATAGATCTACGATGCAAAATTAATCTAAGATTAATGTCTATGTTTAAGTAGAATTGAGTAATTAGTTTGATGGTATTATATTTGACATGTATGAAGGTTTTAGGAGCAGATTGATACATGGATGGATTCTCCTATGAAAGAAGATCATATGGTTTAAATTTTAGGACATGCAATTGAACATAGCAAAAGTTATTAAGGTTCAATGTTGGCCTTCCAGGCAGATTGCAGATGTTCCCATACTTAGCTAAATTTGTAGAAGTTAAAGACCAAGACCAAATAAGGATATAATGGTGAGTGCTTAATCATACATATTGAGATCAATGGTGTATATGAAGTAAACATATCAAAGGTTTCACACACTAGTGACAAGTGTCACAAGCTTGCTAATCTGATAGAAGATTAATGATGAGTGGTGGTTCATACTTATGAAGATCAATGATGTGGGACAAATCAAAGAGTCAATAAAGTATGTAGGGCTACTAAGTTGTAAAAACACATAGACTAAAAACAAAGTGTTTATAAGGCACTTGAGGGTGCCAAGTGTTTTAATCATGGGAGTTCTAATCAAGATCTAATGGTGAGTGGTGCAAGATATCAACATAACATGTTTGTTCTAAATTATCAAGTAGTAGTAAGATGATGTAAAGTGTTTGATGTTTAATAGTAAGCAAATATAAAGAATAAACTAATTTTGAGGGAAATTGATGATGCATATTCATTCAAGCTATGAGAGGGCATGAGATGTTGACAAAGTGTTTGATGTTTAATAGTGACTGTTGGAATTTGAATATTCAAATTAATGAAAGAAAACTAGTGCTTAGTTTTTGAGATATAACATTTGATCCAAGATGCATTTATTGATATAGTAAAAATAAAATTTGTAGGACTTTAAGTCACATCTATCGAATCTAGTTAGAAGGTTTGAATGTTTGTACAGTCAAAGTTATAAAGCTCTAAATTTGACTATGTGTTTGACCACGTTTTGTAAGTGACCTGAGAAGGATATTTGAGTTATTCTTGATGATATTTGGATGTTTCAATGGGACTTATCTATTAGAGAGTGTTTTAGACTCCATAATATGATCTATATTGATTTTGTAGGTTTTACCAATACATCTTTAGTATGAACAAATTCTTAGAAATTGATTGTTTGTTCATTTATGGTGTTATTGTGTATAAGGATAATTGAGCTTACATAGAAGTGTGTAATGATGACTGTAATCATTTGAGGATGTCTAAAGGGTCATATAGAGTGTACCTATACATTTAGAAGTCATCTTTTGTTTTTAATTTTCTCAATCAAGTCCTAAAAGAGTGAATAGGTCTTCATGAAACCTATAAGGGTTACTAAGGCCTAATTTAAAGGCATAACTATGTAAGTGTGACCCATAGTTGTTATGGCCAACCTGTTAGAGTGGTATTGAACTATATTAGATATATTAAGGATTAATTTAAATATTATGTCCAACCAAGAAGATAATAATCATGAAGGATCTATAAAAGGTGAAATCAAAGGTGGTGATTTATAGACTTAAAAGAAGAGGTGTGTGTAAGAGTTAAAGAGTGAAGGAAAGAAGAAAGGGTATATGCCTAGTGGATGGGCTGTAGAGTAGAGCAGGTTGATGACTATGTGTGTGACCTATATATAGGTTATATTTATAATGTCAAATATTGTGATCTTTTAGGTTTGAATATTTGGGAGGGAAGTGAATAGAAGAAGGATTTGCAAGTCTAAGTGTGCATATGAGGGAAATTTTAGTGAAGAGGAATAGAGATTATGGCATGTCTATGTGAGAGGCTTGTATGAGATAGAAAGGGTGTTTTATAGGGGTTTGAAAATTAGAGGTCCATTATAAAGTTTTTTAAGACTTCAATTCAAAGGTGGAGATGTTCAGATCATAGGTATTGGGAGGGTGTTCAACATCTAGGTCAGAAGGACTTGACCATTTTAGGGGTAGGTGTTCCTTATGGAACAAGTATTTCACTAAAGTCTAGTCAAAAGGACTTGACATCCTAGGGGAAGGTGATCCTTATGGAATAGGTGTTTCGCTAAAGTATAGTTAGAAGGACTTAACCATCTTAGGGGTAGGTGTTCTTTATGTAATAAGTGTTTCACTAAAGTCTCATGTCTACATACTTCTTATAGGAAATTATTCCATGTGTTTTCAGGATTGACAGTTGGTTTTATTCCCCAAGAGGGTTTACCACAAATATATTATGTTTTATGTGTAACCTTCAATTATCTATTTATTTATTTATATAAACATCTTGAATGCTTCATGAATGGTTGTATTGAATACTTAAGTGTTTGAAGGGTTTGAAAATTGAATTGGATTGTTTACCACCACTAATTCACCTCCACCCTCTTAATGGTTTGTACCTCTAATAATTGGTATAAAGGTAGATCCTTTGGTAAATTCTTGACATCTTGAAGGAGATCCAAGGTACAATATGGGTAGACATAAAATGCAAAGAGGTTTTTCCACTAAGCAAACACTAATGTTTAATGGATCCAATTATGCTTTTTGGAGTACAAGGATGAGGACCTACATCATGTCCCTAGGGTTTGACACTTGGAAATCTATTGTGGATGTTTAGTTTACACCTAATATTCCTCCATCTAGTGATACAAATAAGAATTTGTTTGAGAACAATTATAAAGCAATGAATGCTATCACTTATGCTATTTTAAAGACTAAATACACCAAGGTAATCCATTACATATCTGCCAAATAAATGTGGGATAAATTGAAGAATATTTATGAAGGAGATTCAAAGGTTAACTTAGAAAATTTGTAGACTCACCAAAGACAATTTGAGAGGCTTAATATGAAGGAAGAAGATTCTATGGCATCCTTTTTGTAGAGAGTTGATGAGATTATGAACATCATCAGAGGTCTTAGAGAGAAGGTTGAATAAGCTAGTATAGTTCAAAAGGTATTAAGGTATCTCTCTCTAAAGTATCTATTATCGAATAAAGTCATGATATTACTTAGTTGAATATGTATGAATTTTATGGCATCTTTACTACCTATGAGATGAGAATAAATGATAATATACCACCAAAGAAGGAAACAATATTCAATATATAAATTAAGCTAAAGTTAAAATTCTAAGGTAAGAAACTCAAGGAGGATGATAAATCTAATATTAATGATGATGAATTAATTATTTTATTTAAAAGGAAATTAAAAATAGGTTCAGGCAAGTATAAGGGTAAACTACCCTTCAAATGCTTCAATTGTGGAGAAGTAGGCCATTTTGATAACAAGTTCCCTCATAAGCATAAGAAGGATTATGATGATGAGCATGATCAAGGTCATGATTTTGGTAGGAGATCATTTAGGTTTGATAAAATAAAGAAGGGATTAAACAAGTTTGACAAAAGGAAGTACTTCAAGGACAAGAAGAGTCTCTATACCAAAGAAGATTTCATCTCATCAGATGAGAGTGAAGACAATCACCTAGAGTATGATCATGAAGATGATGGTCCTGTTGAAGATAAATCCCCCTTCATGAATAAAGAAGGAAGTTTTTAATATCAAAAGGAGTCTACTTTGAGTGATTCAAAGATGATAAAGATGAGTTGGACTATGAGACTAAATTGATGAATGCTATTGAAGAACTGAAGATTAAGAAGAAGATGAAGTCTCAAAGAAAAGAATATGAAGAACAATTCAATGTTTTTGAGGCAATAATGAATGAAGACACCAAGGATAATGAATATATAGTCAAGTATCTCAGTTGTCAATTAGAAATCCTGTCTATAATCTTGAAAGCTAAATAAGATAAATGTTCAAGGTATGTAATTGAAAATGAGTCATTAAAATCTGAGTTAGGGAAGACATTAAGAGAAGACATCTATTAAGATGAAGTAATTTATGAGATTTGAAAATATCTCAAGTGATTTAGACAATATTATAAGTAATCAAAATCATAAAAGTGATAGAACTGGTCTTGGATATAAAAAAGAACTAGAAAATACAACTCAAGACAAGATGAAGACTAATGTAAATTGGACATTGAAGGTCAAAAATTAGTCAAGGAATGAAGATGCTGGAAAAATGAAGATAAATTAAATTAGACAACCAAATGCCATGAGGTATGCAAGTTTTAATGGTTATTGTTACACATGTAATTAATTTGGGCATAGAGCTAGATAATGCAAGAGACATGTTAGAAATAATTTTGCGTGGAATTATGATGGGGGTCATCAGTCAAAGGGTGAGTCCTATTTAAAAGGAGTAGTTTGTTTCAATTGTCAAAATAATGGACATATTTTAAGATTTTATTCTAATCATAAAATTCATGATAAGCTTATTGTAAAAGTTATAGTGTGCTTCAACTATCAATAAAGAGGTCATATTGCTAAATTTTGTAAGCAAAGGACTACGAGATAGAATATGTTTAATCAAGCTCCTAGAGTGAAATAAAGAAGGCAAGTTAACTCATGGAAACCAATGGTGGTAAGTGTGAGTCATGATAGCTATGTAGGTCTAAGTAATCTATTTACTTTGGTGGATAATGTTATAGAAGTTGGAGAGTTCTAAGATCTCTCATTGTCTGCTCATGTTGTGAATGAAGAGACCAAGCTCAAGGAGAAGACAAAGGTTCTAGTTGAGTCTAGTTCTAAGGTGTATTTTGATGCTAATGAGAAACCTGTTGTGTGTGAGCAAGTTTCAAACTTGGTTCATGTGTTTTCAAGGTCTGAAGGTGATATTATACAATGCAAATAAGATACTTCAGTGATCAAGGTATGTAAATATTCTATAGTTGCTCCAAATGTTGTATATCTTATCATACAAGAGAAAGTGAGTGATGTAGAAAAGAATAAGTTGTCAAAGTTTAGACTAAGAAGAACAAAAACAATAAGTATTTTAGATATAAAAGGATTCTAGTGGTTACTAAGGAGATGTGGGCCATTCCTAGCTTCACTTTGTTTTAAAGCATTGTGGTGTAGAGGAGGTCTTTGTCTATAGGCTTCTTAAGATACTCATTTTAGTGGAGAAGAAAGTTTTTCTATGGTGTTCTTTAAAAGGTCCAAGAAGGAAAGAGATGAGTGTTTTTTTTGGAGTTGGTGTGTAAAGATGGGAGAAGTGCTTTGATAAGGTTAGAGTGATGTCCTAAGGTGTTTTTCTATTAATGCAGTGTTTATAGGATCAAAATGGATGTTTTAGGTGGCATAATGAGATTGATGAAATTTCAAGAAGATTTTAATGCTCAAAAATGTATATGCAATTCTTTGTGATGTGTTTTAAGTGGTTTTGTGGTCTGAAGGTCTGTTGAAGTCAAATTAGATATTTTTGAGTGCTCTCAATTTTCTTAGTTTTAGCTTAAGAACAAGTTGGCCTAAAATGGGTTATATGATGTATGGGTTCCCAAAAGTATGAAGGATCAAATCTTGGTCCAAAAGTGTGTGATGGTTGTCTCTAGGTGTGGAAAAAGTTTCAAAGGCAAGTGTTGACCAAAAGGAGGTTTGTTAACCTTATTTATTTTAAGATTCTAGAGTCTTGGGCTATGCTAAAAAAGTGGTTTGCCTTATGAATTGAAGTTTAAGGCTTATTAATATGTTAAATGGGCCAAAAATGTTTTCAAATTAATCTTCATAGAAATATAAAGGTTTTTGGTTTTCAAATTATTCATGATTTTATTAAGATGGAGACCCAATTGGCTAGTAGGTTTGTGAAGGAAGTATATTATAAAATATGAGATAGGTGATTAAAATTAGTGTACCTAAGGGGAAATATGAGATTTCTCTAGATATGATGTTTTAGGTATTGAAGGTGTGTCTACTAAAAGTTGTGGTCTCTGCAAGTACTAGGTAGGGTTACAAGGAGACTAGATAGGCCTAGTGTGAAGAAGAGTTTTTTTGATCAATTTCTCCAAAAGAGAATGGTATGAGTATTTTAATTTAATTTATTAGGTTGGTTTAGATTATTTTTAATATTTTTTTAGTGGCATGAAGTTTTTTTGGTGGTCCTTGATTTGGCTTGAGAGAGAAGTCTAGTAAGCATATGTGGTGGTTATTCATGATGTGTGGAGATCTGAAGATGCTCAAGAGGTATAATGGATCATATATCTTAGTGAGAGTCCATCTCAATTTTTTTTTGGTGAGTTATATCAAATTTTAGTTATTTTATGTGTTCTCTTTATAAGGTGTTCCTCTCATATTGGTGGTTTTTTTATAGGTCCTCAAGATTAGTTTATGTCCACTTTTTCATTATGTTAAAGGGGGAAAAGGTTCATATTGTGAGAGTGCTTGAAGAAAGAGAAGGACGGTGAGCTATATGATGGGTGATGACATCAATGACAAAGGAATAGATTATTAGATACTTTTTAGTGATGTCATAGAGGTGTCTAGGTGAGTGGATGAAGTGTCTTGATAGTCTGAGTTTCAATGACAAAGTTTGTAGTGTGTTTGTCTTAGTATGCTTGAAGTAGGCTTGGTTGATCTTTAATTTTTGTATGACTAGGTATGGTTATAAAGTATTAATCATGTGTGAGGGGTCCTATTAGAGGTCAAAGATGATTGGAAATATTATAGAAGTGTATGGTATTCATTTGGTTCTTTATTATGTTCATATTGGCATAGTTAGTTTTTTGACAAAAAAATATAAGTAGGTAGTTTAATGATGTCATAATTCCCATGTATGGATGATTCAAGGGGAGTTGGTTATATGGGTGTGATCACATTAGTCCTAAGTTGCTATGGTCTAAGTTTTAGGTCATACAGTTGAGCAAAGCAAATGATATAATAGTATAAAGTTGGCTTCCTAGGTAGTTTGTAATGTTTTCTCATTCTTATCCAAATTTTCAAAGGATATCTAATAGTGCACCTTTAATCGCATTAAAAATCTATGGTATGAAATTAATCTAAGCATAATGTATAAGTTCAAATAGATTTAATTAAGAAATTTTATGGTGTTATATTTCACATGTATGAAGGTTCCAAGATTAGCTTGATATATGGATGGATTCCCCTATGAAATAAAATCACATGGTTTAAATTTTAGGATATGCGATTGAGCATAGCAAAAGTTATTAAGGTTCAAAGTTGGCCTTCCAGGCTGATTGTAGAGGTTCCCATACTTAGCCAAATTTGTAAAAGTTAAAGACCAAGACTAGATAAGGATCTAATAGTGAGCACTTAATCATACATTTGAGATCAATGATGCATATAAAGCTAACATGTCAAAAGTTACACGTGCTAGTGACAAGTGTCACAAGCTTGATAATATGATAGAAGATCAATAGTGAGTGGAGGTTCATACTTATGAAGATCAACAGTGTGGAAATTTTTTAAAGAGTCAACAAAGTACATGGGATTGCTAAGTGTCACAAGTTCATAAATTGATAGCAAAGTGTTTAAAAGGCATGTGACGAGTGTCATTTAACTCTTCATTTAATCAATGTTTAATTGATGTCTTATCAACCAAGGCTGGTGTCCAAAGCTGTCTATAGTAAGGTATAGGATGGTAGATCTAGAAGTCTACTTATGGGGGTGTTTGATGGTCCTATTCTAACTTTGACTAAAGAAAGAAATGTGTCCTAATCTACTTAATTCACTCTTTTGCTAAAAAGGAAAAAATGTAACTATTTAATTAAATCAATCCACTCTTTTTCTTGAAAGTAAAATCAAACTTCTATTTATGCTTGTGTGGAAATTAAAATCACACTCCTAACTTAAAAAGGAAATTTGCTTCACACATTTGTTGTAAAAGAAAACACACTTTTCTTAGAAAGGAAATGACTTTAGAATAAGGAAATGCCTTTTAAACTATGAATTTGTTTTGATGTTTTTATGAATAAATTTAATAATTAACAAGATTCTAATAAGTTATAACAAAGAGTTAATAAAACATAACATAAATACCATACACAATTCCTGAATCTAAGGATAGTGGGCCCTTACTCCTCTCGGACTCAGAAACAAAGATTAATCAATGCTGGAATATAAAGTGATAATTCATAAAATTGAAATGATTACAATCTATCTAAAACCTATAATATGCTTGTGCATATATTTCTTCTATTATCTATTATCTAATATCTTTCAATGACAAAAGTCTTACATTTTATACTAATATAATCAACTCAAAATAGGATGCAAAGAAATAGGATTCCTTGATTGATCCACTCATCCAAAGAAAAGAGATTGGATTTCCAAGAGATCTAATTATTTTGATGAAATAGATATACTATCCTATAATAGTCCTAAGATCCAAATATATACAACTTTATCAAAATCAAATCCTACAAAATAGTAGGTAGGTATTTTCCTCATTTGACTCTAGCTGGAATGATTCTTTCTCATCCTATCTGGCCACTAGCTTCCCCATTTGTACCTTCATCCTTATAGAATCCATGGAATTGACCCTATAGAGTCAATAGGAATGAACTTGTGGAGTTCAGAGAAACAAGCATGCGGAGTCCATAGAAACAAGCCTGTGGAGTCCATAGAAATAAGCCTACAGAGTCCATAGAAATAAGCCTCTAGAGTCCATAGAAGCAAGCCTATGGAGTCCATAGTTCTACTAGATGGAGATCAAAATTGAACTTTCACTATACATCACATGTGTCTTCTTCTTGAGCATTCTTCAAAACAAAAATCACTAAAACATGCTATGTATTAGACATTAATGCCAAAGTAAAGGTTTAGTATTTGGTTCAATATAAACAAGACAAGTATCTATTTTCCATGTAATAACTATCTAGTAATATATGATTTGTATAAGATAATATCCTTAGAGAGATGAATTAATGGAAATAACATCTCAATAATGAGCCATATTCTGAGCTCATGATCTCCCCTAGGCTTTACCTTTTGCAAGTCCCATTACAAACATTCATTAGCATTCATAGCTTTGGTATCTATTTTCCACACTCTGACTTAAATCATATTCATCAAATTCATCTATTATATGCTTGTCTAAATTTATTGTAAACCCATGATGTTCTTGAATCATTTGTTTCCATTTATTGAATTGCTCCTTTGATTATGGAGCCCAACTCTACCATCCTGGAATAGGTATGATCAATAAAGGGGGTCTATATCTCATGCCAATCTATTTCTATTCTCCCCCAGAGTTTATTACCTCTATTAATATTTCCAAAATTGAGGAATCTCTCCTCATACTCCGTCTTAATTTATTTGGAGACATGACCTCTCATCTTCTAAAAGGCACTGAAAGTTGGTCCCATCTATTTACACTTGTAGTCACCACTAAATCAAAACTTTGTCTTGAAAATAAGTCAAAAGAAATAGCACAATCATATAAAACTTGTAAATAATGAGTTTTAACTTCATCACTTAAACAAGCATAGTTAAAATTCTATTTGATCAATCTAGGAATAGGAAAGACTGGTCTTATACACAATCATGTAGTCTTAGCATGATTTGTATACTCCTCAAATCTACTTTTCCATGTTAGTTGATTTCTAAATTTAGAATGCAATGCCCTCAGTTGAACTTCTCCTACATTAAATTTTATCAAAAACTTATTATGCTCATGGTCTCCTATGATCAAATCATGCAAATAAAATTCACAAAGCAAATCTTGCTGATCAGGTTCAACACTATACAAAATTTCAAGAAATGTTGTTGGCTATAAAATCTTGTAAGGAAGATGATAAGAGATCTTTAGAAGCTACCATATATAAAATTGTTCAAATAAAAACAAACTATATTTATGAAAAGGATTCCTACATGCCAAAAGAGATTCCCCTAATTTGCATGCATTCTACAAATTTTCTTCTAAATTTTGGACCTTAGCTTCTAATTCTTTCTTTTCATTTTCCAAGAGTTTGTTTGAAGAAGTTTTAACTTTATTTTTCTGTTTAAGTATGGAATATTCTTCTTTAATTTTATTTAGCATTTGCAAGGTAGAAATACCTGGACAACTTGTTTAACAACTGTGGTTAACAAATACCTTAGGAGGAAAAGGTGCAACATCAGAAGGTGCTTTGAAAGAGTTTACCAAACTCTATAATCTCCTATTCTCCTTCTTTAGATTTTCTACATATATCCAAAATTCTATTTGTTCACTTTCATTTTCATTTATTATTTCTTCTAATCTTTGAACTTATGCTACATGATTTGTAGATGTTGTGTCCAATTTTTGCACCAATAATGAGTTAAGATGATCCTTATTCTGTAATTGACTGATGAAGTCATAAATGTCAACTAATTATTGTTGCTCTAGAGCTTGATCTTGAGAAAGCTACAAGGTTAACTGCATAACAAGATCATTTAGATTAGATGACTCACCTTTCTCATTTGTGCATACAATTTTCCTTTTATTTATTACAGTTTCAACTGAAATAGGTGGTTTTCCCACCATACTTGATTCTTCTATCATATTTGGCTCTTCTTCTAGAATTGGCTCCTCTATTATGATTGGAGAGTTCTTTTCAAAATGAGTTTCTTTAAAATCTATAGTTGTAGGGATATTTTGATGTATGGGGGAATGAGATACCATTTTAAGACTATCCAAAATATCTACAGCCTCTTGTTCATCTTCATCTATCAAAATTAGTCTTCTCCTTCTTTTGGTCACTCTCTAAGCTACACTTGGTTATCTTTCCTTCTCAACCATCAAACCCTCAGTCTTCTCAAGTTCTATAGCAACCTTTCATCTCAATTTGCTTCTTCTTGACAAGGGAATTGGTTGTACTATAGGGATTTGAGACCTTGAGGTTCTTCTTCTTGAAGAAGAAGGGATTTATGTTGAAACTATAGTCTTTTATTTATTCTTTGGATTTGTTTTCTCAACTAATGTAGTAGGTGGAGATGATGTTCCTATGGTAAATTTGGGGTTTCTTGTATAGGCAAATTTGGAATTTGTTATGTTATACTATTCTGAAATTCCTCCCAGACCTTTTGTCCTTGCTGAAGGAAGTGATGTTGGATAATTAGGTGAATAAGGCCATGATGCCTAAGAGAAACATTAGGAGTTGTAGTCATAATTTGAAGGGCACCATATAAGAAGGATGGGAGGTTAATCTTGTACTAAGGGTTTTGTCTCCCATGCTTAAGGTGTATTAACATTTTCATGGCGTCTCCTCCTAAAAGACTATGTTGCCCCTCACAAATGATATACTTGAGTACCCACTTGGCTACAAATTTCTAGGGTTTAGGAAGTGAATTTATACTAATCCCTTTCAATTTTCCTTTGGAATCTATTAGACATAAAGTCCTAGTCTGCTCATTACCATTAAATTGACTAATTAAATCACTAAATGAAATTTTGCCTATTGCTATCATTCCTTCTTCTAAAACTTGTATGATTTGACTTATAATTTGAGTTTAAATAGGAATAAAAACAAATTTAAAAACTAAAATTTTAGGGGTGAGATTAGTGATGAATTCTTTTACCATTATTTTATCAAACCCCTAGAACTTTTCAATGAAAGGTAGCCAGTCATTTGCTCTAAACACTGCCACAAAATCTTTGTCTTTATGAAACTTTGCTACATTATTTGGCTCTGATCTTATTTTATGTCCCATATCTACATGGATTTATAGACAACTCTATTCCTTGAATTCAGATTAGGATTTAGACCAATCATTTATTGAAATTTGTAGGCAATAATCACTAAGAATTTGTAGGCAATAATCACTAAGAATATGTAGGCTAGCTTCCATTGAAGTATGTAGAAATGAAATGGTTTGTATGAAACTCCATAGTTGCATGATTCCATAGATTAATATTATTACTTGATACATTTCAAAACCACACATTTCTATAGAGTATGCCAGCCATTTTATCAAATTATTAGAAATTGAATGAAATGTTGATGTGGCACTTTGATGTTGATAGTGATTTATCACTTCATTTTAAAACCCTTTTTATGATGTCCCATCATTATAATTATTAGTGATGCAATTGATTATACCAAAGCTTCACACTTATCTATACACCTTTGGTGGCTTATTTTCATGCTTCTTCATTATAGTATGTGTCATGTCATTCCATTTTGGAAGGTTCAAGTTTGGGTCATCTCCATAGAATAAGTCTTAATTACATTGAAGATAATTAGTTAACTAAACATAGATAAATAGAATATATGTCTCACTTATTTTGACCTTAGATTCATCCTTTGCTCACCATTTATCTTGCACAAATAGTTTTGCATGGATTAGTCAATAGGGTTTGAAAGAATAACTTTTATTGCATGGAGAAAACCAATCATATATATATATATATATATATATATATATATATATATATATTGTTTTTGCCCTTTGGCCAGCCATTATTGGTCTTTTATCCAAATCCCTTTTTGTAATGCATAGCTAGCCAACAAGCTAGTTTTCTAGGCATGCATTGTCAATAGTGTCCCTAGAAAGATTTTCACTATATATATATATTATTATTTTTATTTTTATTTATTTATTTTTTTAATTTTTTAATTATATATGTAGGATCATCAAGGAGCATGTTCTATAGAAGAAGTAGAGCCCTCTAGAATAGTACTTGATCTTTTACCTTTTAAACAAATTTTTCTTTATTGAAAGGTTTTTGATAAAGCTTCAATCTATGTCCATTAACTAACATAGCTCTTCTACTATCATCAATAGGTATTGGCTTAACAGAACCATTTTCAAAGACCTCCTCAATTTGATAAGGTCCCAACCATCTCATTTGTAGTTTTCATTTAAACTATTGAAATTTGGAATCAAGCAATAGTGCCCAATTTCCTTTCTAAAACTTCCATTGCTTGATCTATGAATCATGCCAAACTTTTCTTTGATATTGTACCAATTCAGTTCTTTTTAGTGCTTCCATCCTCATCTCATCAAGTTGATTAAGCTGTAAGAGTCTTTCTTTCTGTATTTCTTCTAAGTCAATCCCTACTTTTACAACTATTTTCAAAGTTTGTAATTCAAATTCAATATAGAATAAGGGCTTCTTACCATAAACTAATTTATAAGGTGAAAATCCAATTATTGTTTTCCAAGTAGTATTATAGGCCCAAACAACTTCTGGTACCTTATCTACCCAATCCTTTCTACTAGAATTAACAACCTTGGTTAAAATGGTTTCTAGTTCTCTATTGGTGACTTCAACTTTCCCATTAGCCTGTGGATGGTATGGAGATGTTTTGCTATGTTGAGTTTGATATACTTGCATGAAGTGTTTTATCATGTTTGACATGAACTATGGTCCTTGATCTGAGACTATCTTCCTTGGAGCACCAAATTTTTGCATGATTTTGAAATATAAGAAATTAACTACCATCTCTTCTCTTACATGAGTTAATACTTCCACTTCCATCCACTTGGTCACATAGTCTATACATACTAGGAAATATTATTTTCCTTTGGAAGGAGGATCCACAGGACCTATAAAATCAATTCCCCATTTCTTAAATGGTTCTAAAACTAATTGAGGATGAGGGTGTAGAGGCATCTCTATTGAAAGAGTAGGCTATCCAATTCTCTGACAAGCATCATAGTGTCTGACATATCTTTTGACTTGCTGATGAAGGTGAGGCCAATAGTATTCTGCTCCTAAGATTTTGTGTATGGTTTCTTTGAGTTGAGTAATGACCTCCTCTTATTTCATCATGACAAAATCTAATGATATCATAAGATTCAACATTTGTCACACACCTAACAAACACATGGTCAGGTCAAAGTTTAAATAATATTCCATTAATCCATTTAAAATAAAAACTTTCTTTGATTAAATGTTTCTTTTTTTTATGAAAATTATAAAGGAAACTTCCATGTGGTGAGGTAATTGGCTATATCAGCAAACCACAGAGATTTTGATGAAATAGAAAATAGTTATTCATCTAGAAAGTCATATTCTATTGGTTCTTATTCACATATAGTGTTTATTCTTGACAAGAAATTAGCAACCACATTAGACTTCCCTAGTTTATATATAATAGTAACATCAAATTCTTGTAAGAGCAACAACCATCTAATAATCCTACCTTCCAAAATTGGTTTGTTGGTAAGATATCTAATAACTGAATGGTCTGTATAGACAAATACCTTATAGCCTATTATGCAGTGTCTAAATTTGTTAATTTCATAGACTACAGCTAGGAATTCCCTCTCAATTGTGGTGTAATTTCTTTCAGTAGGTGTCATGTTTTTTCTAATATAATATATAGCATATATGTTATCCTCTTCATCCTTTTGTCTAAGGACTACTCTTATTGCTATATTGGAAGCATCTGTATATATATGGAATGGCTGAGTCCAATCTGGTCATCTCAATACTGGAGTAGAAACAAGTTTAGCTTTGATGGTCTCAAAGGCCTACTAACAACTAGCACTCCATTCAAATGTACTATCTTTTGTAAGCAAGTCAAACACATGGGCAACTATTTGGCTAAAATTATCTATAAAGTGTCTGTAGTAACCAACATGCCCCAAAAAACTCTTAATTTTAGTTTGTGTTTGAGGGACGGGTAATTTAGAGATTATTTCAACTTTCTTTGGATCTACTTGAATGTACAGATATATGGTGTCCTAACACTATTCCTTCATCCATCATCAACAAACATTTCTCATGGCTCAAAGATAATTGATGTTCTTCACATCTGATCAATACTCTTTCCATGTTGGTAAGAGCCTCTTCATAAGTTCCACCATGAATGGTGAAATCATCCCTCTATACTTCAACACAATCATTTGTGAGGTCAGAGAATATTGCCATAACTACTCTTTGGAAGGTGGCTAGAGCATTACAGAGTCTAAATAGGAGTACTCAGTAAGCAAAAGTTCCCCAAGGGTAGGTAAATATGGTTTTATCTTGATCTTCAGCTACTACCATTATCTGGTTATACCCACTAGACCCATCTAGGAAAGAAAAATATCTCTTTCCTACCAAGTTGTCAAGAACTTGATCAATGAAAGTTAGAGGAAAATAATCTCTTAGTGTTGCTTTATTCAGTTCTCTATAATCTACACATACCCTTAATTTTCCATTTTTCTTAGGCAAAATTACTAGGGGTGAAACCCATTGGCTATTTGAGATGAGGTAAATAAACCTAACCTCCAGTAATTTTTGGATCTCTATTTTGACTATCTCCTTTAATACTAGGTTTATTCTTCTTTATAGTTGTCTGACCAGTTTGATAGATTTTGTGTAAATATGATGAGTGCATATGCTAGGGTGAATTCCCTTTATGTTGGTATAATCCCAAGAAAAAGCCTTGGTATGTCTTTCTAGTACTTCAAAGAGTTGATCTTCCTCTTTATTTGTTAACCAACTATTGATGTTCAAAATCTTTCCAGGTAATACCATGATTGGTTTTGTACCTAGGTAGTTGGATTTTATTTGCTTGAATTCACTAATTAATGAGTTTAGAGGACATGGATGAAGAAGTAGCTTATGAAACATGGTTACATTATCAACAAACTCTTTTCTAAGAGGAATTAGTCTTGCTAAAGAATAATGGAATGCATCTAAGAAATGAGTTTGCTATTGTTCTACCAATTTCCACACATTTTCTTGAATCAATCCATGATCATATGATGAAGAAACACTAAAAGAAGTAGAAGTGGAGGTTTCATAATATTATATTTGACCCAAGAATCCTAAATTGAGGTAGTTTGTATTTTCTAGACTAGCTAAGTCTATAGATTCCAGACTGGTAGAGTCCATAGCTTTCAGACTGGTAGAGTCCATAGCTTTTAGACTAACATAGCCCATAAATTTTGGAATGGCAAAGTCCATAGCTTTTGGATTGGTAGAGTTCATAGCTTTTGGACTGGTAAAGTCTGTAGATTCTGGGTATATGTCTCCATTCAATTCTTCCAAGTGTTTTTTAATTATGATCATAGCTAAGGAGGAAATGGTGCTTAATGTGTTGTCTGATTTGTCCACCCAAAGTTCTTGTATGTGATTTTTTGATGGTTTTGTAAGAGGATACAAAGAGATACATTTAGATTTTAATCCATTAGAAATGGTCATGTCTCTTGACTTGTAATCAATTAATGTTGCTACAATAGCCAACCATGGTCTACCTTGGATTATGAGATATCCTAATTTTTTTGTTTTAGGTTGTAAGACCATAAAATCTATTAGATATTCCCAAGACTCTATTAGTACTTCAAAATTTTCTATAGTCCCTTCTAGTTTAGTTATATATTGGTCTGCCATTTGAAGAATGGTAGTTATGGGTTGCATTCTCATAAGAGATAATGTATGGAGAGTATTAGTTGTCATAACATTAATTACTGATCCTAAATCTACCAAGATGTTAGGAATTTATTTACCTCCAATTGTGACTGTGATCACTGTGCTTCTTGGATCTGCATATTTTGGAACTAATAGTTTTCCTACTAATAAATCAACAACTTTTCTATCAACATGAATGGTTCATGGATATTCTTTTCCTCCCGGGTGTCTTGATACAAAGGTTTCTGATGATCTTATTCAATTCAGGTATATCTCTAATAACTTGTAGTAGGGGTACCTAAATATTGATATTTTTCAACTCATGGACCAAGTTTAATTTTGGTTTATTATCAATTTCTTTTAATTTTCTAGGAAAAGGAACTACTGGTGTAGTAGTGTTTTCTTTGTTTACTTCAGGGCTCATTTTGATTTTGGCTTCTCTAGTGTTTAATTGAGATGAGTCTATTTTTTCTTTTTCATTAAGTATCTCAAAAATGATAACTAGAGGTTTTTGTATAGTTTTCCCTGATCTTAAATGTATGTTCAAATAATCAATAGCTCCAACATTCATTGTCTCTTCCTGTTCATTAACACAAACAGGTGCTAGTTGTTTATTTTTTAGATTTTTTATTGGTTGTGTAGGCATTGAGGGTTGATTGATTTGTCCTTATTGATGAATAATTGGGGGTGGAATTATAGTTTGTTGTTGAAGTAGTCTTCTTGGTTGGGTGAATTATTGTTGTGGGTTCCACTGTTGATTCCATTGTTGATATGGTTGTGGCATCCATTACTGCTATGGAACCCATTGTTGCTATGGCTATGACACCATCCATAGGGGTGTTGGAATCTAATCTTGTCATACCCATGGATTTTAGATTGATGGAATTTGGGGTTGATTTCAAAAAGGTAAAGGAACTAAAACATTCCATGGTGCCACCCATGGATTAATTGGGTTTCTTGCATTAAACTATCCTTGAGCCTGGTTTTGTGGGGCAAAGTTTTGTCTCTAGATATAATTTACTTCTATAGTGGACTAAAATTGTGTTTTCATTTGATTTTTTAAAATAGGTAGAAGGGTGCATCCCACATGATGAAACATTGGTTTTATCTAGAGGGTAGTCTCTAAGGGCATGCTTTTGTCTACACTTAGGATAGTAAATTACTAAGGGTTTTGTTACATTTGCCTTAGCTTGAAGGTCATCTAAAGTAATATTTAGTGTAACTAGAATATCTATCTTTAGATTGGCAAATTATTCTATTATCTTATCCACTTCATTTGATTTCCCAAACCTTACTCTCCTAATTCTAGGTTTTGTTTGAGAGTAGTTGGTACAAAGCTCAAAAATTTGATTGAAAGGCAAATTATTTATATCTCCACCACCCATTAGATTTAAGGAATCTCTAGTATCTTCATCCAACCCTTTTAAGAAAACCAATTTTTGAACTTCTTCAATGAATAGATAATTGCTTTTTTTTATGAGTGAACATGAATCTATCCAAATAATCTTCTAAAGATTTATCCTCATTCTGTTTGATTTTGAAGAAATTCTCTTTTCTTTCTCACACTTGGTAGTAATTTTGGTACTTGTTGAAGAATGTTGTCTCCATGTCATCCCATGTTCTAATAGAATCACCAGGTAAACCCATAAACCATCTGATAGCTGCATCTTTAAGTGTAGAGGGAAATAGTATTAATTTCTAGCTATCTATTGTGTAATCATAGGTTTGACATATCACCTTAAACTCAAATAGAAATTGATTAGGATCTTCTATATATCTTCCCCAAAAATTTGGTAGATTAGCTGGTGAAATATTTTTTTAGGGGGTTTGATCATTAGGATCTGCAACAATAGGAATGGAAAAAGTCCTTCCTGGTTGTGCAAGTTGTTGATTTTGTTGGAGAGCCATATTTTCTTCTTCTGATGATATTTCAAAGCTGGGATGATCTTCCCACTAAATTTATGTGGCCAGTTATGGGTTGTTCAAAGTTCTCAAAATTTTATTTAGTTATAGATTTTTGAAATGCTTCCTCTAAGTCCTTGGTAATTTCTAAATAATATCCTCCTACAAGAGATTGATCATGAGGAATTTGTCCTATGGGGCTTGCTTGTGGCAATGGCCTAGTTTCTATCCAAGTTTCTAAAGATTCTTGTAGATATGTTTCACTTGTAACTTCTGGTTGACTACTCAGAGATGTTAAAGGAGTTTTGACTTGTGTTTTTGGTGGAAATTTTGGGATGAATCATCCTTTAGAGTCTATAGGATGATACATCAATTTATTGAATTATTTTGGGATTTTATGGTTTTTACAATTTTTTCTATTTTCCACTCTAGACCAATAATTATTACCTTACTAACACCTCATGTCCTTGACAACGGTGCCAAAAATGTTGAGTGTCATTTAAATCTTCATTTAATTAATGCTTAATTAATGTCTTATCAACCAGGGCTAGTGTCCAAAGTATTCTGTAGTAAGTTATAGGATGGTAGATCTAGAAGTCTACTTATGGGGGTGTTTGATGGTCCTATTCTAACTTTGACTAAAGATAGAAATGTGTCCTAAACTACTTGATTCACTCTTTTTCTGAAAAGGGAAAAGTGTAACTATTTAATTAAATCAATCCACTCTTTTTATTGAAAGTAAAATCACACTCCTATTTACACTTGCGTGGAAAGTAAAATCACACTCCTAACTTAAAAAGGAAATTTGCTTCACACAGTTGCTATAAAATAAAACAAACTTTACTTAGAAAGGAAATGACTTTAGAATAAGGAAATGCCTTTTAAACTATGAATTTGTTTTGATGTTTTTATGAATAAATGCAAACATTAACAAGATTATAATTAGTTATAACAAAGAGTCAATAGAACATGACATAAATACCGTACATAATTCCTAGTTCCAAGGAGAGTGGGCCCTTGCTCCTCTCAGACTCAAGAACAAAGATTAATCAATGCTAGAAAATGAAGTGATAATTTATAAAATTGAAATGATTACAATCTATTTGAAACCTATAATATGATTATACGTATCTTTCTTCTATTAGCTATTATCTAATATCTTTAAATGACAAAAGTCTTACATTTTATACTAATATAATCAACTCAAAATAAGATGCAAAGAAATAGAATTCATTGGTCGATCCATTCATCCAAAGATAGGAGATTAGATTTCCAAGAGATCCAATTATTCTGATGAAATAGATATAATATCCTATAATAGTCCTAAGATCCAAATATATACAACTTTATCAAAATCAAATCCTACAAAACATTAGGTGGGTATTTTCCTCATTTGACTCTAGATGAAATGATTCTCTCTCATCTTATCTGGCCGCCAACTTCCCCATTTATAGCTTCATCCTTATATAATCCATGGAATTAACCATATAGAGTTGATAGGAATGAGCCTATGGAGTTCATAGAAATAAGCCTATGGAGTCCACATAAATAAGCCTACAGAGTCCATAGAAACAAGCTTGCAGAGTCCATAAAAGCAAGCCTATAGAGTCCATAGTTCTACTGGATAGAGATCAAAATTGAACTTTCACTATACATCACTTGTGTCTTCTTCCTGAGCATTATTCACAAAAAAAATCAATAAAACATGCTATGTATTAGAAATTAATGACAAAGTAAAGGTTTAGTCTTTGGTTCAATATAAACAAGACAAGTATCTATTTTCCATGTAATATCTATCTAACAATCTATGATTTGCATAAGATAATATCCTTAGAGAGATGAATTGAGGGAAATAACATGTCAATAATGAGCCATATTCTAATCTCATCAGCATGCAAGGGTGTTAAGTGTTATAATCATAGGAGTTCTAATCAAGAGCTAATAGTGAGCATTGCAAGATAAAGTCTAGGCTACTCCCAAAGAGATCAACAAAGTGCATTTGTTCCAAATTGTCAAAAAATAGTGAGATGATGACAAGTGATCAATGTTTAATAGTGAGTAAAGGTAAAGACCAAGATAGTTTCAAGGGAGATCTATGATGCATATTAATTCAATCTATGATAGGGCATGATATGTTGACAAAGTGTTTGATGTTTAACACTGACTATTGGAATTTGAATATTCAAATTAATGAAGGAAAACTAATGCTTAGTTTTTGAACTATAACTTTTGATCTAGGATAGATTTATTGATGTAGTAAAAATCAAAGCTATATAGGACTTCAAGGTGCATCTAGTGAATCTAGTTATAAGGTATGAATGTTTTTACAATCAAATTTATTAAGCTTTAAAGTTGACTATGTGTTTGGCCATGTTCTATAAGTGACCTAAGAAGGATATTTGAGATGTTCTTGATGGTATTGGATGTTTCAAGGGGACTTATCTATTAAAGAGTGTCATATACTCCTTAAGGATGATTTATATGGATTTTTTAGGTTTGACCAATCCATCTTTAGTATGATCAAATGCTTAGAAGTTGATTATTTGTTTGTTCATGGTGTTTTTGTGTAAAAGGCTAATGTTTGAGTAGATTGAGCATATACAGATGTGTGTAATGATGAGTGTAATTAATTGAAGATGTCAAAGAGGTCATGTAGAGTATAACTGTGAATTTGAAAGTGGTCTTATGTTTATAATTTTCTCATTTAAATTCTAAAGGAGTGAATAGGTCTCCATGACACTTATAAGGGCTACTAAGGCCTAATTGAAAGGTATAGTTGCTTAAGTGTGACCCGTAGTTGCTATGATTGACCTGTGAAGTGGTATTAACCTATGTTAAATGTATTAAGGTATAAGGCAAGTTTTATGGCTGACTAAGAAGATAATAATCATGAAGACTCTATAAAAGGTGAAATCAAAGGTGGTGATTTGTAGACTTAGAAGAAGAGGTGTGTGTAAGAGTTGAAGAGTGAAGGAAAGAAGAAAGGGTATGTGCCTAGTGGATGGGTTGTAGAGTAGAGTAGGTTGATGAGTATGTGTATGACTTACAGGTTATATTTATAATGTCAAATATAGTGCTCATTTAGGATTGAATATTGGGGAAAGAAGTGAATAAAAAAAGGATTTGTATGTGTAGGTGTGTATATGAGGGTAGTTTGAGTGAAGAGGAAGAAAGATTGTGGAATGCCTATGTGAGAGGATTGTATGAGATAGAGAGGGTGTTTTGTAGGAGTTAAAAAATTATAGGTTCATCATCAGGTGTTGAAGACATAATTTCAAAGGTAGAGATGTTCATATCATAGGTATTGGGAGGGTGCTTAACATCTAGGTCAGAAGGACTTGACCATCCTAAGGGTAGGTGCTCCTTGTAGAATAGGTGTTTCACTAAAGTCTAGTCATAAGGACATAAACATCTTAGGTTCAAGTGATCCTTATGGAACATGTGTTTCACTAAAGTTTGGTCAAAAGGACTTGGCCATTCTAAGGGTAGGTGTTCCTTATGGAATAGGTGTTTCACTAAAGTCTCCTATTTGCATGCTTCTTATAAGACAAGTAGTCTATGTGTTTACATGATTGAGAGTGGGTTTTATTCCCCAAAAGGGTATCCAACATAGATCTTGTGTTGTGTGTGTAATCTTGCATTATCTATTTGTTCATTGTTATAAACATCTTGAGTTCTTCATAAATGGTTGTATTGAATGCTTAAGTGTTTGAAGGGTTTGTAAATTGAATTGGATTATTTTCCACCATTGAATCATCCCCCCTTAATGGTTTTTACCTCTAAAATTTTTGACATTGATGATTGGGTCTTTTTTTGATTGTAGTCATATAAGTAGATGTCCTTGAAGTAATATAAAAAGGATAATAATTTGTCCCCTAAGTATTATGGGCTTTATCAGATCTTGTATAAAATTAGTAGTATGGCCTACAAGTTAGAGTTTACTTCATCCACTCACATACATCCATTATTTAATGTATTATGCCTAAATAAAGTCATTAGACATAGATTTACCACTCAAACTGAGTTACCAAAATTGGATGAGGAAAGGAGAATTATTATTGATCTTGAGGTGACCCTTCAAATGTGCACTAATAGCTATGGTCTAGAGTGATTAAGGGGTACCTAATCAAATGGAAGAATATTCCATATGAATATACCACCTAGGAGGATGAATCCTTTGTAAAAAAACATTTGAAGTTGATTTAATGTTGAAGAAAACATTATTTTGAATGGGAGGGGCATGCTACACCCTTAACCATTGGCATGTCTAGGGATATGTGTGGATAACTTGTGGCTTACATACCTAGTTTATATTTTTGTTATATTTATCTATGTTTTGGTTAGTCTATGGAATAACCATATATAAGCTATATATAGGGGGTAGCAGTTAGTCTTTGATCACCATATCAAGTATTCTTCTCATTGCATTATTATGAGGGTTACCCCCTTGAAGTGGCTTTGTTATATTATCCATTATTCTACTTTGCTATCAATTATTTTTTTGTGATATATTATCTTTGTCTATTCTATGTGATATATAATAATTCTATGTGAACATATAAGTAATTTAATTATACCCTATATTTGTTATTACCATGGGAAGAAATGAAGAGAAGATTATAAAGAAGTGAAAATGAATAATTAACTCTTGTTGTCTCTCTAAAAATGGTGAAATGGGTATGTTTTATAGGCGGATCTAACCCAAATCCTTTACAAAAATTTTATCCAATAATTCCAACCCCATCAACCTAGTATTGTTATGGAAAAAAATAAATTAGATCATAGACTAGGTCAGCTAGGGGCTGACCTAAACACTAATAAGTTTTATCAATAAGAGTACAAGGTCGATAGGGATGACTATGTAACATAAACCATCAAAAAAGGTTTTAGGTTAGGGAAGGGTTAATGAATGTGGTAAACGAATAGAGAAGGGTGAAAAATAGGAGGAAAAGCGTAGAGGTATGTTTTTAAGAGCTATTTAGATTGACACCCCTTTCTTGATGCGCCCTTTAAGGTATACACTCAGAGATATTGAAACTTGATGGGATCTAAAAAGATAGAAAACATTAGTAATTAATAAAGTTTGAAAATATTATGTGTATACATATGACCCACTTGAATCTCATCATGTGTCACTCAGGTGCAATAAGGGATGGTGCTTCAAGAAAAAATCATAAAAACATATAATGCTAAGGATAATTTTTTTTGAAACATTTTAAAGCATAAAATAACTAAAATTTAATTAAATAAAAGGGAAATAATTGAAAATAAAAGTAATGTATGTGTACCTTGACTTACCTTTATCACTAGATGGTTGTCTATTATGTTTGTAGTTTCAATCATGGAGGGTGTAGAGACTACTTTCCACAAACCCAAGGATACTAAACTAAAGAGATAAAATAATCAAACATAGAAAATCCAAGATAATTGATGCTATGTGGATGGGTCATACTTAGAAATTTGGTAAGTTGGAGTGACAAGTGATATGTTAGACCAAATGACCAAGTCAAAAAACTTTAGAGTAAATTGGGTAATGGAAAAGCCAAGGCTATTAAAGATTGAAAACCTCAAAAATGTTTTGGAGGTTTTTCAATGATGTATCCAAGGTGACCAAATATGTTGATGAGGTATCATGTGTGTTAGAATGACAATGACAAAGTGTGCTTCAATAAGCGTTAGTATTTCTACATGGTTCTTTAATGTTTTCTTAAGTGAGGCATTTGATAGATGATATTATTGGTATGTAAATGTTGTAGATTCCCTATGGGGTGTCAAGAGTGCTTATAATGAGTATGGAAACGAGTGGATCTCATCTAGTAGTTATTTATTTCATCTAGAATTTTTGGGTCTAGTGGCAGAAAATTGGAGTAGGTAGTTTGATGATGTCACCATTACCATTTATGGATGAGTTTGGGGAAGTTGGTCATATGGTTATGATCACATTGGTCCCTAGTTATGTAATAAAATTTAGGTCATACATTGAAGTGTGGTCAAAGATATGAGGGTGAAAAATTGGCTTCTCAGATAGAATTCACCAAGTTCCCATACTTGGCCAAATTTACAAAAGGGTTCAAACAAAGCCGAGTAAACATGTTGATGAAGTCAACATTCACATGTATAGAGGTTTCAAGATAAAATGATCATATGGGTTTGTTTGTTTTTATTCCTAGTTTCTATTTTCAAAATTTTAGATCATGAAATGAAGTGAATCAAAAGATATGCATGTAGAAAGTTGGGCTTCCAAGTAGATTGACTATGTTTTTCCATACTTAGCCAAATTTACATGTGGCAATAAAAGCTGAGTAGTCATTTTGATGATGTTATAGTTTGTATGTGTGGTAGTATCAAAAGAAGTTGATCATATGGGTTTGTTAATTTTTTAGCCTAGTTGATTTACACTAATTTTTACATCATGTGATGAAGCATGTCAAAAGATATTCATGTGAAAAGCTATCCTTCTAAGCAGTTCTAGGCATAGTTTGCTCTGTGGAGGAAAATTTTTAGTGAACATGATGTTGATGACATATCTCATAAATGTGTGGGTTCTAGGAGCAAATTTTTATATGGATGGATTCTCCTATGTAAGGAGATCATATGATCCAAATTTGAGATCATGTGTCTAAGTGTAGAAGAATTTATTAAGGTTTAAATATGTCTACTCAGGTAGATAAGCAAGGTTCCCATACTTGGTCAACTATGTAAGAAGTAAAGTTTTAGCAAGTCTCAAGGAGATCAAGAGAGTGCATTTTCTCCAAGTTATGAGGAAATAGTGAGATGGAAATAAGTGCACAATGTTTAATGATTGATAAAAGCTAAAGGATAAAGATATAATAATGAGTAGGTGTTCATATAGATTGATTGAAAGATGAGCATTGATAGTTAAAGACCTGGTTGATTCATAGATATTGATGGTGCATATTGGTTCAAAGTTACAAGATTACATGAGATGAGTTTAACTATCAGATGTTTAACATTTGAGTATTGGTTCCTATGTGTTAAAGTTTAGAAGAGATTGATAGTATGTATTCGATCTGAAGCAATGAGGATATGTGATGTGAGCATAGTGTTTGATGTTTAAATGTGACTGTTAACACTTAAATATTTGAATTTAATAAGGGAAAACCAATGTCTAGTTTTTGAGTCATATCTTTTGATATAGAATGAATTTGACCATGTAATAAAAATTAAAGTGGTAGAAGACTCCAAGGTGCATCTGGAAATATTGATTTTAAGATTTGAAAGTATGTATAGTCAAAGATATGAAGGTCCAAAGTTGACTATGTGTTTTAAAAATGACCTGAAAATAATATTTGAGCTTGTTTTGATGCTATTTTGATATCTCTTGGTGAATTGGCTATTAGGAAGTGTTGTAGACTCTATGAGGGTGATCTATGTGGTGTTTAGATGTTTACACAATCGATATTCTATATGAATAAAGGTTAATAAGTTGACTGTGTTCTTGAAGGTTACTGGTAGATTAAGTGACCATCTTATAAAGGCAATCTAAATGTGTTTTGTCTTGAGTTTAAGAAGTAAATGAGTATGTAGATTTTATATAAGTCTCAAAGATTTATGATAAGTAATTTCTTGTCATAGTATGCTCTTGACCAGATATGGAGAATCTTATTATACTAATTATATTTTGATGTGTATGACTAATTTGAGTGGTCCTCTTGAGTGAGATAGTTTGAGGTATTTTGGCTTGTGTTGGATTGTCTAAGGCATATGGAGTTGTTGTAGAGATCTTGGAGTTCTATTTATGTGACCTATTTATGTGGTTATGTGAGATATTTGTGTGTTTGATTTAGAAGTTTATGCCTTTGTTTTTTGTTTATGAAGACATGGAGAACAAGTAACCTAATTAGTAGGTTCAAGTGTGGAGTTGGTGTTCCAAGTGGTATGGACCCATGTGGGTGTGACTAAAGGGTCATGTGGAGTGGACCTATGCTTTTAGAGTGGTCCTAATTTTCTATTTTCCTCATTTAAGTGCTAAGTGGGTGAATAGGTCTCCATGAGATCTATAAGAGCTATAAGGGCCTTATTAAAAGGTGTGGTTACTTAAGGGTGACCCATAGATGCTATGGCTAACCAATGAAGAATATTTTGAGCTATGTCTTGATGTAATATAAGCCTTAAGGGTTAAGGAAAGTCTAGTGGCCAACCAAGAAGTTATTTATAATGAAGGATCTATATATAGTGAAACCAAAGGAGATGGTTTCTAGGCTTTTAGGACTAGTATGTGTATTAAAGAGAAGAAGAGAAGAGGTCAAGTGTGCCCAATGGCTGGGTTGATGAGAAGATAAAATTAAGGACTATGTGTATGACTTATAGGTTATATTTATGATGTCTAAATGGTGCTCTTATAGGTTGAGGAAGAGCAAAGGATAGATGGGGTTTGTGTGATCTTGGTGGCTAATCTGAGAGATAGTTTAGAGTGTGGGCTATGTGTATGCCTATTTAGTCATGTTGTTGATGTGGTGATAGAGTTGTTTCTAAGAAGTGAAGAGTGATCCAAAAGGTGTATTTGGATGCATTGGGTGTGTGGAGTTGAAGAAGTGGGATTAGTTGGGATATGTAATGTGTCCTAATTAATCTTTGTTTATTGGTTCAAGTATGTAATATACTTTAGCCAATAGGGAGTGTTAAGTGAAGGTGAAGAGTGATAATCAAAGTTCCATAATTAGGTGTTAAAGACATAAATTCAATGGTTGAGGTTTTCAAAGGAGTATCTAAAGGACTTGGTCTTCCTTAAGGGTATTTCTCCTTATGAAATAGGTGTTTCACTAAAGGTAGGTGGTCTAAAGGAGTTGGTCATCTTAGGGGTACGTGATCCTTATGGAAAAATTGATTCACTAAGTCCTGGTTAGGAGGATATGATTAGTCTCTAATTTTTAATACCTTACAAGATAAGTACTCCAAGTGTTTATAGGCTTAAGAGTGAGTTTTATTCCCCAATAGGGTTTCCCATGTATGTCTTGTGTTATTTACTTGGTCTTGCATTGTCTCTCTTATTCATTGTTATGAATAATGTGTATGCTTCATGAATTCTTGTGATAACTAATTAAGAGTAAGAAAAGATTGAAATTGAAGTTGGATTATTTGGGCTCACTAATTCACCTATCCCCTCTCAGTGATTGTACTTCTAACAAGTAAACTTTAAGGAAGAAAGGCAAACTCACCAAGTCAAACAAATGATACATGTGAAAAAGAATGGTAATCAAACATTAATGTGAAAGTAGTAAAAATCCTTAATTAAAAAAATATGGGAAATAAAAATGGTAAAAAACATTGATGAATGAGTAGTAACAATCCTAACTCAATAATTAATGGAAAAATGTGCAGAAAAGAGAAAACAACATTGGTAATTAAGAAGTAACAAGCCAACTTCACTTAACAATGGAAAAAGTAAAAGAAATTAAAAATGGAGTTAGGTTCCCACAAAAAGAGTGGTAAAATAATAACAAATGGTAAAATAAATAAAGGTATATCTATAAATGTAGATCCATGGTATAAATAAAGTAATCCATAGTTGCTCAAGCATATTATTTTTTTGTAAGGATAAATAAAACTGGAATAAAGTAGAGCTAGCATGTTTTTAAGATGTGAAGAAGAGGGAATTATAGAAGGTAAAATATATTTAGAATCACATTTTACATGTCAAGGGGGGAAATGAAATGGGTGGAGGGGAGAATGAAGGAAAAACCAAGGTAGAGAAACTGTTAATCAAAGTCAAGACACTAAAATTAAGGTTGTCAAAACAAGAAGACTTTTGAAATTAAGGACTTTGAATAGCTTATCTTAACCATACAAGCCTTAGGTCAACAAATGAAGTATGTAGATCATCCCATGAAGGTTATATGCATGAAAAATAAAAATGGACCTACCTTCCCACAATGTGTTCCCCATTCCTCAAGACCCCTTACAGAGCCATCGGTCTATTGTGAAGATTGGGTACTTACATGAGAAAGTAGGTAGTACCATAGAGATTATTGAATTCTCCTATTCCATTTTACTGGCCTACCACACCCTAATAGACCTCAGCTCTATCATGAGGTCAAATTTGGAGTTTGAGATTCAATTAGAGATAGGATATGTGTTTGTAATCATGTATTTTGATGTGATTTTGACTTTTGAAATTTGTATGTTGCCTTTTGTATATCCTTTCCATTTATTTCAAATGATTTAGATTTTAAATTTCTTGATGGCTTTCTCTATTCCTCCTCCATATGGATTTATAAAACCAAATAAGGGTGATAAAGATGACTTTCATTTGAATACTTGGGACTTGGTTGCTAAGAGAGAGAACCCAAATAACATGGTGTTTAAGAGTCTTGTTAATTTAAGTGAAATGAAAGTTTTATCTTGACTTTGACCTTGTTTTATCCAATTTGGAGTGAAAAATAAAACAAATTTAATTACTTCAAATTGTAAAAAAAGTGACAAAGGGTGAAAAATGGATACAATGACATTGAAGTGTGATTCCTTATCATAAGAATGAGGGAAATGTAGGAAAACATGCTAGTGTAATTTCTTGTGAAAATTTTATGTACAAAAGAAGCAAAAGATAAAGTTGAGAACAAAGGATCAAGAAATTATAACCATTTAAAAACACATTCTACATAGGGAATGAAAAGATGGTGATTTTATGAGGAAGGCTAGATCCTATTCATGGTCTTACACTACATCTCATAAAAGATAAACCCATGAGGGTGCACAAAACATGTAAAAATTAAATGGGATAAATATGGTATTTTTTGAGGAAGTCCATTTCTTATACATGGTACTACACTTCAAATCACAAAAGAGAAACTTGAGGGGTGATAAAAAGTGGTGTAAAAGTATCAAAACAAAGAAGACAAAAGGACATTATGAGGAAGATCGAGTCCTATCCATTGTTTTACAATGTAACTCATGAGAAGAAAAGGAAACCGAAAGACCAAAATGAATGACTAAGGTTTATGAAAATAGAGAACTATTGTAGAGGGTGATACTTATGTAAAGATCCTATAAAAATTGTTAGTTAGATAACATATAAAAAGTATAAAAATAAGGGAAGGATTTAGGTAAAATATTTCTTAAGGAATTATGCATTGGTTGGTTCTTTGAAAATATGGCATTCATTGGTTTGAAGGTGATAAGTACTTAGACCAAGAATGTATTTGAATAAATAAGGGACCCACCATTTTCAGGTGTATTTACCTTTTTTTATCATGAGTGTAGTCTCATTTAAGGACAAGATCACCAATATTAAATGTATACAATTTAACTCATTTTTTATGTTGTTTGGTAATACGAGCCTTGTATTGGTGATTGTGTTGTAAAGAAGAAAGATGATGTTCATCAAGGAGATAAAAATCATGAAGGCTAGATTCACATAATTATTCATCAGGTATGATACCATGAAGAGATATACAAAGAGAAGGAATCTCAACTTATAATAGGAGGACTGATTCATAACCATATAAACTAGATAAAATGGTGTTGCCCTAGTTACAGTGCATATGCTAGTGCGATAGGCCCCCCAAAGAGTAGGATAGAGATGAAGAATCCAATTTATGCAAGTGTCACAAATTATCTTTTAGATAATTTTATTAATAATTATCAATTACATTGCAGATCATAATGTGTGGAAAATTTGTGATTTATTTTAAATTTAGCATAGAGTTGTTTGACATCTTTGTTTTCTAAGTTACCACCATGATCAAAAATGATAGTTTGAGGGACACCAAAGTGGAAAATTATTTGATTTAGGATAAATTTGGAGATGGTGGTACTAGTCACATTGACAAGGGGTATATCCTTGACCCATTTGGTAAAATATTTTGTGGCTATGATTATAAAGACATGCCCATTTTGAGATCGAAGTAATTTGCCTATGAGATCTAATCCCCACATGGAGAATGGCCAAGGAGATTAGATGGTTTTAAGTTTGACTGGTGTATAAATTATATCATCATGAATATAGCAAGGAGTACACCTTTTAGCAAATTTGATGGCATCCTTTTCAAGAGTGTACCAAAAGTATACTATATGTACGCATTTTTAGGCTATGACATATCTACTATAGTGGCCATTGCAAATTCCCCCATGTGATTATTTGAAAAGAGGAGGAACCTCTTCTTCATAACATAACAAAACAATGTAACTTCAACATTATGATAATATAAGATGTTATATCAAAACACATACTTAAAAGCTTGTTTGTGAATGTGAGTTCTTCATAGGAATCAAGGTTCAAAGGATAAGTTTGGTGTTAAATAACTTAAATAATATATTTGTACAATGGCCTTAATCAAATAGTGATATACTCAATGTTGTAGATGAGTGGATCTTGAGGTTAAAGGGAAGATGGTAATTTTATTAGTTTGATAAGAAAAGTGGGATCGGTAAGAATTTACTATAGATGAAAAAGAGAGGGTGAATAAGCAAGAGAATTGGAAATATAATTTTGATCTCTAGGGATAGGATCGATGGTAAAAGAAATAAAATATTTGGTGATGGTAATTATAATTTGATGATAAGAAATGATATTCCCACTTTTGCATTGATAATAACCATTGACTTGGTGGAAAATGAGTTGGGAGTCACCTAAAGAATATAGGTATGTGATATCTAGATTAAGGGTTACTCTCATGCCTAGGATTAAATATTCATAGTCCACCAAGTTTTTAGTGACATTGAATGTGAGGCAAAATACCAATAAGATAATTTTTCCAAGAGGGATTGTAAGGTACAACCTATCTCAAATCCTTGAAGGTATTTAACACCATCAAAATGAAGGGTCTGATTATCTTCATGTAAATTGACATTAATTTTAGGAAGTTCTTCAAAAACTACTTTTGGTTTAATAGTGTCAGGGAAGATATAGGAATCTTCTAGATTACTTGATTCAATGTCAATATTGCAGTTATGAAAGTAATATTTAAAATATATGGCTTGGTTTAGACCTTAAATGAAAAGAATGATGTTGTCGAGAAGATTATCTTGAAGTTGATTGATAGTTGATATACGTTAAGTTGATCAGTAATGATTTATCCTCTGATAAATTTTTGGGTAATATTTGGAGATCAAATTCCATGAGAAGGACCATCCATTTTCCAATTCTATCTCTAGGAAGAAAGGCTTTGGGGAATAAGTGACAAAGGGGATCAAAATGAATGATAACATAAGTGGTTTGATAAAGCATATAGTTTCAATTTTTTTAGTGGAAAAATATATGGCAAGGTAATCATGTTTGAATTTTGTATAATATTTCTCATAATAAATGAAACCTTAGCTGATATAGTAGATGGCATATTGCCTTCTAGTATCATATTGTTGGGCAAGCATTACCCTAATTGATATGTGTGTGGAAGAGGTATATAAGATTAATGATCGATCTTTTGAAGGTGGACAAAGAGTAGGTGGGTGAAGTAAGGATTATTTCATATTATTAAATGTTTTTTGATAGGGATCCATCCATTCTAAAGCATTACCTTCTTAATAAGAGAATTAATATAATATATATGGTAATCCATTTTGGGAATGAATCATCTAATTACCCCAAGTTTTCGCTGTAAGTGTGAATGTCTAAAATGGATCAAGGGATGGGAATTTGATAATAACATTGATCTTGGCAAGATCTACATAGATGACACAAAGAGAGACTAATAATCTTAATGGTTTTTTAGATGTGACATAAAAAACACATTTGTAAGGATTTAGTCTAACTTTATATTTAAGGAGGTGATAAAAAATGATAGCAAGATCAAAGAGATGATTCTTGAAGATTTTTTATTTAGCAATGAGATCATCCATATACGTTTCTAAAATATTATGAATAATATTGTGAAATATGTGTTTCATTACCCATTGATAGGTAGCTCAAACATTTTTGAGGCCAAAGGGAATTTTAACGTAGAAATAGGTGCCCCATTCCATGGTGAAACTTGTTTTGTGTTAGTTTTTGGGGGCAATGTGAATTTGGTTATAAATCAAGAAACCATCCATAAGATAAAAAATTTCATAACCAACTATGGAATCGATGATGGCAATTATTTAAGGTAGAGGGAAATTGTTATATTAATACCAGATTCTATAGTTAGTAACTAGACTAATACCAGATTGCATTAATTTATGTAAAAAGATGTCATATTAATACCAGACCCTTTTTCAACTAAAAAATTATGATTAAGGGTAGTGTTAATGGTTATTTTAATTAATATGGGTGGATCATCAACATGAAAGAGGATTTCATCATTAATCACTTCTTCAAATAATTCAATGGAAGGTTTTAAATAAGGATAAATGGATTCAATGGTATGCACATTGGTAGGTTGAGGCTCATGAGAGGGTTATTCTTCATCTATAAAAGATTGATCTTTAATTTATTGTAATTGTTTCATAATAACCTTGTGATGATAAGGGGAGGTGTGAACTAACTCCATAAGGGGAATCTTTTAATGCATGGAGTTGATTTCTTTAAGAAATTTATAATGGGATTTAGAATAAGAACCAGTGCAAGGTTTAGAAGGTAAGGTAGATTATGAAAGTGGTTGGGGGTTTGACAGAAGAAGATTGTTATTTTTTAGATTTTGAAGATAAATGAGTAGTTGTAGTATCTTTAAGAATTTGCTCTTCCAAAGATGGTTTCTTAGGTTTAGTAACAAGATCTTTATGAGCTAGTTTGTGATGATAGATAACTTTAGCTATGCTAACATATTGAGAATTGTTGTACTATTGGTCATAGTTAGCATCAATAATACAAACATGCTTGGTACTTTATTGAGTAGTAGATGTTAGGAAACATTTTTAGTTGTTAGATTAATAATCTTTAAGAGCTTTCCATTTTTTAGAAGTGGTGTAGTATTCTTGGCAATAGAGTTGGATCATGGTTTCATGATTGAAGGAATAACCAAGCATATAAGAGATGACAAATTTGGTGATCCCTCTATAAGTTTCATTAGAAATGACTAATGTTAGCATGAAAACAACAAAATTAATTAGGGTCATATCATTTAAGAGGTTTATTAGGATAAATATATCGTTTAGAGGGTGCTAATAATTATTTCATTTGTTGCATAGTTAGTGGTATGTGAGAAGATGGGGGATTCTCAGCTTTGGCAACTCTTGGTTTGTTTTGAGGAGTATTCATAGTGATGTTATAGGTATAAGTTTTAAAATATACCTTAATAAATTTGGTATTAGGTTCAAATTACTTCATGAGGAAGTCTTGACATTTGGCTTGGTCAAGAACTTTGTTAAGTGTTTAAGGGGCAAAATTTTGAACCTTATATTAAAGAAAAGGGGTTAAAGAAGTTATAAAGAGTTTAAACAGATTATCATCAGTCATGTTATGGTTAACCTTATGGGATACATATTTCCATCGATTGAAAAAATCATGAGCTAATTTAGTGGGAGATTACTTAGCATTGATGAAATGGCTAAGGCAATTTTTGAGAAGGTCATTATGTTGAAATTATTTAACTAAAGAATTGACTAAATCCTCTAGTTACTAGATGGAATGTTAGGGAAGTTGGTTTTACCATTTCAATACATCACCAGTGAAGGTTTTAACTATAATTTTAGTGGTGTCAAAATTATTAGTTTGGATCCACTCTTTATAAAGATTGCCAAATGGAAAGGATGTAGGGTCTTTAGTCCCATCATACTTGATAGTTAGAGAGATGTAATATCAATAGAAATGATGAAAGGAGCTAAAGGCTCATTTTGGATGTTTTTAAGCATTTATTTTTTCATAATAGGTTAAGGAATAACATTTCTTGAGGCATCTCTAAGAGGTGGAGGAATAAAATTTTGATTAGTTTGAGGAATTAAAATTGGAGGTTTGTTGGCCATATTGATCAAAAGACATTGTAATTGCATCAATTGAGAGGCTTAAAATGTTTTCATTATGTTCATTGTTATATGACTTGTGCAAGAAGTTGAGTCATGAAAATTGGTAGGTTGGTGTTTATAGGAGGACTCCTCAAATTCGTATTAGGTGGAGGGTTATTAAGAGGTGGATAACTAGTGGGATTATTGGATATACTTGTGTTAATCACTCCCACATTATGTTGAAAAGCTTGAATATGAGAATTATATTGATAGTTAAAAAAAGGATTAGATCTACATACTTCATACTGAAGTGTGATTTGAACCATGTTACAATCTATAGATGAAGGAGGGGAAGCGGTGCTCCAAGAGTGAGGGTTATCTCAAGAGGTAAGGAAAGTGAGAAAATAATACCCCACATAGTGTCTAAATGGATTCAAGTTGTTCAAGAACATTTTAATAGGGGATTTCATGATGCTTTGAGGAAAGGAACAAAATTTTAAACAAGAAAAAAGAGAAATCAGGGACAAAGAACTAATTCAGCCAAATAGATAAGGAAGTCAGCCAAAAAAAGAACCAAATCAACTAGATAGAAGAGTAAGGTCAATAATTAGATATAATGTCAACTAGGTTGATAGAGTACTACTAAAAAGGGGTTGAGAAGAGTATATTATTTGATTGGGTCAATTGTGTACTATTTGATAGAGGGTAGAACAAATAGATAAGAGATATAGTCATGTTGGTCAAATATGTACTATTGGTAGGAAGAAAGATAAAGTATGTAAGACACTATATCGACTAGAATGTAGTGTTCTAAAATAGGGTCAATGTTTTTAAATATAAGTGAAGTAAGAATGAAAGAAGACACACAAATAATTGGATCAATGTGAGTGATCCAATTGGGGCATATAGCATAAAACCTTGCACCAACACTAGCTAATACAAGTTTTTATAATAAACACTCAATGATTAGAGAGAAAACAATCAACTAAAAAGTAAATGCTAAGTGGTCATCTTGAGTGTTATTAGATTATTATAAAGTATTGATTTAAGTGTTATAATAGAGTTGGCTGAAATAAGGAACTAGAAAAGTAATCCATGGATAGTTTCAGGATGTTTAGGCTAAAAGAGATCCATGCAATGGTACTGGACTTATATTGGGGCCTATCCCCTCACTTTACAAACCTATATTGATAAGAGTGTTAGATGATTTAACAATATATAACATTAACCACATATTTATTAACATCCCCCTTGGTGATGAAATCCAAGTAGGTAGGATTTGGGAAGATAAATGTTTAAATGTGTTTTGAATATTGTGTGATTTGGTAGTGTGTGCAAATGAGTAAAATAGTGTAACTAAATGGTATTTTTAAAAACTACTTATTTAGACTATGTGAGCTACTTTAAGCATGTAAATAATTGAAAATGAAGTGTGAATTAATTACCAACAAATGATTGTCAATTCCTTGATGAAGAAAAGCATAGAGTCAGTTCTAGCGGCACTGTATACAAAATAGTATATAATATATTTGACTAGGTCGCTATTATTATATAAAATTAATGTCTTAATGAATAGATTCAAATGGGTTGAAATGGTCTTTTAGATAGAAGACAAACTATAAAACTAAGTTGACCAGGTTAACCTAGTTGGCTGTAGGGTTACAATTTAAAGGCTACTAACTTGCACAAAATAAAACTGAATAAATTATTAAAAAGATAGGGAGAGAAAGAGAGGAACCCTAATGGGCTTGAATATGGTTAGGATTGCAACTTTTATGTTAAAATGCCTTAAATCTTGCTTTCAAATTCTATAAACTAAGTCGACTAGCTTGACCTAGTTCTATAAAACCTTATGTGTTGAAGAAGAATAGGATGACTAAGTCAACTGACTTGACCTAGTTTATTGACTTGGATGCTGCCAGAGAGAATAAGATGGTAAAGTCAACCTATTCAACCTTATATACTAAAAAAGAGTGATGTGTCAACCTATTCAATATAGTAACCTATATCTGATGAAGACCTATATAGATAAAACATAATCATCTTGATGTGATTATGTCTTAAACCTGTGCATATAAAGTTAGAACTATACTGGCTCGTTCAAAACTATAGACATCAAAAATCCACATGCATGTTTTTGAATGTTGTAACCCCTTAGACCAATTTAAGGACCCCTCAAGACCATTTACCCTTGCATAAACCCATTTTTGGTTAGTTTGACCTAACTAGCTTGAACCTAGCCCATTTTTATTGATTTTGACCTTTTATCCTTTACTATTGATAGTCAGGCTAACCATTGATGATCAAGTTCCACTGACTGGAACTTAACATGCAATCACCATGTAAACTACCACCTTAGATTTTATAAATATAAGACATATAAATACTTTCATGAGGCATTGCATGGATGAATTATATTTAGATCACCCAATTACACTCTCACTTCAAACTCTTGCCCTTACCTATAAGAATAGGTGAGTTACAAGGGAAAATCCATCTACAATTATTATCAAGAGCTCTAGTATCTAAAATATCTTTTATAGGTCAATCATCATTAGGTGTTTCAATAATCCATCAAGACCAACATGCCATCACCACTCCAACCACTATCACTCTATTAGAGTTATGATCAACTTCTACATCAAATAATAGACCTTAAATTTTTATCCAATCTACCTTCTCGATAAGACAATCATTTATTTTCCATATTTATTTATTGTATTTCAATTTTGAAATTAGTAAAAAACTCACCCACATTTTGGGATTCATACCCAAAATATTGGCCTTAATTCACCTATATGAAACTATCGATGGTTAGCCCAACCACTAATGGTTACCTAACCACAAATAGTTACCCAACCATCGACTGTTACCCTTAACCATCGATGGTTCACTATCATACCTAAAACCAATAAGTTCCCTTTTACCACCTAAACCCAATCATATCCTCTTTTATATATCTCTACCTAACCACTAGCTTTTGCCTAATTTTCTAAACCATACCTTGACCCATTAGTACTAATAATAATCATCTTATCATTGATTTCATCATTTCCAACACATCTCTTTAACAAGCAATTCATGTTATCAATTTTAGTACCTTTTCATTATTGATGCAAGTAATTTCTCTCTATTTTATCAATTTAATTTTTCTAAAAATGGTGGATTGATACCCCCTAAGGAAGCTCAAATGTTCAGGATCTACCCACAGCCAGGCAATCCACCTAGCTACTTATCTAGCCAACAAATTTGCTTTAGTGATTTCTTATTTTTAGGTCTTCCTCCTAAGCTAAAGAGGAGATATTCACAATATTAAGATCCAATACACATAATTTTATTATTATTTCTACCAAAACTTATATTTCTAATTTTACTACCTTATTCTAAATAATATCAAAATTTGAGTGAAACATTCTGGCACACCTGGTGGGACACAGAGTCTTTACTCACATTTTCTTTGCATTTGTATGCTCTTCTCTCTATCTATGCTCATAATTGAAACTAAAATTCTTTTGGGCTTAAAACTAACTACATCAATTTCTTGCTTTTAACAATAGTTCACTTTGAATTAAAACACAATAATCTTCTCATAACACCATTTTTGTTATACACACTAGCCAAACCACTTTCATCAATCAAATATCAAAACAATTTGAGACAAGTACCGACTAAGATTTCATCACCTAGCAGTCACCTTACCCATTCCCAACAATCCTACTTAGAGGTAATTACCAAGAGGAGAACCAACTTAGCTCTTTGGTTGAGTATAAACTCTAGATATCAATATATATTAGCTCAAAACTTGACACTCTTATTACTACAGGACTGTGAAGTGATGGGGCAGGCCCCAATACCAAGCCACATATTGATTCCAATATAGACTATTTTGAGAACCTAAACAACTAAAAACCAACCATAGACTACTTCTATAGTACCTGATCTACAAGCCAACTTTTATCACACATTCTCATAAACTAAGGCATAAGCCAAAAGCAAGATTAAAACTAACCTCTAGGCTTGATGTATTTCGTAGTGTGTGTCTTGATTTTATTTATCACTTTGTTGTCTTATTTTTGTTTGAGTAGTGAGATTGTTCTTTTTATATCTCCCCTTTCCTTATATGGTTCTCACTTGTCATTAGTGAAGAGACCTAGAAGAACAAAACCCATCACCTAAATCGACCTCTTCTACCTCCTCATCTATGGAGTACATCTCTGAGGTATAATATTCACCTCATCCATTGGGAATCCATACTTTCCCTTAGGTATTTCCCTAAGAAGACATGGATTTTATCACCTTTTTAAACAACAATCTAGTGGCCCTTTAACACTCACTATCTTAACACCTCTTCTCACCATATCCCAATTTCACCTCCACCTCAAGATCCTCCTTATGACATGTCATCCCACCTTGTGGAGGGTATCTTTGTTTCATCCATCACCACACAACCTTTGACCACTTAGGCATCTTCATCTACTAACCCCTTTGATGCTATGGTTGAGAACCAACTTATCCAATGAACCATTACCCTTACACCTTCCACCCCTACTAATGACTCCTTTACCTTGGGGATAACCCATCATGTCCCACTTATAGTTGGAGCACCCACTACCTGCATGTCCAACCTCTCCTTTGACAAACCTAGCCCATTGATTAATAATTATTTACCAAGATTAGGGGCACCTATCCCTTCTACCTCACCACCCATTAGCGTGAAAGTCACTACCTCCCCTCTTATCAACAACCCAACTACCATCCATGCCCAAGCCACAAAGACTTCTCAATAGTTACCCATTGCACCCAACCCAAGATTCATCCCTAAGCCACAAGGGTATATACCCACTACCCAATCACCATCATACACCTACCCTAACCAACATATAGCAACCACATTTTAATATGTGGCAACCTCTCCACCTCCAAGCAATTACCAATATGTTACCCAACCTCAATCACAATATCAGCCTTACAATATTTTTGGTGCACTACCTCAAAATGACCTAATGAATATTCTCATGGAAAAAATGACCAACCTTGAGTCATCCATTTTAGGAGTTCATAACATCCTATCCTATGATAAAATTTGTAATTAACCTATTCATCCTTATATTCCTATCAAACCTTATCCTCCTAAATGGGAACTTCCAAAATTTACCAAATTTCAAAGCAAGGAAGACCCCCAACAATACCTTAGGGATTTTAGGCATGTGTGCTACATGATTTATTATGTTGATGACCTTCTCCTCCAAACCTTTCCCATGTCTTTATCAGATCCAACACTTGATTAATATATTTCCCTTACCAAGCATTCCATCATTTCTTTCACCCAACTAGCACAAGTCTTCTTAGATCACTTTTCCATTAACATTTCCAAAAAGGTCTCTATCATGAACCTCTATTCTATCAGACAATTTGACGATGAGTCCATTTCCAATTTTTTCACCTATTAGAGAAGATTGATTAATCAAATTTCATTTTCCTTGTCTCAACCTGAACTTATATAACTTTTTTCTCAAGCTTGCACTAAACACATATCTTCTACACTGCATGTACATAGATTTAAGACCTTTGATGAGGCTTTTACCATGGCACGTAAGCTATAAAATTGGGTCATAAATGAGGGTAAATTGAAGTTACAAAACAAGAACTCTACCTTCAAGACCAATGAGACCTCTTCCTCCAAACCAAGCAACCAAGCCAATACCAGAACCAAGACTAGAGGAACCATGAATGTTGCCATCCTTAACCACCCCTCTACCCAATGTCAACCAACAAAATCCTCCCAATACCTCCAATCCAAATGCATGAAACCCAAACTAAAATAACCTAAATAAATTCACTCCACTTATAGAATCTTAAACCTCAGTGCTAGAAAAGCTACTAAAAGTTAACCTTATAAACTTCCCCTATCAAACCTCCCCAACAATTTCATTCTTCTCATCCAACACCTACTTGGTATAATGAAAATTATCTCTATGCTTTTCATCAGGTAATTAGATATGATTTCAACTGATGTAATACTTTTAAGAATATTATTCAGCGTCTTATCGACAAAGGGGAACTCATGTTGGATAATCCTAATGCCCTTAAAAATTAAGTTCTTGACATCTTCAAGAAACCTTTTCCCAATCATGACCCTATCAAAAATGAGGACACACACATTGAAGGCTCTCATGATGCCCACATGGTCAACATGGTTTGCAATATACCTACCCATGAGGACCCAATCAACTAGTCTACCCATTCCTCCCTCACTTCGCTTACTGCAGTCATGGAGTCACCTTACCCTCTTTTAGATAGCCAAACCAAAGAAGTTCCTTTCTCCCTAGATACCCTCATAAATTTTTTGGAATCATCACATACTACCTCAACTAGTACATCTACAAAAATCAACATTCTTAATTCACCACCTCTACCAACTACCCACCAAACTGCTACTCCTATCGATACTATCTCTAAAGGAGGATAATTCTTACCCACACCTCTTATGGATGAGCCATTTATCTTAGCCTTACTTCCCTCACCTTAAGAGATCAACCAACCTACCAAGTGTCCCACCTAATTTACAAGTTTATCTATTTCATCCACTACCCATGGATTAGGACCATTGCATAAACCTTTTTCCATATTAATATAGAAACTAGAATTCATCTTAAAACTAGATGGATTGAGCCACTTTCTAATAAAAATTAGGGCTTCCCTCCATCAACAAAATTGAATTGTCTAGCACACATCTAACCATCTAATCCATCATCTCTCCACTACCTCTTAAACAAATCCAAACCTCCAATAACCCCTCAACTTCTTAGTCAACTAAAAAAGCCACCACATCACCAAAAAAAACCTTTCAAAACTTTGCGTGCCTTCCCTACTTAGAGTTTGGTTCACCCATCTTTGAAAGTAGACTTAACTTCACCCAAGCCTATACCTAGATCTTGAACCACACTAACCAAAAAGATAAAAGAATTGAAAGAACACATGACTAAGCCTCTACTTTCCTCTACCTTTCCATCTATCCTACGGCCCCACCCTTCCACTTTGATAAAAAAGAAACCCCCTTTCAACATATGTCACCCACTGCCATTGATTATGCTAGCACATTCATTATTTGATGTGTCAGTCCTTCCAAAAACATAGCTAGTCAGACTACCAAATTTGGCCACCTCAACTACCAATGTACCTAGGCCAAAACCATCTACCTAAACCACTTTACCTAAGCCATCTCTCACCCAACCTATTACCACCCACACACCCATCTTACCAACCAAAACTATGAGCCCAAAAACTTCCTTACCTCTAGTAGAATCCTATAAAACCATTCTTCAAAGGTTAGTATAGACCTCCCTCCTCACATAGCTCCTATCATACCTTTCAATCCTTTTATTTTGAATCTAACCCAGTATAATGACCATCAAATCTATTCCTATCATATGACACCTAGCATGACACAGAGAATTGCAAAGCTCTCTAGGCCATTATCCACCAACTCTATGATGAGGATAATATTTTTATAGATGACCTTCCATATATTCCTCCACCATTACACCCAACAACTAGTCATCCACACATTTTTACTCCCCCACTCTCATCTCAGAGTGATGGAGAATCTGCCCAACCCCCATCACATTTTCCCCCTTAATCCATACCATTAATATGGTCACACAATTGAAAAAAAAAGGATAAATGCAAGGCCAAAGTGTCCATTCCATGGAAATACTCATTAACTAACCCTAAACCAAACCTAATCTCAACTTCCACACTTACAACGAATCCTAAAGTTACTATCTTAGGCACATCAAAAGTTAACCCCTCTAAATCCATCAAGAGGGTCATCCTTAAACAACTCCACCAAACCCCTTCATTTCCACCTCACCCCATCATATTTAGGCCATGATTGAGGATATACAGGGCATTAAAGTTAGATCAGGGGATTCCCAACCCATAAAGGCCTTTATTAGTGCTCTCAGACTCTCCACCCTTATTGCCTTTAAGGGCTCAAAGATACATTCTATCCACCTTGAAGACCCAAATCCTCCTCTTTTTATTATAGCCCACATCAACCAAACTTGCATCAAATGAGTTATGATCGATGGGGGGGCCAGTATCAACATCATATCTTCCCATGCCTATGAGTAACTTATGCTATTGGATAATGTCATATCCAAAACTTAAATTATCCTTCAATCTTTTAATGACACTATGACCACTACCTTGGGAACTATCATCCTCCATGTTCAAATAGGACCTTGCACACTCCTTAAACTCTTCTATGTAGTCAAAGGTGAATTCTAGTATAATGTTTTACTTGAGAGACCTTAGATTCATGCTATGAGATGTGTACCTTCTACCCTCTACCATTGTGTCAAGTTTGAACATAAAGGTCAATTTATTACCATACAAGTTGACAATATCCATTTTGTAACATGTAATATGACCTATGAACCTAATGACATTCTTCTTCCTCCATCCAAAGCACTGCAAATAACCACCATCAAACCCTCACCCATATAAGTCAAAGCCATTACTTTTTCTCCTTCCATTAAGGCCTCTAATGGATTGTCTATCCTTATAGACCAAATACCCATAAGTAATTCTTTGGAACCTACCTTCCAATACCTCACCCTTGGAAAATACTATCTCCTCACCCTTGATTCCCTCTTTAATCCCCAAGAATATGGGAAACTCAACCACCAACCAGGTTATGACCCTAATATTATAGCCATTACCCCTTTGGGGCCTATGATCTGTCAAACCCACTTTATCTATGGGGGAATTGACAAGCCACTTAACACTATCATCACTCCCTCTTCACCTCAACCATTCACCTCCACCTTCTCTTATTTAGACAACCCCAACTTTGTCAAGACATACCTTCATAAGTGTTCTTGGAAGGGATTCAATTTAGGATGATATGAGCATGGCTCACACACATTGACCTCGATTGAGACCTAAAAACCTCATGAGAAACATGGCCTCAAATTAATTTTACCTAATAAGAATAAGGCCAAACAAACTAACCCTACCATTGTTGAAGAAGAAACCCCTTCCTCACCAACACCCCCTCCACTTATGGGTGAGGATGAGGACATCATCCCACCCAAATTATTTTTGTCAACATGATTACCCTCAACCCCTTGACTTACTAAAAGGAAGGGGAATCCATATCTATCCCTTTAACCCATATTGAACTCATGGGAGAAGACTCTCCTACCATTAACACTATTCAGTGTCAAAATAATGATGATATTCTCACCTACCTTGGTGTACCATATTCCTCCATCCACAAATCTTTACCTCTATTAACCTCAACCATGTTGAATGAATTTACCATGAACAATGACATAGGCACTCTAAATAACCCCCACATCATCAAACTTGGCCAAACTCTCACCTATAAGGAACTAAAAGACTTCTATACCTTCCTCCAAGACCACAATATTGCCTTCACCTAGCCATATGCTAATATGACTGATATTGACCCAATCATTTCCACCCATAACATTGTAACCAATCATGATTCCAAACCCATCAAACATAAACTTCATTGAATGCACCCTCACATAGCCCTCTTTGTCAAAGAAGAGCTTCAGTGCCTCCTTTCTATCAACTTTATTCAACCCATTGATTATCCCTAATGGGTTTCAAACATCATACCTATCACTAAAGCCATAGGGGGACTATGTATCTATGTGGACTTTCATGACCTCAACCTTGCTTTCCCAAAGGATGACTTTCCTCTACCTATCATTGACCAACTTGTTGATCTTAAAGTAGGCCATGAGATGTTGTCACTTAAGGATGGATTCTTGAGTTTTAATCATATTTTGATTACCCTTGAAGATCAACACAAAATTGCCTTTATCACCCCATGGGGCACTTTCTATTATAGAGTCATGCTCTTTGGTCTTAAGAACACTAGTGCTACCCACCAATGTGCCATGACCTATATTTTTCATGACCTTATCCATACTATTTTTTAAGACTATGGGTATGACCTTCTTAGGAAGTCCAAGCTATGTAAAGACCATTTAATCATTCTCAAGATTATCTTTGTGTGACTTATCCATTATCACATCTGCCTCAATCCCAAGAAATGTATTTTTGGGGTCTTATCAAGTAAAATTACCAGATTCATAATTTCCATTCAAGGAATCAAAGTTGATTTGGCCAAAATTAAAGGCATCCTTAAGATGCTACCTCTAACCAATCTTAAACAACTCTATAGCTTTTAGAGGAAACTTTAATCCATTCATCACTTCATCTCCCAACTCTCTAATTGATGTCAACCCTTCCACCACCTCTTGAAAAAGGATGTCTCTTTAAAGTTGAATATCAAATGTCAAAAGGTCTTTGATATAATTAAATAATACCTACTATCTCCACCTATCCTTACACCTCCTAAAGTTGACCAACCTTTCTACCTCTATATCTCTATCATAGACCACTCCCTAAGGGTGATGCTTTCCCATCAAGATGAACAACACAAGTAATAAGACATCCATTACATTAGCTACACACTTGTAAAATATGAAACTTGGTACACACATACTAAGAAGCTATGTCTATCCCTAGTATTTATGGCCACCAACTTGGCCACTACCTTCTTAACCATAGATTTTTTGTCATAACCAATACTGACCCCCTCAAATACATGTACTCCAAACCATACCAAAAATAGCATATGGCTAAATGGATCATGATTTTAGCTGAGTTTGACCTTTAGATCCTCTAATATAAGTCAATCAAGGGGAAAGTAATCTTCAACCAACTAGTTGAGGCACCCCTCATGAACAATCAACCTTCCCCTCTTGAATTTCTAGATGAGTCTATCATAAGCCTATCTCAAGTAGATTTCAACAATAAAGTAACCATGTTTCTCAATGGTTCCAAATGTTAGCATGGTGGGAGAGCTAATATTGTCCTTATCCCCCTTATTAGTGAACCACTTCCCTTATCCTTTAAACTCAAATTCAAATGCACCAATAAAGTGGCCGAGTATGAAGCCCTAGTAATAGGTCTCCAAACTACCTTGGTCCTAAGAGTTAGGACAATCGATATCTTTAGAGACTCCTAGCTTGTAGTCAACCAAGTCAACATAATTTACCAGTGTAAGAATGAAATGATGTAACTATATAGACAATTCATCATAGAACTCTTAACCTGATTCAAACATTACCATATCCAAACTATCCCTCAGTCTACCAATAAGTTTATGGATACCATAACTTCTCTTACCTCTTAGATCTTGTCAGCACCCTTAGGCTCCAAACTATCTATCATTATCCATCACCTCCTAAAGTTGACCATCATTTCTACCTCTATATCTCTATCATAGACCACTCCCTAGGGGTGATGCTTGCCCATCAAGATGAACAACACAAGTAGCAATCCATCTATTACATTAGCTACACGCTTGTCAAATATGAAACTTGGTACACACATACCAAGAAGCTACATCTGGCCCTAGTATTTATGGCCACCAAACTTGGCCACTACCTTCTTAACCAATTTTTTTTTGTCATAACCAATACTGACCCCCTCAAATACATGCACTCCAAACCATACCAGAACTAGCATATGGCTAAATGGATCATGCTTTTAGCTGAGTTTAACCTTTAGTTCCTCTAATAGAAGTCAATCAAGGGGCAAGTAATTTTCAACCAACTAGCTGAGGCATCCCCCATGAATAATTAACCTTCCCCTCTCAAATTTCTAGATGAGTCTATCACAAGCCTATCTCAAGTAGATTTCAACAATCAAGTAACCATATTTTTCAATGGTTTCAAATGTTAGCATGGTGGGAGAGATGATATTGTCCTTATGACCCTTATCAGTGAACCACTTCCCTTATCCTTTAAACTCAAATTCAAATGAACCAATAATATGGCTGGGTATGAAGCCCTAGTAATAGGTCTCCAAACTACCTTAGTCCTAAGAGTTAGGACAATCGATATCTTTAGAGACTTCCAACTTGTAGTCAACTAAGTCAACATAATTTACTAGTGTAAGAATGAAATGATGTAACTATATAGACAATTCAACATAAAACTCTTAACCTCATTCAAACATTACCATATCCAAAGTATCCCTCAGTCTACCAATGAGTTTACGGATACCATAACTTCTCTTACCTCTCAGATCTTGTCAGCACCCTTAGGCTCCAAACTATCTATCATTATCCATCACCTCACCAAAAATTTCTACACCAAATCAAACATTCCAACCATATTTAGTGTGGAGGAAACTTTGCATGACCTTTGGTACCAATAAACCTTCAACTACCTTCACCTTGGCATAGTTCCCTCTGACCTCTCTATGAATGCCTATTGAGATTTGTTCAAAGCACCTATCATTATACCATTATGGGAGTAATCCTATACAAATGGGGCTTAGATGGCCTCCTATTTCATTACCTCTATGGTTCAAAAGCCTCTCATGCCATCAAAGAGACACATAATGGTATCTATGGGGGTTACTTTAGTGGCCTCACTGTGGCCAAGCATATCCTTCTCTTAAACTATTAGTGGCCTACCCTTAACCAAGATTTCTATGATTATGTGAAAAAGTGTGTCAAATGTCAACAACACGTTAATTTACATCATGCACCTAGTAATAGTTTTTATGTTTCTATAGACTTTTGGCCCTTTTAACAATGGGGTCTAGACTTTATTGGTGAAATCAACCGCCACTCTTCACAAGGACATCATTCTATCATTACCGTAATTGAATATTTCACCAAATGGGTGAAGGATATTCCCCTTGTCTCAACAAAAGATAAAAAGGTTTTTAAATTCATCACCCATCAATCATCTTCCATTTTTGTATTCCCCATAAGATCATCACTAATAATGGCAAATCTTTCAAAAAAAAAGTTTAATGCCTTTATGTTGTATTCGGTATTAAACTTAGCTTTTCATCACCTTATCACCCAAAAGCAAATGGACAAGCCAAAGACTTCAATAAAACCCTTAACAACATGATTATGAAAATAGGCAATGCCTTAGGCTAGGATTGGCACTTTCACATCCCCTTTGCCATATGGGCATATCATATTAGCATCCGAACCCCCACTAGTGTTACACCTTTTTATCTCATCTTTGGAGCCAGGGCCATCTTTCCTCTTAAAATCTAAATACCTTATCTTCACATATATTTTTACAACCTCATTTTATAATATAATTACTATCAATAATGTTTAGCCCAATAAACACCTCAAAGTCTAATAATTCAACATTAGAGATCTTGCCCTTAAAGAAAACCAACATGTCACTAATATGGAGAAAAGAAAAAGAGTCAAGTTTGCTTTCAATTGGCTAAAACCCTACATCATTACCCATAAGTATGGATCATAAGGTTATCATTTATCCTCTCTTGAAGGTAGACCAAAACTTGAGCTTCTCAATGATTCACATCGACATCCCTTTTATTATTAGATAGGGGTCATAATCATCATTTGTCTAACTTAAGCTCATCCCTTGCAACCACATTCATTTCCCTCTTTTTAAGGGGTAATCAACTAAAATTGAATCATGTGATTATCCATCACAATTATATCTTAATCTTGAATTGTGGATACCATGGCCCTATCCATGGCATGATTCTCATAGTACTTCCCATCTATTTTGAGATTAGTTCCTATGGTCATTGTCATCTATACCTCTCTTTCACCTACTAAACCTTCATGTTAGCTTAGTTTTTCCTTCATAAAGGTAATCTATTGAGCATGTATGTGCAAGTCTATGCCAAGCAAAATCAATCAAAGGTAAAACTAGTACCAAAAGTCAAAAACAAATCATGGGTCACCCATAGCATCTACAAACTAATCCCTTGAAGGACAGTTGTTGAAAAATATTTGAAATTACAAAAACCTAAGGTGGATTGCTCCCTAGAAGGACAACTATCAAAAGCATTTGAAACCAAAAACTTAGACCATTCCCTTGAAGGATGGCTAAGTAAAATGTTTTTCAAATGCTAATTAATTTTTGGAAGCTTCTCACATTAATCAGCTTCCCCAAACCAATAGCAAAAGCAAAATAGCAAAAAAACCCTCAAGCACAAAGTAAAAGGCCCTTGAGCAAAAGCAAAAGAATTTTGAAATTTGTAATCAGCTCTCATATCAACAATAATCTTGAAAAAGCCTCAATTGGCTCTCTTTAGTAGACATCCTATAGTATTCAGTTTACACTTTATATATAGACATAGACTTGTTTATACTACCTCTTTGGACACCTATAGAGAAGGCATACTAGTATTACTAAACAGTTCTAGTTTCACCCATTCTCCCTCCACATCTCATATGCATGGGACTATGAGCTTACTTGACACACTGTTATTAGGTTCCCTATCTATCAACCTAGGAATGTTAATGCAAATCATTTGAAAGGCTTATTTTCTCTAATCTAATCCAATTTTGGGTTTCATGTTGGTCTTTTCCAATGAAAAGTCATCATGTCCTTTTTTTATTATCTTTTATTAGTCTATGTAAACTTATAAACATGAGAAAAAAACATCATACTGAAAGCATGAACATTATGAACTATGTCAACAAGCAACATCATCTATCCATCAAATGGGCCATGCATAATGTAAACATATAGTATCCAACCATAAATATTCACCTATCCAACACATTGTGTAATCCTCTAAACATGTTATTACACCATAAACAAAATCAATGAGAAAACCATCATAACATATACCATTCACCATTCAATCCATGAAATAATAAACATAAGTCATAACATGTATCCATCCATAACATATCCCATCATAACCATGAGAAAAATTAAAACATCATAATTCAGCTTTCTAAACATCACATGTCTAAACTATCGAGTCAAATAACCATAACCATGAACATCCATGACCATAAATCATAAACCTAGACATAACATAAACTATAGACATACATCATATATGAAACATTGAATGTCATAACATCATATACATTGAATTATCAAAACAAAATCCATGTCACAATGTGTCACCTCTCTCTCAAAATGTACATCTTGCATCATCAACACATAGGCTAGAATCAAAAATCATATGCATATTATCATATATCAATCAGGCCCCTAGATCACTTAAACCACCTACATAGATACCACTGGCCCCATATGAACCTATACTTATAACTAATGGTGGTTCCCATGGTACCCTTGTCTATCTAGGTATAGTAGCCCACTACCCTAGAGTAGCTAGTGCAGCCTTATCACCCAAACTAGTTCTATACTCTACAAATCTCATGGCATGGGGAAACTAATCAAACACCATTGCCTTATAATATATAAGCTCCTACACAATCTCTACATATCATGTCCATGGAACTAAATCTGGTGGCCCTCCTATTACTACACCTACCATCCTAACCCTAATATGTCCTTATAAGGAGCCAATCTAGCCCTACAAAGTGGCCACCTACCTTTATAAAGCTATGACCTAGGCCCATGCTTGGTCCCTCTCTACCATCACTACCCCCACCTACCCCTATAGTGTCATGATATGGCCCTACAAAGTTTTCACCTATCCCTCTAAGGTAGCTATCTATACTTGGGCTACTATTAGATCTGTTACCACTTATGGGAAACCCTGTACCTATGTTGCCATTAGATCAACATCTATGGATTGATGACCCCCATCACCCTATCCAAAATCCACTATAGTATACCTCCCCTAATACCAGGTTGCATAACCATTAGTAATACTTACATCATCAACTTGGCCTCCTACTAGTAACTCCTTAAAGACATGCACTATATCTTATGGTTGTGGCTCAGGTAGTAAGAACTTAACATCTTATCTTCAATACCTTAGTGCATTAGGTATAATCCCTTATACCAAGCCAAACTACCTCCATACCTAGTTGAATAGGATCAACTCCATCTCCATCTCTCTCCTCCCATACACCCACCTCTAGCTCTACATCCTTATAATGTGGTATATAAATCCTTCCCAACATGGCCACCCAACATATGGTCACCATGTGACATCCCCTAACACTAGACCCTTTAATACATCTAAAACCACTTGATGTCCATATCCCTACCACCTACTCCTATGTAGGTCACTTCTCCCTTTCACCTCATGAAGCTTGCAACATAATTTATCAATGCATGAGTATCCTCTAGCAGTCTTAAGGGTATTAGTACCTAAATGTACTCAAAATCCCAATAATGTAATACAAATAAAACACTAATATCATAGTTCCTATGTGCTCAAAAGGCCCAAAAATATCTCTAAATATACACAAGCAATACCTATACTACCCAAACATGGTCCTTTTTTAGAAGCATCTCTACTAACACACAAAGCATCAAGTCTAAGAATTGGCCACCCACAAAATTTGATAACACAAAAATCATCATCATCATCATCATCATCATCATCATCATCATCATCATCAAGTGCCTATCCCCAAGAGCCATCTGATATAATAGACCATACCTAAATCCACATGCATAGAACTATGTGTGAACTTGGTCTACACCATATAACAAGTCCATGTCATAATCTATCTTTTCATTCTCTATGTGGTAAATTAGATCTCCTTAGATGGGTAACCTAGTGATCTTGGTCACATCTTCCAATAGGATGGTGATCTCCTCAGTGGGCAATCAAAAGGTGTTTGTCATAAGATCCCATCTCTCGATGAGTGTGACAACAATAACTAGGTATCATGGTACATGATGATAGTGATGCATCATGCTTAGGCCCATAACCTCCATGTGTCTCCACTCATCAATAGTCATCACATCAAAAACCTCTATGAAGAGTGTGGGAACTCGGTCTCTCATTTGAATATGGTCACAAGCCTATAAAACCAATATTAGTATATATGCTTAGTTTTCTACATCATGCTAAGTACTAAGCTATACCTATATTTTATAAGCACACCCTTAACTATCAATGGTTCTTTAAACTATTGATGGTCCCTATAAGCCCTTTTGGCCCTCAGGTTTAACCATTAATGGTCAAGTCTAACTACTAATGGTCACTGTGTGTGACTATTGATGGCATGACCCTCAAACCCTAAACCTCTCAAAACCATAAAACTCATAGTTAATTCCTAGAATAACCTAATTACAAAAAATAATCACCTATTCCCAACCCAAAATACCTTCCAACTACCAATTGACCAACATATATTGCCTAAATATGAAAAAAACTAAAACTAGGGCATTATTTCCCTAAAATAGTAAACCAACTTTAAGACCCTAACGAAATCATTCCAAATTTTCTATAATGAGCATTTAACACAAATAAATTAACCATGATATCAATTTTAGAGCACCCCCTACCTCATTCCATGATCATTGACATGGTCAGATCTCATGTCCCTCTACTCGACTATGCCCTCATCTACCCTCCATTTCGATCAACACTAAATATATTCAAGCACTAGCTCAACTAATCACCATTCCCCATCTTGTATTCAAGTTGATCAAAAATTAATACAAAATGCTATAGTATAGATTCATCAGAGTAAAAAGCATGGAGGTCAAATGTTTAAAGGTGAAAATGATGATTCACTTTCACTTTTTATATTTTGGATTTTAAGGTTTCCCCTTGATCATTAATGGTTAGGGTGATTATTAATGGTTGACCCCTCAAAACCCTAACCATCAATGATTAGGGTCCTACATCTTTCCTTTAAATTTTTCATTAGCATCCTCCAAGGTGCTATCTCATCTCCACTTAAACCCACTAGTAATTGACCTTTTCGAGAGTACCCTTCTCTGACTGACCCATTTGACCATGTCTACCTTGACACTGGCCATTATAATTGAGACTATATAGCTTATTCATATTTTGTGTGTAGCCTCAACAATCTAATTACCTCACTTTATGCACTCTCACTTACTTATTCACCTAAGCATTTACCTCATCACTACCTTTCAAATCAAGAACTACATTTAGCCTAAATTTGTTATGGGATATTACATCCCCTAAACTATTTAGGTAGGTCTCCTTTCCTAGTGCATATAGAGTCAGCTCAGACACACCCTAACCCACCCATTTGCCTATATCCACCTTGACATTGATCATTTTTTACCACACTATTCACATGTTTTTAATGACTTTATGTGGGTCATTCTGACCACACCGACTGACCTTGCCTTATTCACTACTTTTGCACCACCTAGTGTAACAACTAGATCATTTATATATTTTTAGGAGCACTTCCTACCTTGGATACCCATCACACATTAAACTATTTGGTGTTTTCTTGGGATCACTTCCTACCTTGGATACCCAATGAAACACTCAAATCTGCCTTGGAGACTAATTGGTATATCCAACGACCATGCCTATAATAATTATGTGGTATATTGGTCACTTATCTTCTTCACACCAACCTTATTTTCATCAACACTAGTAACTTTAGTCTTTAAATGATCTGGACTATCACAACTTAGTCACTTTTATGCATAAGTTATGCATTTCACTCACCAGCTACCACCTTCTACTTTATCAAACCTTGACCTGATTTCATTTTACCTCATCACTTCCTGGTTTGAGGGGGAACACCTCCTCCCATTCTCAAGGAGATATTGACATTTACCTTACCCAACTTCTATATTTATTTTTAAACTTTTTTATTCAAGCCACATAACAAAAAGGGGAAAATGTAGACACCAAAAATTTATACGTATGTTTCTAAATGCTGTAACCCCTTAGACTACTTTAGAGACTCTTTAAGACTATTTACCCTTGCCTAAACCCATTTTTGGTTAATTTTACCTAAATAGATTGAACCTATCCCATTTTTATCCATTTTAACCTTGACCATTGACAATCAAGATAATCATCGATTGCTGTCCTAACCATTGGTGGTCAAGTTCCACTAACTAGAACTTAACGTGCAAACTACCATCTTAGATTTTATAAATATAAGACATCTAAATCTTTTCATGAGGCATTTTATGGATGAATTATATTTATATCACCTATTTACACTCCCACTTAGCCTCTTTCCCTTACCTATAAGAAGAGGAAAGCTACAGGGGAAAATCCATCTTAATTATTATCAAGAGCTCTAATATCTAAAATCTATTTTATAGGTCGATCATCATTAGGTGATTCAACAATCTGGTAAGCCCAACTTTCCATCACCACTCTAAGCACTATCACTCTATAAGAGTTATGATTAGCTTCTATAATAAGTAATCCACCTCAACTATCCATTAAATCCAACTTTCAAATAAGACAATCATATGTTTTCCATATTTATTTGTCATATTTCAATTTTGAAATTAGTGTAAACTTCACCCACCTCTTGGGATTCATACCCAAAATATTAGCCTTAATTAACCTATAGGCAACTACTGATAGTTATCCCAACTATTTATTGTTATCCCAATCATTGACAATTAGCCCAACTACTGATGATTACCTAACCACCGATGGTTACCCTTAACCACTGAATGTTCACTATCATACCTAAAACTAGCAAGCTCCCTTTTACCACCTACACCCAATTAGATCCTCTTTTCTATGTTTCTACATAAACATAGAGTTATGCCTAATTTTTTGAACCATACCTCAACCTATTAGCACTAACACTAATCAACTTATCATTAATTTGATCATTTCTAGCACATCTCTTTATCAAGCAATTTTTGTTATCAATTTCAATACCTTTTGATTATTGATGCAAGTACTTCTTTCTATTTTATCAACTTAATTATTATAAAAATGGTGGATTAATGTCCCCTAAGGAAGCTCATGCGTATGGGATCTAGCTACAACTAGGTAATCTACCTAGCTACTTGTTTAACCAATAAATTTGCTTTAGTGCTTTCTTATTTACAGGTCTTCCTCCCAAGCCAAAGATGATCTCTTCACACTCTTTAGGTATTTCTACCACAACCCATATATCCAATTTTACTACTTTCTTCTGAATAATAGAGAAATTTTAGTGAAATAAATACATTCCTATAAATATAGAAAAATATAGTAAGATGATAGAAAATGAAAGTGTGAAATAAAAATTAAAGGGTTCAATTTAGGTCAAGTTCACCAGAATATATGCAATGAGAAATGCAACATATCTATAAATAAATCCTAGCTCAGAGAAGATAAATCCTTCTTACACTTCTGATTGGGGATACATTATATAATCAGGGTCATGACCAAGATAGATCTATTAGACCTAACTAAGGGATCTCCTACCATAATAAATTCACTAGGGAGGGTTCCAAATCCTCTAGTCAAGCAATATTATGCAATAACCCCAACTAGGTCCTATGTTTTCATATTCACTAAACTAATAACAAATAAATTAAAATCTAATCTAGTGCTCACCAAAGTTTATGGCACAAAATAAGGTTAGTAAACATAAAATTAAACATGCATAAGAGAACCATATTTAGGTTATTTATAGGTAAGATCCTAATGCATGGAGAGAGAGGAATATATTCAAAAGCCATTACTTATGCTAATTCTATCTACTAAAGAGAGGATAAAAGTTAGGTATACTTACCTTGAATATAGACCCATCAAGACTCAATCTCTCCCTTGGCCACATGTTCTTCACAAGAGGTTGTTGTGGTTTCTAAGGATCACTAAGAAAGGCCAAAGCATCAAGACTTCTCCACAAGACAAGATAATTTTCTAAGTAGAAACCCTAAGATAAGACTCCTTAAGTAGAATAGTGGAAGAATAGATTGTAAATAAGTGCAAATGAATAATTAACTCTTTTAAGGTTGACCTAGTATTGTTATTAACAAAAACAATTAGGTCATGGATTAGGTTCGCTAGGGGTTGACCTAAACCCTAATAATATTTATCAATAAGAGTACAAGGTTGATGGGGATGAATATGTAATGTAAACCATAAAAAAAGGGTTTTATGTTAATAAAGGGCTAATGAATGTGGTAAATGACTAGAAGAGGGAGCAAAATAGGAGGCAAATATTAAGGGAATGTTTTAATGAGCTAGTTGGATTGATAATAAGTGGTAATAAGGGATAACAATACTATGAAGCACCAATGGTCTATCCACCCCTTTTTTAGTGTACCCCTTAAGGCATGCACTCAGAGAGATTGAGACTAAATGGGTTCTTTTAAGATAGAAATCATTAATAATTGGTAGGTCTATATGATTTGCCATGTTATTAGAGAAAATAGTGAGGATGCCCATATATATAATTATGCATTTGACTATCAATCCTTAGAATACATGATCCATAACTCTTTGAAAAGTAGCTCCATTGTTGATCATCCCAAATGACATTCACTTATATGCATACGTTCTTTATTTTATAGTAAACATGAATTTTATTCTATCCTATTATTCTAATAATACTTGATTATATCCTAAAAATATATCTAAGAAAGACATAATTCCAAAACCACTCATATTTTGTATCACCTCATTTAATGAGGGTAATGGATAATTGTCTTTATCAAAAGATTTAGGTTCCTAAAGTTGACACAAAATATGATTTTGCCACTTATTTTCTTTACTATAACTAGATTAGCCACCCAAGTTAAATGCCTAATAAGAAAGACTATTTGGGCATGTAGTAACTTTCTAGATCAATGGTTCTAGGATAAGATTAGTTAGCCTTTGCCTTTACCTAAATGGTTTATGATCTAGCTTGAGTGGAATTATATGGATGATGACTTTAGGATTGAATATCCTTAAGTCATCATAAGTCCATGCAATTACATCATTATATTTGATGATTAATTCTTTGACCCTTTTCCTTTTATTTAGAGTGTATCTTAAACCAATATTGATGAGGTATGGGTCTCTTTCATCACCTAAATTTTTTGAGCTGAACTTAGAATCATTAACCTTGAGCTACCTTTATTATTGCGCTTGAGGATATGTATCAATAACCCTTTCCAAGGTGACCATACCTAGTGGGAAATGATTTTACTTCAGTTAGATGGCATCCTCTACATCTAATTATTTATGGCACCCATGGCTTCTCTCCTCATCATCAATTATCTAGGACTTGAACTAACTTGAATTGGTCAAAACTAGATGATTTATTGGTCATCATCAAATACTTGAAAATTTTAAATATTTTTTGGTAGTAAGGGATAAAGTACTAATTCAATATATAACTTTTATACTTTTAAATCCTATATGGGTACCTAATTTATTATTGAAGCTACCAATGAGTTAGTATCTTGGTTTTGTTCCCTTAGAATGGCCATTATATTAAAAGCCTCAAATGACTTGATTAAATCCCAAGATCTATGCTTGTACTTATTTAAATATGAAAAATTTCATTGATACTTATTCCTAACCTAGTTGATCATGAGTTCTGAGTCTCCATGTATTAGTAGTTCCTTGATGTTATTTTTTAGGGTAAACTGGAATCCCAAAATCAAGGCCTCATACTTTGATCTATTATTGGTGTATGGAAACTAGAGCATGTACACTGCTAAGTATTTATTTCCTTGTGTATCAACTAATTTGATACCAACACTTGATCCTTGCTTGGATCTCACTCCATCGAAATAGAGGGTCCATAATTGGGAAAGGCCCTTAACTTATTTTTTATATTTCATGCTTCATAGTAAATGTATAAATTATAAGACTAGGAGATTTGTAACTTAATTTTTCATAGTAGTGTTGTACTCCATAATAGGGTGATTCATCCTTATCTCTTAATAAATCTTAATTTAGTTAGCATACCCCTCCATGCCAGCCAAATGTGAGAGAATTCTATGGAAAGATATCCATTAAGCATCTTTGACCAATCTTTGCTTAATAGTAGACTATACCCCTACTAGTATGCTAATAGTCATCTATAATTGAGGTTTTGATGTAACCTGGATTCTTACATCAATAATTTCTCCAAAAATAGGTACTATTATTTTATCCATTTATGAAATAATCCTCGTGGATGGACTTGGGGTCAAAATAAGCTTCTTAAAAATGGAGGTTGGCAACATAGTAGTTAAAGTTCTAAAATATACCAAACAATTATGTATATTATTTCCAAAGGCCTGAATGGTTAGGAAAAAAGGAGGGACTTTAGGCTTGCTTTTGTGTATAGAATTTGTGTTGGTTGTTTTGGACTTTTATGCAAAAGACTTTCAAGTGATAAACTTCCATAAGAGTTCCTTCTTCTTTGTGATTTATGCTAGCTCATGAAGAGTGATATTAGCATTATTCATATCCTCAATAATTTTATATCCTCCCTTGATCTTATCTTATCTTATCTTATCTTATCTTATCTGATCATTCCCTTTTGGGGGATGAATATTATTATCAGCTTTAGAATTCATAGTAATAACTATATTATTGGGAGGAGTAGAAGTGGTGAGAGGTTGCTTATTCCTTAGATTGTAATTATTCCAATTGAACTATTGGAATGATTGTACTTCATTAGAATTATCCTCTAGAACATTGTCATCTTCACTAGGGAAGGGAAACTCATAAGTTTAAAAGACCATAGTTGAACTTGAAAGACCAAATTTATGAGGGAGATATGGAGGATTCATCATTTAGTCTTGTCTAATCATTTCCATCCAAAAGATTTCAAAGGTTGCATATAACTCTACATAGTCCAATTCCCCATGCTATGATGTATTAAGAACCTTACACTAATTAAACAAATCTATCCCCATGATATTGATTTTTGGTAGCTTATCAGACTATCATTATTTTGCATTATTGGTGGTCCAATTAAAAGAATTGTTTTATCTCAAAAAGCTATAATTTTGGTTGTAATTCTGATTAGTGGTATTAACCATCCCTTTTTGCATACTCAAAAAATCAATTCTCAACTTTTTGACCATTTTTTGTATAGAATATAAGTCAACTTTGGTGGAGTCAGAACCCTAAATGATTGTTGTGTTGGTGTGAGATAGATGTTTATTTTGTTGGTTCTACTGATGGCCATTCTTTTAAATGTAGGGGCATTTTGATTAGCATGTGGAATTAGATTCAAGGATGGGAATCCATTATTAAATGTTTGGCCTCTTAAATTTTGAGGATTGAGTTTCTTGTCTATATTAGTAGCTTCTTGATATGCCAAAACAAAAGTATTAGTTGTGGAAAATCTTCATAAAAACACTATAGTAATGGGATACATGGCATTCTTTTATATTTCAAGTGCTAAATTTACATCTAGGTTATTCGTGTCATTCAACTGAGTATACACCTTTTGAAATCTTGTATTGAAGGCTTGGATTAACTCATTGGTATCCCTCTTCATGATGGTGAAATGTTAGTACACTAGACCTAGATTAGTTACTTGCCAAAATTGTGTAATAAAAGTATTTTGGTATTCATTCCATGAGGTGATGGAACTTTCTTACAAATTGAGATACCAATCATAAGTAGAATATTGTAGAGTGAATGGGAAAATCCTGCATGCAACATCCTCATGGGTGACATTCATTAATCTCAGAATAACCTTGAAATATTTGATGTGTTTTTCTACCATCCTCCCATTTAAGGGGGAGAAGTAGGTAAGTACTTATCCAGATTCATTGGAAGATCATGTTGGTCTCCAAGGATGGTAATAACATATAGAAATAACCAAGGTTAAGCTATATGAAGGTTGATAAGTGGGACATTTTTTATAGGGTAAGGTGTCCTAAATTGGTTCACCTCAAGGATATTGGTCTAGGCCTCTTATGATTTGACAAAGGTGAAACTGAAAGGCTAGATTGGGCCCTAGATATTATCACTCACCTGTGTGTCTCTAGTATAACTCTACATAGTGACTAACATGTACTATTGAGAAAACACACAAGTGTGCCCTCCTTCTAGCACCAAATGTTTTCTCCCTATAAATGTGGGTTTTATACACACCAAAGAATAATTATTGAGGTAGCCTCTAATATTTCAGGATCTTTATGTAAACAAGGTTTGACTCTAGGGCATGAGTAATAGGTATGCAGTTAAAACAACTAGGTGGTGGAATATCAAGTTAAACTTATAGATTTTTTAACCATGTTTATGGATGTATATATGAAATCTAATAGAAAATCAAATAATAAGTGAGTTGGATGGGTGGAGAGTTATTTTATGGTGGGTATATCTTAAAGAAACTCAAAAAGGAAGGGGAGGTAAGGTAGAAAAGAGGGATCTATGTTCCTTAAAGGTCACTTTTAAGGATATTTATTTGGTGGACAAGTATCTCCAAGACCAATATTTGCCACTTGTAGCTATTGCACACTCATGAAAAGGCATGGTTAGTAGCCTAGGAAAATAAGTATAAAAAGCTTAATGATCTCAACTAAAGATTTATCTCCTTAGAGTTGTTGCACACCCTTATTTGAGAAGTTAGATCTTAAACCAAAAATTTGTGTAGAGTAGTAATACCACACTTCTAGATGACTATACTATAGGAAATACACATACACACCTCATATTATCAATGCAATCTATATTGATTACTTAAACCAATGAAGTTTACCAACCTTCAATAGTTGGAACACATCTAACATTGATATTCATTAATCAGAACAATTAGATTCATCCATAACATTAACACACTTCAAAATTATTTAATTGATATAGATAAATAAGTTAGAATTTCAATAACATAAAAAAAAGAGAGAACAAACACAATTGCATGACATCAATGAATTGATTTCTTCTTATATATTGATCATAAACTTTAACCCTTTGAAAAAAGGGTTGTAATTAAAGGACTTTGAGAAGGGTTCACCTCATCTTCCAAGTGTAGGAAAACTTTAGATTACATTAAAATAACTAGAACATAAGTTCTATTTTGCTACAAAATTGTATGTTATAACTAAGAGATTACATTAGTCATGCATGTGTGCATGATGGCAATTTTTTTTGTCTAATTATAGCCTAGGTGTAACAAGACTTAACTAGCCATAAATAATTATTAGATGTAAAATTATATAACATTAGGCTTCAATTGAGGCTGACTTGGCTCCTACTTGGTGCTACTCATGGTTGTCATTAGAACTAAAGTTGTAACTAGAGTTGAGTTAGCGACTGGAGTTGAAATAGTAGTTACACTAAATGTAGTAACTAAAGTTGAGATGGTAGCTTGAAATGAATTTATGGCTAGATCTGAGGTGGTATCTTGGACTAAAGTGGTAGGCAATGTAGATGTGGTAACTTGAGATGAGATGGTAGGTGGGGTTGATGTACTTACTGAACTAGGAGGGACTAAATTTATAAGTGGTGTTGAAGTTGACACATTAGGTGTAATCTATTCCTCATCAGAGGAGTCTAGGAATATGATGCCATATTCCATCCCCATAGTTTTGACCTTCATCTAAATTAATTCTTTAAATATTTTTTATTTTACCTTCTTCAATTCAATAATAGACATTTAAACTTGAAGAGCCTATTCTTCCTCTTGCATAACAACATCTGATGTTTCCCTTACACCTTGATCTTAGTGTCACTATGGAGTTATCATCATAGTAGGTGTTATCTTTGGTCTTGTGGCTACTAGAAAGGTTTTTTAGCTTGCCCAAGTGTAAGGGAGGGATCTACTTGGATTAACCTTAGCAAGACCTCACTCACCTTAGCAGTCTTAGCCATTTCCTTGACTTATTCATCATTTTTTTCATTGAGGAATAATAATTCATGATCAAAAGGATCATGCTTGTAAGGGATGCCCAAATTATGAACCTTTTACTACACTTTCCCTTAAGGTTCCCAATCCCTATGGGGTAGAGTAGCTAAGGCATAAGCCTTCTTTACACTACCAACCTCTCTAAAATTCTTTGGTATGTGTATTGCATCCTCCTAATTATGAGATGGGATCTATGGAAGGTGATATTTTTAATCATTTCTAGGTCCTCAACTATCCCATTCCATAATTATAAGGTAATTTTTTAGTCAACAACTTTGTTTGGGATGAATTTGGGGATCTGAAGAGGGTCAACATTATGTCCAACAACTATGATAACATTGAAGTATGGATATAACCAAGAATCATCCAAATATATGAGAGTATTGGTGATGTTATTAGATACCCTAAATAGAGGTTTTCCATGAATTTCCATCCAAACTTGAGGATATAGATCCTCTATAATTCTAGAAATGTTCCTCACATATGCATAAATGTGAATGAATAAGTAAAAATCATAGATTCTATTATTGATGTACTTAAGTTTTGGATTACACAAATCCCCATTATTTTATAGATAGTCTCTATGATTTCATCCAAAATATATGACATCATGTAGAAGTTGCAACTTTGGGGCCTCTTGTCTTTGTCTATTCCAGTAGGTGAGTGCTAATAATTTCTCCTAGTGCATAGGAGCATTCTAAGGTGATGAGTAGGTCAAACAATAGTACCCATTATAAATTAAAGAAATGAATGCTTGGGTGGAAAAATAATCAATTTAATAATGTCATGCCAATACTAATTATAATCCTAAATTGGGTGATGGGCACATAGTTCTTGGTAGTTTTTTTAAGTGTGAAGGTGTCTCCTAAAAGAAGTCATTTACTTACTACTTGTTCCACATTATTTTTTTCTTCAAAGCAACCACATTGTGCAAATAAAATATAGTGTCTTTAATGGACAAACATAAATACCTCATGAATACATTTCTTAATATGTATGGAATGATGGTGTTATTATTCACATAGTGTAAGAAACTATCATCTGCAGTTTTCCCTTCAAAGAATAGGTCTCACAATAAGTCAATGAATGGCATGACTTTTATATTAGAAACTACATAATAGAGAGCTTTGTTTTTTAAGGGAAATAAGTAGATGCAACTTTTTATTATTATACAAAGATGTCTTCCTCATAAGTGAATGGGTCACTATTCTCTATGACCTCCCATAGAGCTAGGTAATTAGCATAGAGACCATCAAACACTATTGCATCAAAATATGTATCTAGGTATTTTATTGAATCCTTAATGGAGAATTGATATGGTGTTTAAGCTCCCTTATATGCCTTAGATGAGGATGCCATTATTAGTTCTTAATGCTAGAGTGATTAGAGCTCTTGGTAATGGTAACTTGACACTCTTGTTACATAAATTTCAATTTATTTTAGATGTAATTAGGGCTTTAGAAATAACATAAATCTATGTGCACTCAATCTCAATGATAATAAAATGATGCAAGATTGGTTAGTGGTTAAATGTTACATCTCTTAGCATTCATTCTAGTTTGTGTGCCATTAATCACCAGTGTCTATGATATTGTTACCTTCATTCAATTTGAATTTGACCACTTAGGCTTAGTGGGCATGCCACATAAGATGCTTACTCCTTCATGGTGCCACATTGTTACTTCTTTTTTTACACTTGTCCACATATGGTTGAGTCGGGGGGTCAATATTTGCATTCAGGCTGAATGATGTGATATGGTGAGCCCATAGTTTTGAATGAAAGACCCTAAAAACCAAAATGTTCTTTGAAGAGAATCTTTCAAGAAGATTTATCAAGGAAAGTCACCAAATAAAAAATTTCCAACTGAAAGGCTTTGAATGAAAGTGACCAAAGAGAAAGTTTCTAAAAACCAAATGTTCTTTGAGGAGATTATCATTTAGAAGGAAGTTATCATAGAGAAAGTTCCCAACTGAAACCTTTCGAATGAAATCTACTGAAGAGAAAGTTCATGAAGATAAAAACCTTATAAAAACCAAAATTTTTAAAGTAAATTTGGTGCAAATAAAGGTTCAAAATAAAATGATCTGAAATAAATTTGTTGACTCAAAACTTGCCAACCAAAATAAAATTTGAGAGAAAGTTATCGACTGAATAGTGTATAACTAAAAAGTTACCAAAGACAAAAATTGTAAGGATCAAAAATTTCTTAAATATTTAATAAAATGAATATAAGTAAATCTAAATAAACAAATCCAAATACCTGTCATACATAGAAAAATACCAAAATTTCTTTTAATATATTAGCTTCAATAAGTCCTTACAATGGAAATGGGTTGTAAGAGAAAATAGATGCAACCAATAGTGATTTAATGTTTAAAATATCTAATATATATATATAATAAAACCAACTGAACACACATACATAACCCAAATAATAAACAAGCCTTCTAAAAACAAAGGGAGTCCCCACTTCCCAAATAAAATCTAAGGTGGGGTGTGCTAAATACAACATAAATGATGTGAAGTCTAAAATTTTGGAGGCCATAAATTTTGATTCGTAACTCTGTTTAAGATTTTGTTTATGCAAAAATGACTGTTTAAAAAGTACAATGCATCCATAAATATCTCTATCCACTTAGCAATTTTTTTCAAAACTTTTTAGACGTTAAATTAATCACATATGACCTCTAAAAAGCTATGAAAAAAATGATGTAGATTTCAAATTTTTAGAGCCAATAACTATTGATTTGTAACTCCATTTGAGATTTCATTTATGTCAAAACAACCATCTCAGTAAATATAATTAAACCATAAATAACTCTATCCATTTAGGGATGTTTTCATAATATTTTAAACCCTCAGAGGGTCATGTATAGACTCTAAATGTTCTAAAAAATAAATTATATAGAGTCCAAACTTATATAAGGCAAACATTTTGATCCATAACTCTATTTGAGCTCTCATTTATGCCAAAACAACAATCTCAAAAATTAAAATTTAGCTATAAACATATCTATCCATTCATTGATGTTTTTAGAAAAAATTGGACCCTAATATGGTCACTCATGGCCTTCAAAATGTTATAAAAATAAATGATACAGAGTCAAAACTTATAGAGTCTAAGTTTTGATCTTAAATCTATTTAAGATCTTGTTTATGCTAAAAATACTATCTCAGATGGTCACATATTACCTCTATCCATTTAGGGATGTTTTTAAAAAAAAATAGACCCTCATAAAGTCATGTATGGCCTCTAAAAAGTTCTAAAAGCAAATGATACAAATTCCAAAGTTTCATAGGCCATAACTTTTGATCTGTAACTCTATTTGAGCTCTCATTTATGTCAAACTGAATATCTCTAAAAGTATAATTAAGCCATAAATAGTTATATCTATTTAGGGATGTTTAATAAACCTTTTGGATCCTTATATGGTTATGTATGACCTCTAAAGATTTCTCAAAATAAATTATATGGAGTTAAAACTTCTATAGGCCATAACTTTTGATCTATAAGTCTGTTTGAGCTCTCATTTATGCCAAAACAACTATCTAGTAAAGTAAAATTCAGCCATAAACAACTCTCATTTTAGACCCGAGCATGGTCACATATGTCCTTTGAAAAGTTTTGAAAATAGATGACATGGTGTCAAAACCACTGAAGGCCATAAATTCTCATTCGTAACTCTATTTGAGCTCTCATTTACACTAAAATGACTATCTCAAAAAGTAAAATTTAGCCATAAATAGTTATATCCATTTAGGAATGTTTTCATAACTTTTTAGACCCTTAAATAGTCATGTATGGATTTAGAAAAGTTTTAAAAATAAATTATGTGGAGTCAAAAAAATTTTAGCCCATAAATTTTGATATGTAACTACATTTAAGCTCTCATTTACACCAAAAACAACTATCTCAAAAAGTAAAATTCATAAATAAATAGCTATATCCATTTAAAGATGTTTTTATAACTTTTCAAAATTTTATATGATCATATGGCCTCCAAAAAGTTTTGAAAATAAATGATATGGAGTCCAAACTTCTACAGGTCATAAATTTTTATAAATAACTCTATTTGAGCTCTCATTTGTGCTAAAATGAGTGCATCAAAACATAAAAATTAGACATAAATATCTATAATGTGTAAGAATGTTTTAAAACATTTTGGATAATCATATAGTCATATATAGCCTCTTAAATGCTATGAAAATAAATGAAGTAGAGTCCAAAATTTTAGAGGCCATTACTTTTGATCTGTAACTCTATTTGATCTCTCGTTTGCACCAAAATGATTGTTTTAGAGAGTAAACTTCAACCATAAATATATCTATACATTTTGGAAAAAATTAAGAGATTTTTGGACCATAATATATTCATGTATGGCCCATAAAAAGTTTTAAAAATAAATGATGTGGAGTCCAAACTTTTAGAGGCTATAATTTTTGATCTGTAATTATGTTTGACCTCTCATTTGAGCTAACGTCTATCTTGGAAAGTACAATGCAACCATAAATAGATATATTAATTTAAGTATGTTATTATAACTTTTTAAAACCCTCCCATGGTCATGTATGACCTCCAAAATGTTTCTAAAAATAAATGATGTAGATTCCAATCTTCTGGAGGCCATAACTTTTGATTCATAACTCTATTTGAACTCTCATTTGCACCAAAATGATTGTATAAAAAATTAAAATTAAAAAATAAATAAATATATCCATTTATATATGTTTTTATAATTTTTTGACCCTTATATGTTCATGTATGGATTTTTAAAAGTTCTAAAAATAAATGATGCGAAGTCCAAACTTTTAGAAGCCATAACTTTTGATTCGTAATTTAGTTAGAGCTCTATTTACAAATAAACGACCATCTCAGAAAATATAATTTATATACAAATAGTTTTATCTATTTATATATGTTTTCATAACTTTTCAGACCCTCAGATGGTTATGTATATATAGATTCTATTTTTTTTGAAAATAAATGATGTAGAGTCAAAAAGTTTAAAACTTCAAGAGGCCATAACTTTTGATTCCTAAGTTCGTTTGAGCTCTCATTTGCACCAAAAAAACCATCCTAAATTAAAATTATAACATATATAGTTGTATCCATTTAGGGATGTTTTCAAAACTTTTCAAACCTTAAATTATCACATATGGCCTCTTAAAAGTTCTAAAAAAAATGATGCATAGTCTAAACTTCTAAAGGCCATAACTTTTGATCCGTAATTCCATTTGATATCTCATTTGCACCAACACGACCATATCATAAATTAAAATTCAGCCATAAATAGATATGTCCATCTTAAAATGTTTTCAAAATTTTTATGATCCTTAGATGGTCACATATGGCCTTCAAAAATTTCTAAAAATAAATTATGTGGAGTCTAAACTTTTGGAGGCTATAAATTTTGATTCATAACTCTAATTGAGCTCTCATTTATGCAAAAATGACCATATCAAAAAGTATAATTCACACACACACACACACACACACACACACACACACACACACACACACACACACACACACACACACACTTGTGTGTGTGTGTAGGGATGCTTTCAAAACTTTTCAAACCCTTAGATGGTCACATATATCCTCTTAATTTTTTTGAAACAAATGATATGGAGAGAAAACTTCTAGAGGAAATACATTTTGATCTATAACTCTATTTGAGCACTCATTTATGCCAAAATAACCATCACAAAAAGTATAATTCATCCATAAAAAACTCTATCCATTTATGGATGTTTTTAGAACTTTTATGACTCTCAAATGGTTATGTATGGCCTTTGAAATGTTTTGAAAACAAATGATGCAGAGTTAAAAATTTTGAAGGCCATAACTTTTGATTATAACTCTCTTTGAGATCTTATTTGTAGCAAAAACAATTGTATCAAAAAGTACAATTTAACCACAAATAACTAGATATATTTAGGTATGTTTTAAAAAAAATTATACATTTATATGGTCATGTATGGCCTCCAATTTTTTTTGAAGATAAATGATGTAGAGTCTAATTTTATAGAGACCATAAATTTTGAGTCGTAACTCCATTTGAGCTCTTGTTTGTGCCATAACAACTATATTGAAAATAAAAATTTAGATATAAATAGATATATCCCTTAGGGATGTTTTTAAAATGTTTGAAAATTTCATATGGTCACATATAGACTCTTAAACATATTGAAAATAAATGATGCAAATTCCAAACTTTTGGAGGCCATAACTTTTAATCTATAACTCCATTTGATCTCATTTTTTTCAAAATGACTATCTCAAAAAGTAAAATTTAGACATAAATAACTCTATCCATTTAGGGATGTTTTCAAAAAAAAATTGGACCACTATATGGTCATGTATTACCTCCAAAAAGTTTTTAAAATAAATGATATAGAGTCCAAACTTCCAAAGGCCATAAGATTTTATCTGTAATTACATTTGAGCTCTCATTTACACCAAAATGACCATCTCATAAAGTAAAACTCAATAATAAATAGATATATTAATTTAATGATATTTTACAAACTTTTTAGGCCCTTATATGGTCACATATGGCCTCTAAAAAGTTTTAAAAACAAATCATGTGGATTCCAAACTTTTAGAGGCCATAACTTTTGATCTGTAACTTCATTTATGTTTATGTTTGTGCTAAATGACCATATTATAAATTAAAACTATTATATAGATAACTCTATGCATTTATGGATGTTTTTAAAACTTTTAGACCCTTAAATAATCATGTATGGCCTCCTAAAAATTATGATGACAAATGGTGTGGAGTCCAAACATCTAGAGGCCATAACTTTTGATCAGTAACTCTGTTTGAGCTTTCCTTTGGATGAAAATGACCATCTTAAAAAGTAAAATTATACCATAGACATTTATATCCATTTAATAATGTTTTCAAAAAAATTTATACCCTTAAATGGTCATGTATGGCCTCCTAAAGTTTTGAAAATAAATGATGTAGATTCTAAACTTCTTGAGGCTATAACTTTTGATTCATAAATCCATTTGAGCTCTCGTTTACACCAAAACAACCTTCCCAAAAAATAAAATTAACCCATAAAAATGTGCATCCATTTAGGGATGTTTTAAAAAAATTATAACCCTTGAAATTTCATGTTTGTCTTCTAAAAAAATAAGAAAATAATTGATATGGAGTCCAAACTTTTAGAGGTCATAACTTTTGATTTATAACTCTATTTGAGCTCTCGTTTATGCTAAAACAACCATACTAGAAAACAAAATTTAGAAATAAATGAATATATCCATTTGAAAATATTTTTATATATTTTAAAACCCTTAGATGGTCATGTATGGCCTCCTAAATGTTCTAAAAATAAATGACTTGGAGTCCAAATTTTTGGAGGCCATAAATTTTGATCTCTAACTCTGTTTGAGTTCTCATTTACATTAAAATGATCATTTTAGAATGTAAAATTTATACATAATTATATGTTCATGTATGTCCTATGAAAAGTTTGAAAAATAAATGATGTAGATCCTAAAATTTTGGAGTCCATAATTTTTTATTTGTAACTCTATTTGAGCTCTCATGTATGCCAAAATAACTATCTCAGAAAGCACAATTCAACCATAAATAGAAATATCCATTTATGAATGTTTTTAAAACTTGTCATACTCTTATAAGGTCACGTGTGGCATCTAAAAATTTAAGTAAATAAATTATGCCGAGTTCAAAATTCTAGATGCCATAAATTTTTCAAACCTTTAACTTTTCAAACCCTTAGATGGTCACATTTGACCTCTAAAAAGTTATGAAAATAAATGATGCAGAGTATAAACTTATAGAGGTCATAAATTTTGATCTATAACTCTATCTGATATCTCATTTATACCAAAATGTTCTTCTTAGAAATTACAACTCAGACATAAATAGATGTATTCATTTATAAATGTTTTAAAAACTTTGCATACCCTCAGATGGTCATGCGTGGCCTCTAAAAAGCTCTAAAAATAAATGATGTAAAGTCTAAACGTTTAGAGGCCATAAATTTTGATTAATAAATCTATTTAAACTCTAATTTGTGCCAAAATGACCATCTCAAAATTTATAATTTAGATATAAACACACTATCTATTTAATGATGTTTTTATAAATTTTAAGACCCTAATATGGTCATGTATGGCCTTTAAAAAGTTATGAAAACAAATGATATAGAGTCCAAACTTATATAGGTTATAAGTTTTGATCCATAACTCTATTTAAACTCTCATTTACAACAAAATGATGATCTAAAAAAGCACAATTCAACCATAAACACATTTATATATTTATGGAGGTTTTTATATTTTTATGTCCCCTTAGATGGTCATGTATGGCCTCCAAAAAATTCTTTAAAAAAATGATGTGGAGTTCAAACTTATAGAGGCCATAACTTTTGATCCATAACTCCATTTGAGCTCTCATTTATGCCAAAATGACCCTCTTAAAAAGTATAACTAAACCATAAATAGATATATTTAAATATATTTTAAAAACTTTTAGGACCATCATATGTTCATGTATGGCCTCCAAAAAGTTTTGAAAATTAATGATGTGGAGTCTAAACATCTAAAGGCCATATATTTTGATTTGTAAATATGTTTGAGCTCTCAATTTTGTCCAAATGACTATTTTAAAAAGTAAAATTTAGCCATAAATAACACTATCCATTTAGGGATATTTTTAGAAATTTTAAAAGACTTATATGGTCATGCATGTCCTCTAAAAAGTTTTTAAAAATAAATGATATAGAGTCCAAACTTATGAAGGCCAAATATTTTGATCCATAATCTATTTGAGTTATCATTTGTGCCAAAATGATTGTTTGAGAAAGTATAATTTATATGTAAACAATTATATCCATTTAGGGATATTTGTAGAACTATAAAAACCCTTATAAGGTCAAGTATGTCCTTCAATTTTTTTTAAAAACAAATGATGCAGAGTCTAAACCTTTAGAGGCCATAACTTTTGATCCATAACTCTATTTGAGATCTCATTTACTAAAAAATGACCATTTTAGAAAGTATAATTCAACCGTAAATAGCTATATCTATTTATAGATGTTTTCAAAAAAAATTATATCCTAAAATGGCCATATCTGGCCTCTAAAAAAATATGAAAATAAATGATGCAATGTCCAAACTTCTAGAGTCCATAACTTTTGATTCATAACTCTATTCAAGCTCTTGTTTGCACCAAAATGACCATCTTATAAATTACAACTTAGCCATAAATAACACTATCCATTTAGGAATATTTTTATAACTTCTGATACCAACATATGGTCATGTGTGACCTCTAAATGGTTTTGAAAACAAATTATGTGAAGTCCAAATTTTTGGAGGCCATAAATTTTGATTTGTAAGTCTATTTGAGATCTAGTTTACTCACTTCAAACCTACCATATAAAAATGTATTATTCATCCATATACAAATATTTTTATTTAGGTATGTTTTTAAAACTTTTAAGAGCCTTAGATGGCCATGTATGAAATTTCAAAAGTTATGAAAGCAAGAGGTGCAGAGTCCAAACTTTTGGAGTCCATAAATTTTGATCTATAACTTTATTTGAGCTCTCATTTACACCAAAATGACCATCTCAAAAAGTAAAATTCATACATAAATAGATATATCTTTTTATATATATTTGAAACTTTTTATACCATTATATGTCATTTATGGAATCCAAAAAGTTATGAAAATAAAAGATACAGAGTCCAAACTTCTAGATCCCATAAATTTTGATCTATAACTTTGTTTGAGCTCTCATTTGTGCCAAAACAACATATCAAAATGTACTATTTAGCCATAAAAAGTATATATATATATATATATATATATATATATATATAGTAATGTTCTTAAAACTATTCAAAATCACATATGGTCACGTATGGCCTCTAAAATTTAAAAATAACAAATGATGTGTAGTCCAATCTTCTAGAGGCCATAAGTTTCTATTCATAGTTCCATTTGAGCTCTCGATTGTGACAAAACAACTAACTTGAAAATTAGAATTTAGCCATAAATACCTCTATCTATTTAGATATGTTTTTATAAAATTTTAAACCCTTACATTATCATGCATGGCCTCTAGAAAATTCTAAAAAAATGATGTGGATTAAAAAATTTTAGAGGACATAAATTTTGATTTATAACTCTATTTGAGCTCTTGTTTACACCAAAATGATCTTTTAAAAAAGAATAATTTAACCATAAATATATATATCCATTTAGGGATGTTTTTAAAACTTTTTAGGCCTTTAGATGGCACAAATGGCCTTTAAAAACTTTTGAATATAAATGATGTGGAGTCCAAACTTATGGAGGTCATAATTTATAATATATAACTATATTTGATCTTTCATTTACACCAAAATGACTATCTCAAAAATTAAAATCATACATAACTCTCTCTCTCTCTCTCTCTCTCTATATATATATATATATATATATATCCATTTAAGGATGTTTTCAAACTTTTTAGACCCTCAAATGGTCACATATAGCCTTCAAAAAGTTATGAAGACAAATGATGTAGAATCAAAAGTTCCATAGGCCATAACTTTTGATTTGTAACTCTATTTGAGCCCTTGTTTACACTAAAATGATCATCTTGGAAAATACAATTCAACCATATACATCTCTATCTATTTATACATATTTTTAAAACTTTTTGTAACATTAGATGGTCATGTATAGCTTATGAAAAGTTCTAAAAAATAAATGATGTAGAGTCCAAAATTTTAGAGGCCATAAATTTTGATCTATAACTCTATTTGAATTCTCATTTATACCAAAATGATCATCTCATAAAATAAAATTTGGACATAAATAGATTTATAAATTTAGGAATGTTTTTATAAAATTTTGGACCCTTATATGGTCACATATATCCTCTAAAAGGTTTTGAAAAACAAATGGTACAGAGTTCAAAATTTTGGAGGCCATAAGTATTGATTTGTAACTATATTTGAGCTCTCATTTATGCCAAAATGACCATATCAAAAAGTACAATTCAAACATAAATAACTGTTTCTATTTATAAATTTTTTGAAAAATTTATATACCCTCATATGGTCACTTATGGCCTCAAAAAAGTTCTAAAAATAAATGTTTTAGAGTCCAAACTTTTGAAGCACATAACTTTTGATATGTAATTCTATTTGAATGTTTTTTCACCAAAACAACCATTATGAAAAGTACAATTCAACCATAAATAGATGTATCTATTTAGGTATGTTTTTGAAAAAACCCTCAGATGGTCATGTATGGCTTCTAAAAAGTTCTAAAAAATTATGCAATGTAAAAACTTCTGGAGGCCATAACTTCTGATTTATAACTCTATTTGAGCTCTTGTTGATGCCAAAATGACCATCTCAGAAAATAAAATTCAAAGATAAATATATAAATCAATTTATTATTTTTTTCAAAAATTTTCAAACCCTTAGATGGTCATACATGGCCTCTAACAAGTTTTGAAAATAAATGATGTAGCGTCCAAAATTTTAAAGGCTATAAAATTATAATCTGTAACTGTGTTTAATATGTCATTTGCACCAAAATAACCAGCTTAGAAAGTATAATTAAACCATATATATATATATATATATATATATATATATATATATCCAATTAGGGACATTTTCAAAACTTTTTGGACCCTTATATGGTTATGTATGGCCTTTGAAATGTTCTAAAATTAAATGATGTAGAGTCTAAACTTACAGGGGCCATAACTTCTGATCCGTAACTCTATTTGAGCTCTCATTAATGCCTAAATGACCATATTGAGAAGTATAATTCAAACAAAAAAAATATCTATTTAGGTATGTTTTAAAAACTTTTCAGAAACTCAAATGGTCATGTATGGCCTCCAAAGTGTTTTGAAAAAAATGATGTGGAGTAAAAATTTATGGAGGCCATAACTTCTGATCTATAACTTTGTTTAAGATCTTGTTTATGCAAAAACAACCATCACAAAAAGTAAAATTCAACCATAAATATCTCTATCCATGTAGGGATGTTTTCATAATTGTTTGATACTAAAATGGTCATGCATAGACTCTAAAACATGACAAATGATGCAGAGTCCAAACTTCTAAAGGTCATAACTTCTTATCCATAACTCCATTTGAACTCTCATTTATGTCAAAATGACCATCTCAAAAAGTACAATTCATTCACAGACATATCTATGAATATAAGGATATTTATAAAAGTTTTTGGGCCCTCATATGGTAATGTATGGCCTTTAAAAAGTTTTAAAAATATATGATGTGAAGCCTAAACTTTTGAAGGCCTTATGTTTTGATTTGTAAATCTATTTGAGCTCTCGTTTACAGCAAAATGATCATATCAAAAATTAAAATTCAATGATGAAATATATATCTATTTAAGGATATTTTTATAAAATTTTAGACACTTATATGCTCACATATATCCTTTAAAAAGTTATGAAAAATATGATGCATAGTCCAAACTTTCATAGGTCTAACTTTTGATTTGTAACTCTATTTATACTCTTGTTTGCACCAAAACAATTATCTCATAAATTACTATTCACTAACATAAAAATCTATCAATTTAGGATGCATTTAAAATATTTGAACCTTAAAATGCTCATACATTACCTCTAAAAAGTTTTAAAAATAAATGATGCAAATTATAGCAAACTTCTAGAAGCCATAACTTCTAATAACGATTGTCTTGGAAAGTATAATTCATCCATAAATGGATCTATCTATTTAGAGATATTTAAAAAAATTGGAACTTAAGATGGTCATGTATGGCCTCTAAAAAGTTATAAAAATAAATGATGTAGTGTATAAATTTTTGGATGTCATAACTTTCAATTTGTAACTCCATTTAAACTCTCATTTATGTCTAAATGACTAGCTCAAAAAGTAAAATTTAGCCATAAAATACTCTATCCCTTTAGGTATTTTTTTTATACCCTCACATGGTTATGTATGGCCCCCAAATTATTTAAAAAAAATTATGTAGAGTTCAAACTTATTGAGGCCATAAATTTATATCAGTAACTCTATTTAAGCTCTCATTTATGCCAAAATAACCATCTCAAAAATTATAATTCATTCATAAATAGTTATATCTATTTAGGTATGTTGTAGAACTTTTAGTACCCTCATATGGTCATGTATGTCTTCTAAAAAGTTCTAAAAATAAATGATTCAGAGTCTAAACTTTTGGAAGCCATAATTTTCAATCAATAACTCTATTTGAGCTCTTGTTTGCACCAAAACAACCATCTTATAAAGCAAAATTCATCTATAAACATATTTATCCATTTACAAATTTTTAAAAACTTTTTAAGGTCCTCATATGGTCATGTATGGCCTCTAAAGAGTTATAACAACAAATGACGTAGATTCCAAAATTTTAGAGGCCATAACTTTTGATCTATAACTCTATTTGAGCTCTTATTTATGCCAAAATAACCATCTTAAAAAGTAAAATTTAGACATAAATAACACTATCTATTTAGGTATGTTTTTTTAATTTTTTAAATCTTCAAATGGTCATTATGGATTTTTAAAATAAATGATGTGGATTCCAAACTTTTGGAGTCCATGATTTTTGATTCATAATTCTATTTTCTCTAAAATGACCATATTAGAAAGTAAAATTTAGCTATAAACAACTCTATCTCTTTAAGGACATTTTTAGAAAATTTTAGACAATTAGATGGTCAAGCATAACCTCTAAAAAGTTTTTAAAACAAGATGTGGAGTAAAAACTTTTGGAGTCCATAACTTTTGATCTATAACTTTATTTTAGGTATTGTTTGTGTCAAAACAACCATCTCAAAAAAGATAATTTAGCCATAAATAATTATATCCTTTGAGGGATGTTTTAAATTTTTTTTAAAACTATAGATAGTCATGTATTGACTCCAAAAAGATCTAAAAAATAAATTATGTAAAATCTAAAATTTTAGAGGCCATAACTTCTTAAAAGAAGCACAATTCAACCATAAATATCTCTATCTCATTAGATATGTTTTCATAACTTTTCAGACCCTCAAATAATCACATATGGATTCCAATTTTTTTAAAAAAGAAATGGTTCAGAGTAAAAACATACAAAGGTTATACATTTTGATCTATATCTTTGATTGAGATCTTATTTGTGTTAAAATGATTATCATGAAAAGTATTATTCATCCATAAATATCTCTATCCATTTGGTAATGTTTTAAAAAAATTTCAAACCCTAATATTATCATGCATGGCCTTTGAATTTTTTTGAAAATAAATGTTATATTATAAACTTATAGAGGCCATAACTTCTAATTTGTAACTCCATTTGAGCACATGTTTATGTTAAAATGACCATCTTGAAATGTACAATTATACCATAAATAGAACTATCTATTTATGAATGTTTTCAAATATTTTTGAACCCTCATATGGTCATGTATGACCTTAAAAAATATCTAAAAACAAATGATGTAGAGTCCAAATTTTTAGAGGCAATAAATTCTGATCTATAACTCTATTTGAGCTCTCATTTATGCCAAAACAATCATTTTAGAAAGTACAATTTAGTCATAAAAAAATCTATCCATTTAAGAATTTTTAGAATTTTTTTAGAGCCTTAAATATCATTTATGGACCCTAAATTTTTTTGAAAATAAATTATATATAACCCAAAATTTTGGAGCCATAATTTTTTATTTGTAAGTCCATTTGAGCTCTAGTTTATGCCAAAACAACAATCTCAGAAAATAAAAATTTATCCATACATAGATTTATCTATTTAGGGATGTTTTTCAAAAATTTTGGACCTTAATATGGTCCTCTATGTCTTTCAAAAAATTATAAAAATAAATTATGCAAAATCCAAATTGATGGAGACCATAACTTCTAATCTGTAACTCCATTTGAACTCTCATTCACACTAAAATGACCATATCATAAAGTATAATTCAACCATAAATAGATCTATCCATTTAGAAATGTTTTTAAATATTTTTTGACCCTTAGATGGTTATGTATGACCTCAAAAATTCTCTCAAAACAAATGATGTGGGGTTCAAAATTTTGAATGCCATAAATTTTGATTTTTAACTCTGTTTGAGCTCTTATTTGCACCAAAACAAATATCTAAAATTATAAAATTCAGCCATAGATAACTTTAACCATTTAGATATATTTTTATAACTTTTTTTTAGCCTCACATTTTCATGTATGGCTCCCAAAAATTATTGAAAATAAATGATAAGGGGTCCAAACTTTTGGAGGGCATAACTTTTGATTCATAAATATGTTTGAGCTCTTGTTTATTCTAAACCAATCATATCAAAAATTACAATTCAAAAATCAATATATATATTTATTTAATAATTTTTTATAAATTTTTTGACCCTCTTATGGTCATGTATGGCCTCCAAAGAGTTATGAAAATAAATGATATAGAGTCCAATTTTTTGGAGGCCATAAATTTTGATCCATAACTCCATTTGAGTTCTTATTTACATAAAAATCACTATCTCATAAAGTAAAATTAATCCATATACAACTATTTCCATTTAGGTATGTTTTCAAAAAAATGTGGACCCTCATATGGTCCCATATGGCCTCTAAAAAGGTTTGGAAATAAAGGATGCAGAGTCAAACATCCAAAGGCCATAATATTTCATTTGTAACTCTATTTGAGGTCTTATTTGTGATAAAATTATTGTCTTAGAGAATATAATTTATTAATAAATATTTATATCCATTTAGATATGTTTTTAAGTCTTTGTATACTCATAAATGGTCACATATGGCCCCTAAAAAGTTCTTAAAGTAATTGATGCATAATCCAAACTTTTAGAGCCCATATGTTTTGATATGTAACTTCATTTGAGATATAATTTATGCAAAAATGACCATTTTTTAAATTAAAATTTAGATATAAATAAATCTATCTATTTAAATATGTTTTCTATTAATTTAGGATAATCATATGGTCATACATGGCCTTCAAAATGTTCTAAAAATAAATGATACAAAGTCTAAACTTCCAAAGGCCATAAATTTTGATCCGTAATTCTATTTGAAATCTATTTTACACCTAAATTACCATCTTAAAAATTAAAATTAAGTCATAAATAACAATATCTATTAAGGGAAGTTTTAAAAAACAAATTATCTCTTAGATGGTCACGTCTGGCCTACAAAAAGTTCTAAAAACAAATGATGCAATGTCAAAACTTACAAAGGCCATAAAATTTGATTTATGAATCAATTTGAGCTCTCATTTTTGTTAATATAATTATCTAAAAAAATATATTTCAAACGTAAATAGAGCTATCAATTTAGTTATTTTAGAACTTTTTAAACCCTTAGATGGTTATGTAAGGTCTCCAAAATTTCCTAAAAAAAACTAATGTGGAGTCCAAACTTATGGAGGCCATAAATCCTAAAAATATTTAAAATTTAGCCATAAATATTTCTATCTATTTATGGATTTTTTAATATCTTTTCAAACACTCAAATGGTCATGTATGGATTTTGAAAAGTAATGAAAAATAAATGATGTGGATTCCAAGCCTTTGGAGGCCATAACTTTTGATCTGTAACTCTATTTGAGATCTCATTTATGCCAAAATTACCATATTAGAAAGTAAAATTTAGCCATAAATAAATTTATCCATTTAGTGATGTTTAGAAAAAATTAAACCCTCATATGTCCATGTACGACATCCAAAAAGTTTTTAAAATAAATGATGCACAGTCCAAACATATGGAGGTGATAGTGTTTGATGTATAAATCTATTTCAGATCTTGTTTATTCCAAAATGAACATATTGGAAAGTAAAATTCAACCATAAATATATCTATCCATTTTTGGATGTTTTTATAACTTTTTAACCTTCAAATGGTCATGCATGGCCTCTAAAAAGTTTTAAAAATAAATGATATGGAGTCTAAACTTCTGGAGGCCATAACATTTGATCCATATCTTTTTTTGAGCTTCTTTTTGTGGTAAAACAACTATCAAAGAATGTATAATTTATCCATAAATAGATATATCCATTTATGAATGTTTTTAAAAAAATTTGGACCCTCATATAATCAAGTATGGCCTCAAAAAAGTTATAAAAACCAATGACGTAGAGTTTAAATTTTTTTAGGCCATAAGTTTTGATCTATAACTTAGTTTGAGCTTTCATTTGTGCCAAAATGGTCCTCTCAAAAAGTATAATTCAGCCTAAACATCACTATCCATTTAAGGATGTTTTTAGAACTTTTTAGACCCTCATATGGTCATGTATAGCCTTCAAAAAGTTTAAAAAGAAAATGATACAGAGTCCAAACTTCCTTAGCCCATGACTTTCAATTTGTAATGTTGTTTAAACTCTCATTTGCACCAAAATGACCATCTCAGAATGTAAAATTCAGCCATAGAAAACTATATCCTTATAGGGATTTTATTATAACCTTTTTGGACCCTTACCCTTACATGGTCATGTATGGCCTTAAAAATTTTTGAAAAAAATGATGTAGAGTCCAAACTTATGGAGGCAATAAATTTTAATCCATAACTCTATTTGAGCTCTCATTTATGCCAAACAATCCTCTCAAAAGATAAAATTCAACCATAAATATCTCTATCTATTTAGGAAATTTTAGAACTTTTCATACCCTCATATGGTCATGTATGGCCTCCAAAGAGTTCTGAAAACAAATGATGCAGAATCTAAAATTATAGAGGCCATAAATTTTGATCTGTAACTTTGTTTGATCTCTCATTTATGCTAAAATGATTGTCTCTAATTTATTGTTTTTGGGGAAATTAGTGTTTGATTCTTAAATAATAAAAAGGTCTGAGTATAATAAAATCAATAAATAATATTCCAAATTAAAGCTACTAATTTTTGAAATTTAATTACAGTTTGACCTTTTCTAAAAATAGTAGTGAGGGAGAGAAAAATAAACTTATCTTATTCTATGTTGATCTAATTGAGACATGGTCTAGAAATTTGTGTACATGCCTAGGACACTATCACAAATATAATCCTAAACTTCATTTGTTAATTGGATAGGAGTGATAAAACTAAACACCCTAGGATATGGTGCTTTAGTCCTTCTATGGTGCTATTATCTTGATGATTTAATATTTTTGGGTTTTGTTCACCTAGGTAGTGTGAACCTATGTACCAATTTTTAGAGCCTCATTATCAATAGAGCTACTTATAGAGTTGATTCTTTATGTACTTGTATCTTATATGTAATCAAATGGAACTTTGAAAAATAGGGAAAATGGGTTAGTGTGTGTAAGATGCACTAGACATGCTTCACACCTTGTGTGTGGGTACACTACTTACATACCAATACTCTAAGGAGGGATCAAGCAATATGTAGTTCTCCCTTTAAGAGTGATTGGTGCAATAGTGAATGAAATGCAAGAAATGTTAAAATTGAGTATGCTTGAGATGACTAGGGACTAGTGTAAGGTCTTGAATTAGCTTGAAAGTGTATAAACTAGTTGTATATAGAGAATAGGGAAGATTTATTGAGTGGTCTTACTTGTATTCTTTCTTATTTGAGTGATATTTTCCAACCCCTCTAAATGGACTTTGAATGGGAGTTTATAGAGATCTATTGGTCATGGGCCAAATGTATTCACATTAGGCTGACAAGAAAAAGGATAAGGATCAGAATAATCTAACCATTGGAGCCAAAAATGCACTTGGATAAGAGCACCAAAAATAGGACACTTCAGGGTCTAGTACTATAGTCTAGGTCATATTACTATTATCCAAACTAGTAATAGAGACTTGAGTTTTTTGGGTTTTATCTGTTGTCCCTATGTGAACCTACCTATAAAATTTTATATGCTAAATGTTTATGGATGATTGGGAATAAGAAAAAGGTGTCTATAAGGGTTATGAGAGAAAACAAGAGGGATTTATGGGTTGGGTGTCATTATCCATGCTCAAGTTGCCAATTTTTACATTTTATATGACTAAATTTGCCCCTTCTTTATTCTAGTGATGTAAAAAATTGAAATAATAGGATAAAGGAAAATAAAAAGCATACCTAAACTTAACTACAAAGGTGAAGCCCATAAATCTATGTGATGTTGAGTAATGCTGGATATTATATAAAGAAGATGTTATGCAAGTCTTAATCTGTAAAAGGAAAACAAAGAGTAGATAAGTTCTTGTTATATGCAATATAAAATAAGAATGTAAAAAGTTAGGCAAGAAAGAGAGAGGAAGAGAAATGAATTAATACACCTCACCAAGTATGCAAACCAATACAAAACCTATTGTGATGCTGAGTAAGGTTAAGTAATATTGGATGTGATAGATGATGATATGCCAAAAGTTATATTGTGAATGGAGTTGAGTGCTCAATTCCCTAGAAAGTGGCTCAATAAATTAAAGGCTAGCCCTTTGGCTCCATTATCACCCACTAAGTGAAGCTATATGATCCTACATTTATTTTTGAATTATGTGTCTAATCCCTCTAAATAGGTGGCTCAAGAGTACAAAGGCTAGTCCTTTGGCTCCATCATTGCCTCATGAAGTGAAGCTATGAACAGATACCAATATGAAGAAGTATGTCATATGAGATGGCTTATGAAACCCATGAATTCTTTAAAAATATAAAATGTGGCATGGATAGCTGAATATGTACTGGAAACTAGGCCAATGTTGGCTAACTCAAAAAAGATGTAGATTAGGCTTGTATGAAAGCCACTCCAAAACTAAAAATTTGGATTATGTGGAAGCCACTAGAGAAATCAAGAATGTGGAGGTTAGGATTTCATGAAACTCACTCCAAAATGATGCCAACCAACTAAAAATGAAGTAAATAACACAACTACTGAGAATACCTAGGTAATGCTGAACTCAAAAAGAAAAGAAGCAAAAGTGTTGTGTAATTTGCCCCCGATCACTAGTGTCTAAAACATAGATTTTAAACTATAAGTTATACCAACTACTGTATTTGAAACTAAAAGTGAGAACCAATCATGCCATGCATGAATCCATATGTATGGATTTCCTAATAAAATTATATTGAAAACTATTGATTATAAACTAGTTTGATTATGCAAAATTGTAGTTGAACCTACTTTTTTGCATGCTTATAGAAAATATGGATTTTCTATTGTTTGGATAGGAGAACCAAAATAGGACACCCTAATGTCCAATGCTAGAATCTAGCCTCAATGCAATAGTCTTAGGCTGAAACCAATCACTATTCTAGATTTTTGACTATTTGCTTGGTCTATTTTGAGTCATTTGATGACTAGTTAATGTTATAGATGTTTTGAAACTAGATTTTTTGACCGATAGGAGCCTTGATCTCTATAGAAAAACCATTGTTTATTTCACCCTCTTCTGAGGGTAGGAATAAGTACTATTTAATGACTTCCCTTAAAAGAAGAAGCCCTACAAGTGTGTTAAGCTAGAAAATATACATGATATGGAAATGATATTCAACAAGATATATCACGATATAGCATGGTTTGAATTAAGAGATTGTTAGATCAATAGTGGTATGCCTATATATCTATAAAAATGTAATAAAATGTGCAATGTACTGGAATTAAATTAAAAGTAGAAATGTTAGTTATTAATTGGAGGGATGGAGCATGGTATCTATCATGGCATCTAAGAAAACATGGATAATGCATGATATGGATCATGGATTTTCAAATAATCAAGAAGCAATCAAGAAAAAAGCACACAAAGAAATAAGCAAGAAGTATACAAAGGTGGCCTAGGGTCCACACAAATAAGGGACATGGGCACATATCACTCAAACTAGAAAATAATCATACAAGGCATGTTCAAATGCCACATACACATATAAGTGGAGTAAGCAATGTTGGTACAAGGGCCACTAACACATAGAATAATACAAGCAAAGGAAATTGGAAAATGTCCTAAGGCACAGACATAATAGAAGTAAAATACCTTGGCAAATGTCCTAAGGTACATATACGAGACAAGCATGAACTGGAAATGTAAACACATCAAGCTATGCTAAGCAAGAAAAGAAAGCATGTAAAGGCTAGAAGTAAAATCATATATAACTAATTAAAGAAAGATATAAATGTATGCAAGACATGAGTATTACAAGACTAGGTATATGATAAGAAATACATAAGTGCTAGATACTAGTGAAATGTCGATCAAGAAATCTATGTAAGCTAGTAAGTAATATATGCCAACATGATAACTAGAGTGTGTGGTGTAGGAATGACATAACTTGAATGGTGTAGTCATGTAGAAAATTCCCCCAATGGGTATATATATCAATGCATGTCTCTAATGTAGAATTAGAATGCCCCCTCAATGGGTAGAGTAAAGCAATCAAGTAGATAGATGTCACTACACACACTCAAACAAGATCAAGTGAAGCATGGTAATGTAGATAAATAGACATACAATATGATGAAACAACAAATGTAAGTCCTAAAATAGTAGTAGAAGTGTAAATCATGGATGATGCATACAATCAATTTTTTTTGACATATTTGAATGTTTTTGGATTTTGAAATTTTGTATTATATTTGAATTTTTGAGATTTTGAGCTATGTATATATAATCAATCAAAGAGAAATTATGTACAATAAAGTATAGGAGACTCTATATAATTAGGATAAGAAAAGGTGATACTAACTGATGAGTCTCATATGAGACTCATTATCATGGTGTCCTTTATCAAGGAGAGTAATCATACATGATCAGGAAGCATGATGGAGATGCCAAGACTATGGCTCTATAAGTTGTATATGCTATAAATACTCTAAAGTATTTGAAGTGGGAACTAACTGTGGGTTCCCCTTATAACTATAAGAATTGGATTCAATTATAGGTATCTTAAATACCCATTTGGAAGTGGGAGAAGCTCTCTAAACATGTGCTCTATGTGTAGATGCATGAGATCTCAATGAGACTACCCTGGGTGTGAATATTGCAACTAGAAGTTGTCTAGAATATTAAAGATATGTAGGTGTATGAATCCTATATAATGTTGATGGATACCTCAACTATTATTAAATTATAAGTGGGAGAGGAACTAAAACTAGAAGAGAAATTGAAACTAGTAGCAAAATTGAAACTAGCAGTGAAACTGCAATTGGTGACTACAAAGTAGATAATGGCTCTAAAGTGGGGAGTGGTAACTCATATGGAAGTCTACCGACTATAATAACCTAATTATCATGAATTAATTTCATGAATTTATGAAATATAGAAGGTACTACTTTAAGTTTTTGAATCCATGGTCAACCAAGTAACATATTAAAAACTCCTACACTAGGAACTATAGTGAATGGTGTGGCCACATGTGTAGGACCAACCTATAAAAGAATTACTATCTCACCTAATGAATTCTATATATGCCCACTAAAACTATTGATAACTATCTATCAGAGTTATGTCCTACATTGGATAACCCAATTAATGTAGTAGTGTCATGGTGCACATTTTGAGACTAGAACCATTATCAATAAACACATTGTGAATAGGATAATTATAAATGTCATATCTAATAAAAAGTGCATGATAATCTGAATCATCCTCAATGATCTCCTTCTCTAAGAAGGAGATAGAATTTATATCTAGAACTTTGAAATTGTATACACTGATCATGTTTCTCAAAGGATGTAACTCAACTGAAGGTGCCCTGTATGTATCCGGTGATGGATGTGCATGATATGCATGGTGAACCCCTAATGTGTCCCCTATATCTTATTTTAAATGTTATGGAAATATATTTGAGAATATTTTCACTATTGTATCTTGTGTTTGCTTTACTGGTGGAGGCTCAACTAAATTACCAAGATCAATAACATTTGAATCTATTAAGTCTTGTATCTTGTGCTTTAAACTAATACATCTATTTGTCACATGGCTTGGTGCCTTGTAGTAGTTACAAAAAACATGTTGATCATATCCCTTTTCTTTATTAGCTTTTTTGGGTTAACCTCCCAAATAGGAGGGAGAGATATGATGTTACATTATAATAACTATTGTAAAAATCTAGCTGGATAAATTGGTAGATTGGTAAATGTACACTGAGGAGGTACTAATAAAACTATTTATTGAGGAGGATATAAAGCCACATTGAGTATTGGTTGATTCTACACTTTAGTATCATTGAACTTGACCTTGTATGGGAGTTTGTTGTTACTTTTTTTAGTTGCACCTAATGTATTAGTGTACTTTAGTTTTCCCAGTGAAATTCATTTGACTTTTATTTCCTTTAATGTGGGACACAATTCAGTGAAGGAAGAGAATATTTTGAACATAACTGATTCATGTAGTGCTGGTAGAAGACTTTGTTTGAAGAGTTCCTATAACTCTTGATCTACCATGGGGATAGTCATCTTACCAAAATGGTCTTATAACAAAAACATAGTCTATGAGATGTTCATTTGGCTATTGTTTCTATTGAGCAACTTGGGCACATGAAACCTTGTCACCAATGCTAATGCTGAAATGAGCTAGGAACATGTCAGCTAAAGGATTGAATTCACTGACTGATTGATTCAATAAACTATAAAACCATTATAAATCATTATCCTTTAGGCTCCATGGAAAGAGCTTGGTAAGTAGCCATTTGTTTAGTATATAGTCTAAGAATTCTACATGAAAATCTCTCAAATGTGTCACTAAATCGCCTTTGCCATCATAAAGAGTAAGCTTGGATTGAAAAAAACCTTATGGCAAGGGTTTGGAAGTAATGTGATGTGCTAATGGTGTATGTAGTAGAGCTAAAGAGTCCAAATCCTATTTAGGTCTAGAGGCACGGTGCTCAAGATGTAGCACCTTGGATTGAAGAGATATTATCTCTTGCATAAGGGCTCCCATATCAGGAGACAAAGATGTACTATCTATAAATGGTGGCATAGAAGAAGGTTGGGTTACTATAGGGGGTTCTTGAGACATAATTTCCCTCGTAGTGTCATTCATAACTAAGTTCTCTATGGTTTGAGAATATTGACCCTTGTTTACTCTTTGTTGTTCTTTTTGGAGTATTTTGAGCATGTCATATTATATGTTAGGTTCTTTGGTTAGGATTTCTTGAAGTTCCCTTTTATCGGTTTCATAAAAATTGGTGTATTGGGCCATTGTTAAGGTAGGAAAACAATTTGAAATATGTTTGAATTTTTGGCAAAAATTTGTAATCGATAAAGTGCTAGAAAAGGCAAGTACTAAGTATAGAAAATGTAGAGTCCTAAAAATAGGGAATTGGAAATTGTACAAAAAGGATAAGAAGCCTACAAACATGTAAGGTGATACCTCAAGAAGTGAATAGGAGTTATTACATGTAACTAGGGTTTACATAATGATATTTTTGAAAAATACTATGGAAATTTGAAAATAAAATTAGATTTATGATTTAAATATACAATTAAAATTTAAAAAAAGTATTAGGAATGCTTGATTGAAAATGACCTAGTATGTGTAACTAGGGTTTTGAGAATTTTTTTTTGAAATTACTATTGAATTTTTAAATTTGAATGGATTTTCTGATTTTAATATGCTAGAAAAAATTTAGAAAATGGTTGGAAAATTATTGAAAAAATACCGGGACCTAGTATGGGCAACTAGGGTTTGAAAAAATTATTTTAAAATTTACTGCTAAATTTTAAAATTTAAAATAAATTTATGATTTAAATATTCAAGTAAAAACTTAGAAATTTAAATGAAAAATTAGTAGGAATTTTACCCTAAGGTTTCTAGTGTTTTTGTGTGCAAACAAAGTAAGTTAGGTTTACCAAACGATTTATTATTTTTGGAGAAATTAGTGTTTAATTCCTAAATAATAAAGGGGTCTGAGTAGGAGAAAATCAATAAATAATATTTTAAATTAAATCTACTAATTTATGAAATTTAATTACAATTTAACATTTTCTAAAAATAGTAGTGAGAAAGAAAAAATTAAAATTATCTTATTCTTTGTTGATCTGATTGAGATAAGGTTTGGAAATTTGTGTACAAGCCTAAGACACTATCACAAACAGAATCCTAAAATTCATTTCTTAATTGGACATGAGTGCTAGAATTTGACACCCTAGGCTATGATTCTATAGTCTTTCTCTTGTGCTATTGTCTTGAGAATTTATGTTTTTTGGGTTTTGTTTGCCTGGTTAGTGTGAGCCAGTGTACCAAATTTTAAAGCATCACTGGTAATAGAGCTCCCTATAGAGTTGATTCTTTATGTACTTGTATCTTTTATGAAATTGAATGAAAATTTGGCAAATAGGGAAAATGTGTTAGTGTGTAAGATGCACTAGATGTGTTTCACACCCTGTGTGTGGGTACACTACCTACATACATATCAATACTCTAAGGAGGGATCAAGCCATATATAGTTCTCCCCTTAAGAGTTCTTGGTGCAATAGTGAATTAAATGTTGGAAATGTTAAAACTAAGTATTCTTGAGATGACTAGGGATTGGTGTAATGTCTTGAATTAGATTGAAAGTTTATAGGCTAGTTTTATGCAGAGAATAAGGAAGATTGATTGAGTAGTCTTTCTTATGTTATTGCTTTCTTGAGTGATATTTTATAACCCCTCTAAATGGAATTTGAATTGTATTTTATAGAGATCTATTGGTCATGGGTTGAATATATTCACATTAGGCTAACAAGGAAAAGGATAAGGATCAAAAGAATCTGATCATTGGAACCCAAAATACACTTGGATAGGAGTGCTAAAAATAGGACATTTAGGGTCTGATGTTATAGTCTAGTTCATATCACTATTATCTAAACTAGTCATAGAAACTTGAGTTTTTTAGGTTTTGTCCATTGTCCTTGTGTGAATCTACTTGTAAAATTTCAGATGTTGGATGTTTATAGATGATTAGGAATAAGCAAAAAGGTGTCTAAAATGGTCATGAGAGCAAGTAAGCGAGACCTATGGGTTGGGTGTCATTAGCCATGCTCAAGTTCCTAGTTTATTAATTTTATATGACTATAGTCTCATAAATTAAAATCCATCCATATACAAATATTTCTATTTAGTTATGTTTTTAGAACTTTTCTAACCCTCATATGGTCACGTATGGCCTCCAAAAAGTTTTAAAAATAATTGATGTGGAGTTTAAACATCTGAAGGACATAAGTTTCAATCTATAACTTTATTTGAGATCTCATTTACACCAAAATTACCATCATATAGATTAAAATTTATCCATAATTAGATCTATGTATTTAAGGATGTTTTTTTAAAGGTTAGGAAAATCAAATGGTCATGCATGGATTTTGAAAAGTTTTAAAAACAAATGATGTAGAGTTCAAATTTTTAGAGGCCTTAAATTTCAATCCATAACTCCATTTGATCTCTCATTTGTGCCAAAATTACCATCTCATAAGGTACAATTGAAACATAAATAAAACTATCTAATTATGGATATTTTCAAAACTTCTAAATCACTAGTATGGTCATTTACGGCCTTTAAAAAGTTTAGAAGAATAAATGATGCGGAGTCTAGAATTATTGAGGCCATAAATTTTGATGTATAACTCTATTTCAACCATAATTTATGCTAAATTAACTTAGAAATAATAATTAAATGATAAATATATCTAAAATTTATGGATATTTTAATAACTTTTTAGATCCTTAGATAGTCACCTATGGCCTCTGAAAAAAGATGATGCAGAGTCTAAACTTATTAAGGCCATAATTTTTTTATCTATATCTCCATTTAAACTCTCATTTATACCAAAATAACTATCTCAAAATGTATATTTCATACATAAATAGTTATATCCATTTTGGTATGTTTTTATAACTTATCGAGGCCATAGCTTTTGATCCATAGATCCATTTGAGTTCTTGTTTATGCCAAAATAACCAAGTTGAAAAGTAAATTTAAACCATAAATAGTTTAATCTATTTAGGTATGTTTTATGAAATTTTATACCCTCACACAGTCATGTATAGCTTCCAAAAAGTTCTAAAAATAAATGATATAGAGTCCAAACTTATGAAAGCCATAAAATTTGATTCATAACTCTATTTGAGCTCTCATTTTCACCAAAATGATTATCTCAAAAAAATATAATTCATACAAAAATAACTCATCAATTTAAGTATGTTTATATAACTTTTATAATCCACATATTATCAAGTATGACGTCTAAAAAGTTATGAAAATAAATTATGTGGAGTCTAAACTTTTAGATGCTAGAAGTTTCGATCCATAACTCTATTTGAGCTCTCATTTGCACTAAAATGACCATATTGGTAAGTAAAATTCAGCCATAAACAAATTATCTATTTAAGGATATTTTATAAAATTTTAGAAAAGTTAAATGGTCATACATGGCCTTCAAAATGTTCTAAAAAATAAATTATGTGAAGTCTAAAATTTCATAGGATATAACTTCTAATTCATAACTCTATTTGAGCTCTCATTTGTACTAAAATGACTATATGAGAAAGTAAAATTCAACCATAAATATATCTATCTTTTTAGATATATTTTAAAAACTTTTTATACGTTCATATGGTCATGTATAGCCTATAAAAATTTGTAAAAAATAAATAATGTAGAGTCAAAACTTTTGGAGGCCATAACTATAAATTTGTAACACTCTTTGACTATTGTTTATGCCAAAACAATGGTATCATAGAGTATAATTCAAACATAAATAGATTTATCCATTTAAAGATGTTTTTAGAACTTTTTTGATCTTCATATGGTCATGTATGGCCTCTAAAATGTTTTATAAACAAATGATGTCTAGTCTAAAATTTTGGAGACCATAAATTTTGATCTATAACTCTATTTGATCTCTCTTTGTTTCAAAATGATTGTCTAAAAAAATAGTAAAATTTATCCATAAATAACTCTATACATTTAGGGATGTTTTAAATGTTGGAGGATAATCACTAAGTGGGGGTGAATTAGTGATTCAAGATATTTCAAACTTCAATTATAATCCTTTCAAACTCCTAATCAATGACCACAAGCATTCATAAAGCATACAAGATGTTCATAACAATGAATAAGAAATATGATTCAAGATCACACACATAACATAAGATCTACATTGGAAACACTCTTGGGAAATAAAACCCACTTGTAATCATGTAAACACTTGGACTACATGTCCTATAAGATGATAAAAAACATGAGACCTTTAAGTGAAGCACCCACTTCATAAGGAGCACCCACCCCTAAGTATGAATAAGAACCCACTTTTTCTAGATGTTGAGCACCAATAAAACACCTACAAAATAAATAACTCTAGAACTCTAATTACATTTCAATTTGATTAGAGAAATAATGTATAACACCTTTCTTTCAACTCTTCACACACACTCAAACTTGCTCATACAATCAATGCATCTAAACACCCTTTTAGATCACTCTAGAATTCTTTGCTCATCCTCAATCTAATCTATTATTTAGTCCATCTACTAGTCACACTCCCTCTGATCTATTTCATTTTCCTCTATCTTCTCCTCTCTCAACACATTCACATCGAAGTCTTTTAAAACCATTACCTTAGATTTCAATATTTATAGAGTCTTTAAGAATATCAACTTCTAGGTCAGCCATAATACTTACCTTAACCCTTAATACTTATATAAAGGTAACACATATCTCAATACCATCTTCACAGGTTATCCATAACATCCATGGGTCACACTTAAGCAGCTATGCCTTTCAATTAGGCCTTAGAAGCCCTTTTAGGTCTCATGGAGACTTATTACCCCTTTAACACTTCATAAATAAAATTAAGAACATAAATCACTTTAAAATACATGGGTCTACTTCACACGACCCTTATGACAACTTTAGGTGATTACTCCGACCAAAACACTCTTCTACTAAAGCACCAATTATTTAAACAATATTATGTACACAAGAACACCATGAATAAAACAAATAATTAGATTCTAACTATAATAAATGAATTTTTATGGATAGTCAAACCTCCAAACCAATTTTTATATATATCCCTTGAAATTATATACATATTTTCCTTTTACACCATTATCAAATTTTGCATATATTAAAATATATTAACAAAATACTGTAGACTAGTTTTTCCCTTTGCTAATTCAAATACCAATGGTCACTGTTCAAAGCAAAACATCTAACATTTGTCATGATCTCATGATCCCTATAAGATAGATCAATTACACTCTATTGATCTCCTTATAATTCTCTTGACTTTAACTCTTTAACACTCATCGTTGATCATTGATATTCACTTCTATGATCATGCCACTTAGTAACCCCATGTGCCATCTGTGCACCTTGTTCCATTTAGTCAACATGCTTGCACCACTTGGCAAACCCACATGCCTTTTAAGAATCATTTGACATATTGACTCAATATTTTCCATTGGATCATAATCTTCATGATCACATGCTCACTATTGGATCTATATCTGATAGGTTTCACTCTCACCTTTAGATCTTTATCTCCCAATTAAACACTTACTATAGATTTGTCTTGACTATTTTACCCCAGAATTCAATGTATTTAAACTTGATAGTCTTTAGTCCATCACAATATTTAAGATCAACTATGAAGGTTTGTAACCTGAGATATAAAAAACTTCAAGATTCCAAATATCTAGGGTACCTTCTTGGCACTATAGACAACATCTCTATGAAAACCTTTAACCACTATTGACTTATTAAGTAACTGTACTAAATACAAAAACTTGCTAGTTCATTCATATCTACATGATGTGTAGTGAGGGTTTGGATTCTCTTAAGCTATAATATGCATTTTAAACTTTCCAAATGATCAAATGACACACTAGAACTTCACCAAGATATTTATGTATGCCTTATAGCTTCTTTGTCCTTACAAACCTACACATGTGCCACATCTCTCCAATCTATCAAACACAACTTATTCCTTGTTCCTTGTTCATTTGGGAAAATAAGGCTTGTTCCTTGATAATTAAATTTTTTCCATGTTATATCATGACAAATAATCCACTTTGAGACTATTTTTAATTTACCTCCTTAGGCCTCCATTCACTATGGCTCCTTCTCTTTATGATAAGATTAACAATTTTTGAAGTAGAATACTAATGATTCTTGAAAAACCTTTCTATGTGCCCTCTCTTATGAAATTTAAAATAAATGAGGCTTATCATATTTTACATACCTTATGATTGAGATATATGATGATTCCTTAAATTTTCATGAATTCATTCATGTATATGATCATTTGGTTTCTTGATGAAGATATTGTAAAACTTTGTAATATGACCAAACCCTTGACACTTGTAGAAAATGATGTCATTTTTTCCTTATAAACTTGTTGACTATATTGAGTGATGATATTACTCATGATTTCCATTGTCTTTCTTATATTTCCATGTAATTTAATTCTTTGAGGAGCTTTTTCAATCATTTTAACCTATAACCAAACTGATTGTAAGAGTAATAATAACCATTGAATTTTACATACCTCATAGCATTTGGTTGTTTGATTTGATTTGTCTTCATTATACCAATATATTCATTCCTTGACTAATGATTGATCTTCAAAGTCTAATTTTCCTTATTCACATCAGTATTTATCTTGCTTGGAGTTACATGCTTTTATTCTTCTTTGTATCTAAGACCAGTTCTATCACTTGCATGTTTTTGACTACTCAAAATATTGTCAATATCATTTGAAATATTTTCAAACTTCACATATTACTTCACCTTACAAGATGTCTTATCTAACTCAGCTTTAAATGACTTGATTTTAATCACATACCTTAATCACTCATCTTCTTTGTCTTTTTTTAAACATAGTTTCTAATTGACTATTGAGATGATTTATAGTATCTTCATGTTCATTGGTCTCATCATTCATTCTTACTTCAAATAGATTAAATTTCTCTTCATAGTCATTTATTTGTGACATCATTTTCTTGTTATTTTTCTTCTCAATCTTCAGATCTTCAAGAGCATTCATCAATTCATCTTTATTATATAAATCATCATTTATATATTTTCTCATAGCATGATTTAATTTCATATTCAAAGACTCTATCTTTTATTGATTCATGATACACTCTTCATCATTACTCTTTACTTCTTCATTAAGAGTACAAACCTGAGTTTTAAGTTGTTGTGTGATCTCATCAAGCTCCTTGACTGCATTACTTAGTCTTCCTTCAAAAATTCTAATTTTTTCCTCATAGGATTTGATCAAGAAATCTTGTTTTCTATTATTTATTTGTAGTATCTTCATTTCTTCCACATTATCTAGATATTTATCTTCAAGAGTGACTTTCTCATCTTCTTCCTCTAAGCTATCTCTACCAAAGCAATCTCTACTTAAATAAAATTCACCTTCTTCATCACTAAAATCCATGAATAATGTCTCCATGTACTCATTATGAAAAGAATCATAATTTTTAGGTGTGTTTACTTCTTTTGCAGATGAGTTACTATCTTCTTCATGGTAAAGGATCTTACTACCTTTGTATGATTCCTTCTTTCCATTTTTCTTTCTAAATAAATTTTTATACTTGATAGGACCTTCATATTTATTGTGTTCATCATCATGAGATTCCTTATAATCTTCTTTGAGTTCAAACTTGTCTATACATTTAAATACAAAATGACCAACCACATGAAAAACATTTAAAAGGAAGTTTTCCTTCATACTTACCTGATCCTCCATTCAATCTTATTGCAATCATGGCTTCATGTTGATATTTATTAAGATCAAAATCTTCAAGATTTAACTTATTATTAGCTTCTATCTCTTTAAACACATTTAAGGACACTTCCTTCTTAGTAGGTCTATCCTCATCAACTCTCATCTCATAGGTAGTAAGGATTCCATAGTATCTTCTTCCTTCATTTTGAGACCTTAAAATTACCTTTGATAGGTTTACAATTGAGCCAATTTTACCTTTGAGTCTCCTTCATATATAGTATGTAATTTATCCCAAATTTCCTTAAAAAAATTGTAATGGATCACTTTGGTGAATTTAGCCTTAGATAGACCATAAATGATAGCATTTATAGCTTTATAATTATTCTCACTCAACTTCTTATTAGTAGCACTAGTTAGAGGAGTAGCTCTTATAGTATAACCATCTATGATAGATTACCAAGTATCAAACCCTAGAGACATGATGTATGTCCTCATACTTGAACTCTAAAAAGAATAATTTGATCCATTAAGCAATGATGCTTGATTTTTAGAGAAACCCTACTTATATTTACTTGCCATATTATACCTTAGATGACCTTTAAGTTGTTAAAATTTCAATAAAGTCTTGCTCTAATACAATTTTTGGAGTTAAAATCATCGAGAGGAGGGGTGAATCAGTGATGTAAGATATTTCAAACTTTAATTGTAATCCTTTCATAATATTAATTAATGATCACAATAATTCATAAAGCATACATGATTTTCATAACAATGAATAAGAAAGATGATGAAAGATCACACACATAACACAAGATATATGTGGGAGACCCTCTTGGGAAATAAAACCCACTCTCAAGCCTATAAACACATATAATACTTGTCTTATAAGATGATCAAAAACATGAGACCTTTAAGTGAAGTACCCACTTCATAAGAAGCACCCACCCCTAAGTATAAAAAATCACCCACTTGTTCTAGATGTTGAGCACCCACACAACACCTATGAAATCAACAAATTTATAACTCTGATTACATTTTAATATTATTAGAGAAATAATGTATAACAACTTTATGTTGACTCTTCACACACACTCAAACTTGATCATATAAGTAATGCACCAAACACCATTTTAGATCACTATAGAGTTCTTTGCTCATCCTCAATCTACTTTATTCTTTAGTCCATCCATTTGGTACACTCCCTTTGATCTCTTTCCTTTGCCTCTATCTTTTGCTCTCTCAACACATTCACATCAAAGTATTTTAAAACCATTTCCTTAGCTTTCACTCTTTATAGAGTATTTAAGATTATCAAATTCTAGGTTAGCCATAACAATTTCCATAACCCTTAAGAATTATATCATCCTAACACATATCTCAATACCATCTTCATAGGTTGGCCATACACTTAAGTAGTTATGCCTTTTAATTAGGCCTTAGTATCCCTTATAGGTCTCATATATACATATTACCCCTTTAGCACTTAATCAATAAAATTAAGAACATAAGCTCAATTTAAAATAAATGGGTCCACTCCACATGACCCTTATGACATCTTCAGGGGATTACTCACACCAAAACACTCTTCTGATAAAGCACCAATTGCTTAAACAATATTTTGTACACAAGAACACCATGAACAAACAAATAGTCAGATTATAACTAAAATAAATGAATTTTTATAGACATTCAAAACTTCAAACCATTTTTTTTGGATATATATTGAAATTATCTACAACTTTTCCTTTTACAGTATTATAAAATTCTACATATATTAAAAGATATTAGCAAAATACTACAAACTAGTTTTTCCCTTTGCTAATTCAAATACCAATGGTCACTTTTCAAAGAAAAACACTTGACACTTGTCATCATCTCATTCTCCCTAAAATATAGATCAATTATGATTTATTAATCTACTTATAATTCTCTTGAATTTAACTCTTTAATGCTCACTATTGATCATTGATATGAATTTTTGTGATTATGCCACTTGGCAGCCCCTCGTAACTTATGCACACCCTGCTTTATTCAGTCAACATGCTTGCACCACTTGGTAACCTTGTGTGACTTTTGAGAATATTTTTACATATTGATTTAATACACTCCATTAAATCATAATCTATAAAATTACACTCTCATCATTAGATCTCTATCTGATAGGTTTCATACTCACCATTAGATCTTTATCACCTAATTAAACACTTACCGTAGATATGTCTTGACTATTTGACCCCAAAATTTAATGTAGTTAAATTTGATAATCTTTGGTCCATTTTAGTCTATAAGATCAACTTTGAATGTTTTTAACTTGAGCTAGAAAACACTTCAAGATTCTAAATCTTTAGGGTACCTTATTGGAACTATAGACAACATATCTATGAAAACCATTGAACACTATTGACATTTTGAGTACATTTACTAAATTCACAAACTTATTGGTTAATTCATATTTTAAAGACATGTAGTGATGGTATAGTTTCTCTTAAGCTATAATATGCATGTTTCTCTTTCTAAATGATCAAATGACACATCAGAACTTCACCAAGACATCTATGGATGCCTCATAACTTCTTATTTGTCCTTATAGACCTACACTTATGTCATATCTCTCCAAGCTATCAAACACAACTTATTTGTCATTCATTCACTAGTACCACATGCTCTCTTTGACATTAGTGAAAAATTAAGACATAAATTACCATGTTCAATATGAAAAACTTCTTAGACCACTAGATGGTCATGTATTTCCTCTAAAAAGTTTTTAAAATAAATGATGTGGATTCTAAACTTCCAAAGGCCATAACATTTTATCTATAACTACTTTTGAGATCTCATTTGTACCAAAATTACCATCTCAAAAATTAAAACTCAACCATAAATATAAATATTCATTTAGTGTATTTTCCAAACTTTTCAAACCTTTATATGGTCACATATGGCCTCCAAAATGTTCTAAAAATAATTGATGTGGAGTCCAAACTTTTGAAGGCCATAAATTTTGATCTGTAACTTCATTTGTGCTTTCAAAAATGCTAAAATGACTATTTTATAAATTAAAATTATTCTATATATATATCCATTTAGGTATGATTTCAAAACTTTTTAGACCCTTAAATAATCATGTATGGCCTCCTAAAAGTTATGAAAACAAATAATGTAGAGTCTAAACATCTTAAGGCCATAACTTTTGATTCGTAACTGTGTTTGAGATCTCATTTTCATAAAAATAACCATCTCAAAAATTAAAATTATATCATTGACATATATTTCCATTTATGGATGTTTTAAAAACTTTTTAGACCCTTAAGTGGTCATGTATGGCCTCCTAAAGTTTTGAAAACAAATGATGTAGAATCCAAACTTATTGAGGCTATAACTTTTTATTCATAACTCCATTTGAGCTCTTTTTTATGCCAAAATTACCTTCCCCAAAAATAAAATTCACCCATAAAAACATATATCCATTTAGGGATGTTGTCATAACTTTTCTAACCCTAATAAGGTCACATTTTTCCTCTAAAAAGTTGTGAATATAATTAATTTGGAGTCTAAACTTTTAGAGTCCATAACTTTTGATTTGTAACTCTGTTTGAGCTCTTGTTTATGCCTAAATGACCATATAATAATTTGAAATTTAGACATAAGTGGATATATCCATTTAAGAATGTTTTTAGAACTTTTTTGACCCTTATATGGTCATGTATGGTATCCTAAATGTTCTAAAAATAAATTAACTCTAGTCTAAATTTTTGGAGGCCACAATATTTTATCAATAACTTTATTTGAGCTCTCATTTTCATCAAAATTATCATTTTAGAGTGTAAAATCTAGACATAATTATATGGTCATGTTGGCCTCTAAAATTTTGGAAAATAAATGATGCAGATTCTAAAATTTTGGAGGACATAATTTTTTATTCGTAATTCTATTTGAGCTCTCATTTATGCCAAAATGGTTATCTCAAAAATTAAAATTAAACCATAATATATATGAATGTTTTGAAATTTTTTAAGACTCTTGGATGGTTAGGTATATCATCCAAAAATTCAAGTAAATAAATGATTGAGTCAAAACTTCTAGATGCCATAACTTTTTCAAACCTTTAACTTTTAAAACCCTTAGATGGTCACTATGACCTCTAAAAAGTTTTGAAAATAAATGATGTAGAGTCGAAAATTCTAGAGGCCATAAATTTTGATCCATAACTGCATTTGATCTTTCATTTAAACCAAAATGATATTATCAGAAAGGAAAACTCAACCATAAATATATCTATTCATTTATAAATGTTTTAAAGTCTTTTCAGACCCTTAGATGGTGATTTATGGCCTATGAAAAGTTCTAAAAACAAATGATGTAGAGTCCAAATTTTTGGAGGTGATAACTTTTGATTATTAAATATTTTAAGCTCACATTTATGCCAAAAAGACCATCTTAAAATTTACAATTTAGTCATAAATACACTATCCATTTGCAAAAATTTTTACATATTTTCAAACCCTAAGATGGATAAGTATGGCCTCTAAAAAGTGATGAAAACAAATAATACGGAGTCCAAAATTCTAGAGGCCATAAATTTTGATCCGTAACTCTATTTTAAATTTCATTTACACCAAAATGACCATATCATAAAGCAAAATTCAACAATTAATACTTATTTCTATTTATGGATTATTTTATATATTTTTAGACCTTTAAATGGTCATTTATGGCCTCTATTTTTTTTTCAAAACAAATGATGTGGAGTTCAAACTTATAGAGGCCATAACTTTTGATCTATAACTCTATTTAAGCTCTCACTTATGCCAAAATGACCCTCTCAAAAATTAAAACTAAGCCATAAATAGATTTATTCATTTAGATATATTTTTAAAAAAAACTATATGCTTAGATGGTCACATATTACCTCTAAAATGTTTTGAAAATAAATGATGTGGAGTCTAAACTTCTAGAGGCCATATCTTTTGATTCGTAAATATGTTTGAGCTCTCATTTTTATCAAAATGACAATTTTGGAAAGAATAATTTATACATAAACAACACTATCCATTTAGGGATATTTTCAGAACTTTTAAAATCCTCAGATGGTCATGTATGGACTCTAGAAAGTTTTGAAAAATAAATGATTCAAATTACAAACTTTTTAATGCTAAATATTTTGATCCATAACTCTATTTTAGATATCATTTGTGCCAAAACAACTATTTTAGAAGGTATAATTTATAAAAAATAATTATATCCATTTAGGTATATTTTTAGAACTTTTAAAATCTTTGAAAACAAATGATGTGGATTCCAAATTTCTAGAGGTTATAACCTTTGATATGTAACTTTATTTGAGCTCTCAATTACCCAAAAATGATTGTTTCAAAAAGTATAATTCAACCATAAATAGTTATATCTATTTAAAGATGATTTTATAACTTTTTAGACCTTTAAATTATCATATTTGGCCTCTAAAAATTTATGAAAATAAATAATGTAAAGTCCAAGCTTCTATAGGATATAAATTTTGATTCATAACTCCATTTGAGCCCTTATTTGCACTAAAATGACTATCTTAGAAATTAAAATTCATCCATACATAAAATTATCCATTTATGATTTTTTTAAGCTTTTGACACCATCATATGGTCATGTATGACCTCTAAATGGTTTTTAAAATAAATTATGTGGAGTCCAAATTTATGGAGGCCATAAATTTTGATTTGTAATTTTATTTGATCTAAACCTGTTATATCATAAAGTATAATTCATCCATATATAATATTTTTATTTATAGACGTTTTTAAAACTTATAAAAACTATTATCATATAGATTTTGCACTCATTTCTTGATGTAGTAGCTCATTATGCAAAAATATAAGGATACAATGGGAACACCTCCAAGCTGTAGAATTTTGGTGAATTAATATGAACCTATGGTTAAGGCTAACTTCCTTTCACTAAATTTAGTGCAAATGATAAATTACCAATTTATAGAAATCCTACTTCTTTAGTTATCTTGCTCCTAAACTAGGGTTTTGACTGGGAAAAGAGTTATGAGAATGAAATTTGCAAAACTAAACATGGTGATTGCACCAAATATTCTATAGTGGATTTTAATTCTTGCTTAAATTAACATAATAAAACATAAAATAGATTGAAATTTATAGGAGCACAAACTCATACAAATGGGAAATCAAAGGTAATATTTATTATTTTTCATAGAAAGGACAAGATTCTTTTATTTTAATCAAACAATATTCTAAAAGGGTAGAAAATACAAAAATCAAATTTTGTGACTAAAATAAGAATCAAAACATACACAAATATTCAAATAATCTTGCATAAATAAACATTTATTAGACAAGAAAGGAAAATATTCAATTATTTCTCATTCTCCATGTTATAGTATATAGAAGAGTTATTCAAAATGTAGAATAATATTTTTAGTATACAAAATATAAATGAGTTATAGGGTTTTACCCATATTTATTCAAATGATATCCTAAATGAAATGTAGTTATCAATGAAACCCAACACCTAGTAGAAGAACATGTAAATATGGAAGCTTCATGAAAAGGAGGCATGATATTTACCTGATGGCATCCATGACATGGTGAACAAGTGTTGAAAAATATCATACAAGAGTTGGGCATCATCCAAGCTAGTAGAGGCATAAAAGGAATTTGATAAATATTCATGCAATGACTATGTTCTCCTTCATGCAGTTATAATCACTCTTCATGTAAATGGGAAGTGCCAAAGTGAAACTCAATATTTGAATAGAAGATAACTAAGAAATAACTTAAGTTACTTTTTTTCAAAACCCTAGTTTGTAATTTTCAAGTGAGACTTTTACAACTTTCAAGTCATACCACTTTGTCAAAACTAGAATTGTAATCTCCAAGATATGATTTTACAACTTAAGTAATTAACAACTTGTCAAAATGAAGAGTGTAATTTGAAAGTCTATTTTTTACAATTTCTAAACTGTCAAAATAGAAAGTGTAAAATACACATGGCTCTTTCTCAAAAAGAGATGTCAAAAAGATAGTTGTAACTTACAAGCTATGTTTTTAAAACTTTACATCACTTTTATAAGAATGAAAATACAATATACAAGAATGATTTTAATAGAAATAATTAATCTAATTTAAAAACTTCTCAAAATTCTTTATCATTCTTGACCTTTAATTTATGAACATATGCATCAAAATCCTTGGGTATCTCCTAGATTTTGTCTTCATCTAGGCCAAAAGAGTAGAGTTTAATTGTCTTGCAATCTGCTACTGTATCAAAATTTTCCCTTCTCAAAGTTTTGTATTCTTAGATATATTTACCCATATGATACAAGGTTTTATGATACTTGATGTAATGGTGGATAGAGCTTAAAGTAAAGATTGTATCTTATGTAGATTATTTTTTGATCACTTCTTTGAATTTATTCTAAACCCCTTCTACTGAAAGGAGATAATCTTGATAATCTATTGGATGACATGATAAATGATAATTTATTTAACAAATATTCAATGTCATAAATCATGTTGATGGCCTTTTCATGTGCAAATTTAGCCTTATGGGAAACATTTGTAAGAAACTTTATCCTGAATTGAGCAACTTTATCTAACTCCTCTTGCTCTCCATCATTTTTTAGTATGTTTTCCACAAGGAGGATGCCCATGTAAACTGAGTCCATAAATATCAATTTGGGATAGAAAATACTCAATATTTCCATCTCTCCCTCATACAAGTTGACCAACTCTCCTAGGGTGACCCTTCTTTCCCTTAGAACTATATAGTGATCCATTATTATATCAATAGTTTTGTTATCTTTTGAGATAAGCTCTTCTAGCCATTACTTGGTGGCTCTTCCCATGCTAGAAATGTCTATCACCACATCAAGTTTTGCCTAATCTATGATTTAGGTGATGGGCTATGCTAGTTTGGGTTAACTTGATGGAATAGTGGGATCAATAAATTTATTCAATGTAATCGTTAATTGTTCAACCTTGTTTTTCAACTTGTGCTTAGTGAATTGTCACTATCCATTTTCTTAAAGAGGGAGTTAGTGTTGTTTTAAACATCATGTTTCAACCCCTCACTCATAGTACATCCAAGGTGAAATTTTGATACCTGCTTCTTTTTATTTTTCTAGTGGGGGGACTTCAATCTCTACATACCTTTCCCCTACTGAGTCACACAATATCTTTAAAAATGTTTAAGGAATAGTCTTGTATTTCTTACATGTATCTAAGAGACCAAAATCCAAAGTAATTAGGGGCACCATTTTCTTAAGTTTATTTCCCATAGTTTGTGCTAACCAACTAGGTGTAGCATCCTATTATGTTGACACTATCACTTGAGAATTTGTAGTTGAATATGCTACACTGGTAAGAACAATGATAAGTGTCATATCTTATATTGATATTATCACTGATTGATCGACATATGTATTTGAAATTTCCTCTCCATTTTTAGGCTAAAAGTCCACATTTGCATCAAGGACTTATTCCTCACCTATCTCCACTATTGGGGTTAGCGTCACTATAGAAGCAAAAGAGGTAGGGGTAATGGAAATGTATATGTCTATTGGGGGCATGGAAGATGGAAGTGAAACCAATGGGGGAGTAGACATAAGGAATTAGAACTTCAAGATTGGTGGAAGTGTGGAGGCCAAAGCATCAAATGAGTTAATTAAATTGGTAGGGACACTAATGGGTGGTAAAGAAGGGAAGATGAAGAGGGATAAATATGGATTAATACTTATCCTAAGAGTTGGGATGGCTAATAGAATTGAAGTCAGAATGACTAAATCCATAGTTATATACTACTAGGTAGTGTTGGTGATTAATGAGGATGGAATGGAAGGGATTATAAATGAAATGGAAGGAATTATAAAAGGAAGGAGTGAAATTGTGGGAGAAGGAAGTGAAATACAAACTTGAGTATCCAATTAATGGTGGACTTGAGTGTCCACATGATTTGATTTCACTATTGTCAATGGAATTATTGTCATGGGTAAAGTGGTGGGAATAGAGGGTGGAGTCACTTGGGTTAAAGGAGTGGACATAGGAGGTAGAGGTGTTGGAGTTGTAGGAATGATAGAAATAGGTGGGGGGTGAATCATAGAGATGGGAGTTATGACTATCACTATGATAGGGGTTAAAGTTATGGGTTCTTCAACTACAGTTGTGTCCTCAAATGAAATGATGATTAGTTAATCTGTTTCTAATACTTAATATATTTATTATCCCCTTTTGGCCTTTGATTTCTTATTATTTTTATGGGAGATAATTGGCCTATCTGTTTGCTCTACTATTGTACCACTAAGACCCTCTATTGATGGTAGAAGTCCTTTTTAGATTTAGTAGTTTTTTAGTGATACTATATCCTTGGTCACTTGGACCCCTTTACTCCTGAGCCAATTGAGTATTTTGTTGATTAAATGGGTAGTTTTATCTATAAGAGAAAAATATTGAGGAACAAACAACCTTACTATTGGAAAGGGTTAAGTAATGATTTGTTTATAGTAGATCTTATCTAATGGGGACTCATCATCCACCAAGTCTTCAAAGACTGGTGCTAATTCAAAATATTTGACCTTATCCAAGGTCACTCTAGAGTGTTACCTCAATCTAACTTACTCTTCATCATCCAAATCTTCCCAAAAATATTCAAATTAGGAGACATGGGAATATGTGGAGATTCTCAGTGTGTTGGTGATGTTTCCATGAACATCATAGTATGATCTTAACTCGAAAGCCCTCAAGGTCATCTATATTATTTATAAATCAGCACACTTGGATTTTATTAAGGAGGGGCATGAATATCTACATATACTAATTGGGAAATGAATTCCTAACTTGTGTTTATTGGATAATAGCTCAAAATTTCCACAAGTTGTCTCATTAGCTCCATTAATGCCCATTTATCACTCACATATCTTGGAAGAATGTAAGGGAAACCACTAAATATACATACCCTAATATAGGAGTAGGTAGGGAATTAAACGAATTAGGAACCCCATTAGGTGATCTCTATAGTGGTTGTATCAGAGAATATCTTTCTCTCTAGTTTTTTATCTAACATTATTATGATGCAATAAATGAATGCATCATTGACTTTCTTTAAGTGTTGTTTTCTTGCTTCCAAAGTGAGTTCAAGGTAATAGCTAAACACTTTATTACCTCACTAACTACTATGTTGAGGCCTGGGAAAGCTTTTCCCTTTACTAGTATATATACTAGATATGAGGTCATATAGAATTTTCTTATGGTTTGTACCTCTATAAAATACTTATGGAGGGATTCACTAATGAGTTGGGCCTAGTGGATGTATTATTTATTTTCATGAATGACCTATATATACTAATACATCCAATATTATAAGCTCTTTATATCAAGGCTAATAATTGTCTTGTGTAGTAATATAATTATATCCCCTACCTCATCTTTAAAATCAATTCTTGCCAATGTCTTAGGAAATTTGGTGGAGGTATTATTATGGATTATAGACCATTACTTGTTCATCACTCTTTGGCATCTAATGTTGTTATATTAGAAGAAATTTTTGGATGTTTCTAGAGTGATATCTAGACAAATCTCAAATTTTGGTATTATAAATATAGAATCAATGAAATCTAGGTCCAAATTCAGAATCCTTTCCCCTTTTTCATTTAGGACCTCTCTCTTATCAACATCATAATGCTATTCTAGTGTAAGTACTAGTTCAGGGATTTTCACCGTTAGGGGGAAAGCTAATGCTTGGGATAGTCCAGAGTCATAGATACTCTAGATCTAGTCATTCTTAAATTTTGCATTGATCCTAGTCCATAAGTAACCAAAGTCAATGTGACCTAGGTATGTGTTTGTAATCTCAATGGTGTTAGATTCTAAACTAAGAGTTACACTAGGTCCCTTAAACATCAACTTCATCTCTTTCCTAGACATGGATTATAGAGAGAATGTTGAGGGAACACCAACTACAGAAGTTGATAGGATTTGTAGGTGTTAGAAGTAGGTGGAAACTATGGTGGCACTTGGATTTGTTCTATGTAGGTGAAATGTGCATGATAAAGTGGAGATATAAAACTAGGTTGAAATCTCCAATAGAGATTGGAGGTGCATATTGTAGGTCTAAACTCTGGCAAAACTAGGAGGTGTTTGAAGTAATAGAAAATTCTACAAAACTTGGAGTTATTTAGAGCACTATAAAAGTCTATGGGGGTTAGAAGTTATAATGAGTAGTTTAAAATCCTACAAAAATGTGAGGTGCATTTAGTAGGTGAAAATTCCATTGGGACTTAAAGGATCTACCAAAGAATATTTTCCTAGCTAGCAAAATATATGTTGATATACTCACTAGTTCAAAATTACAATCCCTAGATTTTCTCTATTAAACTTGGAAAAAACTCTAAGACTTAGTACATAGAAAGAACCTAGAAAACATGACCTTGTATAAAACTAAACCTAAAAAGAGCCTAGGACATGATGATGAAAAACCTTAATATGTAACTAGCTTCTTCAAATAATTTGTAGGAAAATAGAAATCAAGAGATATTTTGTAGAAAAAGATGGATTAAAATGCAAAAGGAACTCCAAATAATACTTTACAGGGGTAGGAAGGCATTGTTGTATGGATTGAGGTTATTTATTATGAGTGGGTTTGTAATTTAAGGCAAGAGCTCTAAAACTCAATTAACAAGATTAAATAATGACTAAATAAACCCTAATTCCATTTATTTATATTAAATTTCCCTATAATTAATTCATTCTTGGTGGTAGTTGGTAGAACCTCAGAGTCTTTAAATAATTTTGCAAATATGCAAATTTCATGTTGACATCTAGATTCCATGGTTAAGGATAGGTTGACCCTTTGGAAATAAGAAGGTAGAACTTGGGAGACAATTTACAATTTTATAAATTTTAAATTGTACTTGGAGTTCCAGATTCTACAAGAGGGGTGGTCGATAAGAAGTGGACATTTGACTGTAATTTACAATTTTACAAAATTATAAATTTCAATCCAAGTTCTAGTTTTTATAGAGTACTTGGTTAGTGAGGAGCATAGGTCTAGCTGTAATTGACAGTTTTACAAAATTATAAATTACAATCAGATCTCTAGTTTCTATTGGGTAATGTTTAGTGGGAAGTAAAGTTCTGGCTACAATTTGTAATTTTATAAAATTGTAAATTGTAATCAGACCTCTTTGATTTATGTCAACTAGTGCATTACAAGATCTAGAGGTTTAGCTACAATTTGTACTTTTGAAAATTTCAAATTGCATTCATATCTCCAAATTATGTCAGCTAGTGCATTGTGGGATTTGGAGTCTAAGAAATAATTTGCAATTTTACAAACTATAAACTATAGGTAGAGTTGTAGATTCTATAGGCTTAAGGAAATGGGTGATTTGGGTCAATTTAAGGCATTTTTACAAAAAAATAGGGGTCTCCTTTAGGGTACTTGATATTTTTTGGACAAAAATATCAACATTTTTGGTGACCTCTATAGGGTGATTGCCTACTAAATAGTTTCTTTCATGTAACCTTATATTTCATTGGGAAAGGAATAATTTTAAGCTTAACACACATTACTTGGTGAAGAACAAAAAATAAGATTTTCCTAATCAAGAATAAAATAGGGAAAAATATAACAAACTAAGGAAACAAAAACTCCTAATGATTTGACCTGTGTGAAACACTTATTTTGGAAAACACAACTAACCTTATTAAATAGAAAATTTTATTTTTTGTATTGAATTACAACCTCAAAAATAATATTTGAGGTATATCCCATTAAATAGAATAGGTAGTTTTAATCCATAAATCTTGGATAGATGGAATGCATAAGTTCCTTTGCACTGAGTTATAATATATGGACCATTCCATATTGCATCAAACTTAATGTGCTTCACTAGTTTAGCCTTGTCTACATCCCACTTGAAAATCATGTCTCCTTCATTAAATATCATGTTAAATGCATTTTTATCAAAATTCCTCTTTTTTTGAGCCTAATTTACTTCTAAAACATTTATTTATTTGTTCTTGATCTCTTCTAGTTCCATGAGTTTAGTCAATCTTACTATCATTTCATCATTGTCAATCATATTTAATTGGTGATTGAGCTCTAAATATGGTAACTAAATTGATAGTGAGATCCAAGCTTCCCTTCTATATACGAACATGAATGGGGAGTTGCCAATGGCTCTCTTAGGGGTGATCTTATCAACACACAATGTTGATTTCAATTTTGTGTACCATACCCTTTGGTTATCCTCTAATATTCTTTTGATACTTCTTATGAGGTTCTTGTCAGTAGACCCAACCAAGACATTACCCTACGAGTAACAATTGGAAGAATTAACTAGGTATACATGGTGCTTTATATCCCATTCACTCACTTGAGTGCCCAAAAAATCTTTGGCATTATCTAAGATAATGGTGAGGAACACCAAACCTTGAGACTATGTCATCCATGAATTCCAAGATAGATGCCTCAATGGCATTTTTCAATGTAACTACTTCTATCCATCTTTTGAAGTAGTCTATTACTATGAGGACCCATCTATGGCCTTCACTTGATGGTGGATTGAACATGCCAATGTGAAATCCAATCCCCATTGAGTAAAGGGTTGGTCAACTTGAATTGATTTGAGAAGGAAAGCTCTAATATATTTTTTCCTATAAAGTAAGCACACTTCTTTTAGTTCCTTATCCATTGGTGGGAATATTTAAATAATTCAAGCCAATAATAGCCCATTTCATTATGTTGATGGTCATGGTTCTTGTAGATAAATGTCCTCTTGATGGACCATCATGAAATTATTCAAGCACCTTGGGAAATTTATTATGCTAGATACATCATAGAATGACTCCATTCATATCCTTTATAAAAAATATTCCATCAAAAAGAACATAAATAATGGAATGGAGTCTAAAATACCTTTTTTTATATTATTGAAAGTCATACGAGTACTCACCAGTCTGTAAAAAAGTGGTCATGTCACAAATCTAGCTATTGAAAAGAGGTGGATAAGATGTCTAAGGTTCACTTTGATCATATATTATTTTAGATACTACCTCAACATTCTTGATATTAGAATCTAATTATTCACATAATCCCTTCCCTCTTACAAGCTTGGTGATTTTGATGTCCACATCCTATTCCATGACCTTTGTGATCCATCCTACTCTTTTTTCATTTATCTCATGACTCAACAGGAACTCTTTAACACTTTGGTGACTAACCATCAAATGAATTTTATTTTTGGAGAGCATATGCCTGAATTTTTTGAGAGATTTAATCATAACATATACTTGCTTCTCCATGAAACTATGATTTTCTTCATAATCCTTCAAGGATTAATTGAAAAAAGATATTGGTTGTTCCAATTGTTCTTTATTTTGATGAGTTAGAATAGCTGAGATACTACTTTCCCCTCCAAAATCATAGAAAATGAAAATTTTCTCATATTTGGGGTTGACTAGGGTAGGAGCTTGAGAAATAGCTTGCTTGATGGCTTCAAATCTATCTTTTCCTTCATGTGTCTAGATAAAAAATATATTCTTCTTGAGCATTTTATTAAGGGGTTTAGCCATAAAGGCAAATTTTGGAACAAATCTTCTTACAAAGTTGATTTTTTTGAGAAAACTTTGCAATCCTTTCTTATGGCTTAGAGTGTTAATTCATATATAACACTTAATCTTTCCAAGTCTATTATAATACATTCATTTGAAAAAAAATGTGTCCTATTATTTTCCATTCATGAACTACAAAATGCATTTCTTGGGATTGAAGGATACCCCAAATTCTCTGCACCTTTAAAAAAAATTCCTAGGGTGATCTAAGTGTGCTTCAACATGCCTTAAGTAAATAGTGATATCATCTAGGTATACTAGGATCATCTCATTTATCAAACCTCTAAAAGCCATATCCATGGCTCTCTATAATATTACACCGACATTAGTCAGATTTAATGGCATCTTTTTATATACATATGTACCCCATTTGGTGGTGAAAGTAGTCTTGAACGGGTCTAATTCTTGCACCATGATTTGGATATAACCATAATAATTGTCTAGAAGAGAAAATATTTCAGATCTTAATACAGTTAGTAGAATTTTCTCCATAGGGGGAATGGGATAATGATCTTTAGAGATGCTTTGTTTAGATCCTTGGAATCTACACAAAGCTTGATTTCATCATTATTATTTCTTATAGGGACCAAATTAGCAACCTAAGATGAGTAGTTGATAGGGAAGATGATGTTAGCCTTTATTAGTTTGGATAGATCACTCTTCATCAGGGTATCTATCTTTAGATTAATCAATCTCTACTTCTATCTAATAGGCTTGGTATTGGGATCAATATTTATTTTATTTTGGGATAAGCTAGGGTTAAAACCCCTTAAATCATGATAACTCTAAGTGAATTTATCATCAAATTCTTGACATAAGTCCATAAAATCTTATTTCTCATAATCATTGCATGCCTTTCCTATCTTTAGTGATTTCCCTTCTACGATGACTACTAAATCATATTATTGTTCATTTACTATGATGATATTCTTTTCACCTTTCATCTCATCATCTAAATTGACTATGTTTTCTAGATTAACAAGACCTATAGGTAGTTTTTTCATCTTCAACTAGATGATCTGATCTCCATATTAATCTTAGAGTCTTGACTATTTCTTATCAGAGAATTTAACTTCTTCTCTTAAAGACTTTCCAATTGGTTACATTATCAAGAATATATGGCCTTACTAACAACCTTACATGCTGGCTATTTTTCTTCTTTATTTCTTGAGGTAGGTTATATTGGGATCCTATTGAGGCCATACGATCAATACCTTTGTTATGTGCTCTTGGTATCATTTAAATGTTCAAAATGGTAAAGTCTTCTAACACTTCCCAAACCCTATATTTTTAAGATCTTAGCAAATTATTATTATTTACACTTTCAGATCTTACTTGTTGAATAATCAAATCACTATAACTAAATATGTTGTAGAAAATGGGGTAAATTCATAAAATATGGGATTAGGCACTCATGTATTCAAGTCAGTTCTTGAGACTCATTAAAATTGGGTGCAAACATAGTATATTCCCATAGTTCTCAACATTTATCACTCTTATACACTGACATCAATCCACATAAGGTGAAAGCTTTATGCACTCACCTAAAGTGCAACAAAAAAAGAATTTGGGCTCATGTTGGGCTAGTTGTGACATGGTACAAGATTTCACTTATAAGACTTAGTCCTTTAAATATAAGATTTTAGTAGATTCATTAGTGTAAGCCTTATCTAGGCTGAGCCTGATGGTCTATAGGTACAAGCCTATTTAGGGAACTAGTTTTGGTTATGGGGTGTAAGCCTAAATTAGGTTAGTTCTATAGTCTTAAGGGCATGAGCCTTTGTTTCACCAAGTTTAGTGTCATTAAAAAGCATTGAAGAGTTAAGGAAATGCTTTACATCAAGTTCATATTTTGGCTAGTGTTTCTTATCAAGGGTATCAAAGCTTCGACACATGACTCTCCTTATACTTAGGCTATGTCATAGAGTATGCTAACATCATCACTTAGCATAAAGACACCATTAATGACTTGGACTAAAATTTTTCTAAAATATAACATTAATATATAACAATTGTTGATGCAGTGGATTGCACCCGGGGCAGGAGGTCGAGCTCCTGCCTTTCCACACGCAACAATGGAAACTCCCCTTTCACCTGTGGGACCAATGAAGCTGGAGGGGAGAGTCTCTAGATAAGGGCTAGCTCCCTTTGATGTATCTTTTAGGCCCTAGTTTCTCCTACTACTAACAAATAAAATGAAAAAGGAGGGGGGATGAAAAGGGAGAGAGAGATGCTAAAAATAGAACCTAAGCCTAAAAAATGAAAGGGTGATACACAAAAAAAGGGTGACCCACCCAACCTGAATATACACTTTTCACCAAGAATAAATGCTCATACACTTCATCTGAAGTGGGAAGCTCTTCTGCAATAGTCAACTAGGGGTCCATGAAAACACAGGAAGGAAGAAACTACCAGAGGCCTCCTTAGACACACTTATGGCAGCCTATTCATAGGCACCTATATTCTTCTTGTAGACACTTCTAGTAGACCTACAGAAAAGATACTTTACAATGCACTGGACATGTTGTAATTGATCTGTGAGAAGCATGAAAGATAATGACTTAACACAAAATAAGAACATAGAAATATACTTTAAAGTACAAGTCCAGATAGAGGTAAAAATGCTATGTCTTGATTTAAGGTAAAAATTGGTAGAGCTCTGCCTTACAAGCTCGAGATATTTTTGGGCAAAGTTTTGCCTTAAGGCTAAGAGAGTCAGCCCCTTCTCAAATGATAATTTTACAATATATAGAAAGAGGAAGAGAACTTGGCATTTTTTGGGAAAGATTTTGGTGCTCTTTTTGCAAGTGGCCCATGTGCACTCTGAACCCTGGGAAGAGGGAGCCATTTGATTGTCAGCCCCTGCTTTGACTTTGGCATCCCAATAGATTGCCCTCTTTAAGGAATTTGTGTAGCTTGTCTACTTATAAATGTAAACAAGCTATGTCACTTATTGTTTACACCATTTAGTGACCATCTGGCAAGTGCTATTCTAAATGTAGGAATAAATCCCTAAGTTGACGTCTCCTCTCGCCACTTGGATGCTTTATCTCTTTATGCACCTTGTCTCATCTTGGTTTTGTCTCTTACTCTTTTAGTCCTTGGGGGTGATCTTCTAGAGGGTCACTGCATTCCTTGGGCTCTTTTCATGGTTGGCGCTTAGGCAATTCAAAAGCAAATGGCTATTTCACTGTCTTAAATTTGATGTCTGCACACTTGTCATCACTTTTAAAAATAATGGCTAATCTATCTCCTTGGAATTGATGGCTTTTGGGACGTCAACATCCTTGGCAAATTCCTTCAGGCCTTTTTTGTGGGCTTTTTCTGTGGGTTTTTTCCTACGAACAAAAGTCCATGAGAAATGGCAACCTTGATTTCTTCGGGTCCTTTTGAGCTCACGGCCTTCCTCTGAATTCCTTTAGACTTTTTGTCTGAAGGAATTCCTTTAGACAAAAATTCTCAAAGAATTCAAAGACTTAAGTCTTTTTCACATTGTTGAAATCCTTCAGCTACCTTCGAAGTGCTCCCTACCCTCTGCAAGGGCTTTTAAACTCAAAACTACCCTCCCTAAGGGCTTTTGAACTCAGAATTGCCCTCTGCAAGGGTACTTTCCCTTCAAATTTAAGACACTCCCTTAAACCAAGCCTTTAAACTGACTGATTAAACCAAAAATGGTTCAAGGTTCAACACTACACATCACTCCTTTATTGAACCAAGCCTTTGAACTTTTCCCATTGAACCGCTCCTTTGAACCAACCATTGAACCAGTTCAATAGTTTAAGCATTTGTTGAGCCAAGCCTTTGAACTAAGTGTTGAACCAAGATCATTGAACCAATGTGTTGAACCTGCCAATTGAACCAAGGCATTAAACCCGCTGATTGAACCAAGGCATTGAACCTACTGATTGAACCAAGGCATTGAACTTAAGCAATGAACTTGCCGATTGAACCAAGGTGTTGAACCAAGGCATTAAATTAGTTTAATGGTTCAATGGTTCAATGATGCCAACCTTCCTTATGAATTTCTTCAGACAAGAGCCCGAAGAAGCCTTGTAAAACCTAGCACTCTCTGAACTAATTCTTCATGTGCCAAAAGACTAACCTATAGAGTCCATAGAAAAACTTCTTTGTAGAATCCATAGAAACTTCACCTATAGAGTCCATAGAAATAAACATGTAGAGTCTATAGAAATAGACCTGCAGAGTCTATAGAAATGGACAGACTTATGAAAAATTAAAAAATGAAATGGCCTAGAATAGCAGGGGAAGAAGGGGACCGATTGTTTGGCCTATTGGGAAAAAATGGTCAACAAATTGGTGACTCCTAGGGGAAGGATGCCTGCTATGCTTAAAGACTAGTTGCCTTGTAGTCCATTTGGCATGGAGTCAAAATGTAGCTTTGAAGAAAGGTTAGCAACTACCTTGAGGGATCCTAGAATCAAACATGAATCCTTTTACCCCAGACACAAGGGAAAGCACACACAAGACTAAAAACACTAGTATAAACTACACTTAGGGAAAGGAGGAAAAGAAACTAAAAGCAAACTACTATATACAGCTAACCAAAAACATCTACTTCCCTCCTGGATCAAAGGGAAAAATTCTTAAGTCCCCTTCCTGTCAAGAAGACTTATGGTGCCAGACAAGTGGCTTAATAAAAAGGAGATTTGGTGACCTGCTCCTCTTGCCTGTCACCTTGATTGGCTTGCATCCGAGTGGATCAGAATTGAACATGCTCCCAACATAAGTGTACTCCTTTTGTTCTTAGAAGCTTATTGAATGCTGGTCCTTCATGTTAGTGCATATCATCAAGAAATCTGTGGCTGCTGGCTCATCACCATAAGCCCTTTGTTGTGCATGGTCCCTTTACAATGCATCATGGTTTGACCCATTTACTTTTACTTCGTTAGAGATCCTAACAAACTCATCCTCTACTCCCTCTTGGCCTTCTTGAAGAAGGGTGACTATTGTGATGTCTAAAATGGAATCACAAACTAATTGCTCATCCCACAGAGCTTCACCTCTTTGCTCAAATCTTTCTTCTTCAAGGATTTCTTCAAGGTAGATAGACCTCTCTTTTTCCTCCTCAAAGATATGAATCTCTATATGTTCAAAGATATCCATCTGGTCCTCCTCTAACTCAGGCTTCTCAATGTAGTCATCCTCTTCATTGTTGCTCATGATAGCCTCTTGGAGGTCATAAGAATCATCATGATGATTAGGAGCAGGTTCATCCCTTTTAAGGTTTTGAGCAAAACCTTTCTCCTTCTCTTTGCTGCCCCATGATTCCACTATTTCCCCCCAGGTTAGGAGGTTGCCATTAGGATCAGTGAGCTAGGGGAGTTGAGGAAGACTAGGAAAGGTTTGTTGATGCATAAGAAGATCTGTTTCAAATGAAGGTGCATTTTGGCATGTGTAATCCATTACTTAGGACCATGTACCTTGTATTTCTTCATATGTTTTGATCAAGCTCAAAATATTTATGGAATCCCCTCAAATAGCTCTCTTGGTTACCCTTCAACAATGAAGGAAGTAACGCTAGAGTTTGAGGTGGTTCCATAATAACCTGAGCTCCACCAAAGTTATACAAAAATGTGATTTCTTGATGGCACCTAAACTGCTTAACTAGCTGATTCAACTCAGAGTCGCCATTGGTGTTGATGCAAAAGCCTCTAAAGGCTGGTTGGTTGAAGAACACACCAAAAATTCCTCAACTCTTTGGACAAAAATTGTCCTAGTTGGTCCCATTGGGCGTGTGCCAAAAATTGTTGACATAGTGGATTGCACCCAGGGCAGGAGGCTGAGCACCTGCCTTTCCACACGCAATAATGGAAACTCCCCTCTCACATATGGGACCAGTGAAGCTAGAGGGGCAAGTCTCTAGATAAGGGCTAGCTCCCTTTGATGTATCTTTTAGGCCCTAGTTTCTCCTACTGCTAACAAATAAAATGAAAAAAGAGGGGCAATGAAAAGGGAGAGAGAGATGCTGAAAACATAACCTAATCCTAAAAAATGAAAAGGTGATACACTAGAAAAGGGTGACCCACCCAGCTTGAATATACAATTTTCACCAAGAATAAATGCCCATACACTTCATCTGAAGTGGGAGTCTCTTCTGCAAATGTTAGCTAGGGGTCCGTGAAAACACAGGGAGGAAGAAACTACCAGAGGCATCCTCAGACACACTTATGGCAGCATTTTCATAGGCACCTATATTCTTCTTGTAGACACTTTTAGTAGACCTATAGAAAGGAGACTTTACAATGCACTAGACATGTTGTAATTAATCTATGAGAAGCATGAAAGATAATGACTTAACACAAAAGAAGTACATAGACATATACTTTAAAGTGCAAGTCCAGATAGAGGTAAAAATGCTAAATCTTGATTCAAGGTAAAAATTGGTAGAGCTCTACCTTACAAGCTCGAGAGATTTTTGGGTAGAGTTTTTCCTTAAGTCTAAGAGAGTCATCCCCTTCTCAAATGATAATTTTACAAGATATAGAAAGAGGAAGAGAACTTGGCATTTTATGGGAAAGATTTTGGTGCTCTTTTTGCAAGTGGCCCATGTGCACTCTGAGCCTTGGGAAGAGGGAGCCATTTGATTATCAGCCCCTAATTTGACTTTGGCATCCCAAAAAATTTATCTCTTTAAGGCATTTGCATGGCTTGTCTACTTATAAATGCAAACAAGCTATGCCACTTACTATTTACACCATTTGGTGACTACCTGGCAAGCACTTTTCCAACTACAGGAATAAATCCCTGAGTTGACATCTCCTCTCACCACTTGGATGATTTGTCTCTTTATGCACCTTGTCTCATCTTGGTTTTGTCTCCTTCTACTCTTTCAACCCTTGGGGGTGATCTTCTGATAGGTCACTGCATTCCTTGGGCTCTTTTCATGGTTGGTGCTCAGGAAATTCAAATGCAAATAGCTATTTCACTGTCTCAAATTTGATGTCTGTGCACCCATCATCACTTTTAAAAATAATGGCTAATCTATCTCCTTCAAATTGATGGCTTCTAAGACATCACTGTCCTTGGCAAATTCCTTTGGGCCTTTTTTGTGGGCTTTGTCTATGGGTTTTTTCCTGCGAACAAAAGTTTGCAAGAAATGGCCACCTTGATTTCTTCAAGTCCTTTTGAGCTCATGGCCTTCCTCTAAATTCCTTCAGACAAAAAGTCTAAAATAATTCAAAGCCTTAAGTCTTTTTCACATTTTTGAAATCCTTCGGCTACCTTCAAAGTGCTCCTTACCCTTTGTAAGGGCTTTTAAACTCAAAACTACCCTTTGCAAGGGCACTTGACCTTTGGCTTTAGGATGCTCCCTTGAACCAAGCTGTTGAATCGATTGATTGAACCAAAAATGGTTCAATGGTTCAACACTTCAACATTGCATGCCACTCCTTTGTTGAACCGATCCTTTGAACTTTTCTTGTTGAACCACTCCTTTGAATCAACTGTTGAACCAATCCATTGAACCAGTTCAATAGTTCAAGCATTTGTTGAGCCAAGCCTTTAAACTAAGCATTGAACCAAGCTCATTGAACCTGCCTATATAACCAAGGTGTTAAACCAACGCGTTGAACTAAGGTGTTGAACCTACTGATTGAACCAAGGAATTGAGCCTGCTGATTGAACCAAGGCATTGAACCTGCCAATTGAACTAAGGTGTTGAACTTGAGCGATGAACTTGTTGATTGAACCAAGGTGTTGAACCAAGGAATTGAAATAATTCAATGGTTCAATGGTTCAATGATGCCAACCTTCCTTGTGAATTTCTTTAGACAAGAGTCTGAAGAAGCCTTGTAAAACCCAGCACTCTCTGAACTGATTTTTCATGCACCAAAAGACTAACCTGCAGAGTCCATAGAAAAACTTCTTTGTAGAATCCATAGAAACTTCACCTGTAGAGTCCATAGAAATAGACTTGTAGAGTTCATAGAAATAGACTTGTAGAGTTTGTAAAAATGGACATACTTGTGCAAAATCAAAAAATGAAATGGCCTAGAACAGTAGGGGAAGAAGGGGACCAATTTTTTGGCCTGTTGGGCAAAAATGGTCAATACAAATTATACCATTTAAATATTTTATTAATTGTGTATTCAAAGGACATTAACCAAACATGGATCTAGATTTAACTCAATTAGATGCAATACCCTTATTTGTTAATCAAAGTTTAAATATATAGCATAGTCCATAACATGTAAAAATGGAGTATATGTCTAAATGACTTAATGGCCCAATGGCTCACAAGAAAGATTGGGCAATACAATTAAATCCTTAATGGAGTTTATGCTTTATCTAATACTAATGGCAACCATCAACATGAAAAACTAATTCACTAAAGCTTTTCTACATTAAATCACATCTGTATAATAATTGGTTCAAGTTATCTTTTATAGGTCATAAGAGCACCTTCTACCAAGGTGGGGCTATGTACACCAGGTACAAATCTAGATATTTAGAAATAATTTCACCAACTTCATTACCTTGTACCCTTGACACTTTGATCACTACATGTAGCCATTATTTAAAGATGCCAGCAAGATTTTTGTGCCAGTTAACCACCTGCCAACTGGCACTAGATGTGTATTGATTCCTCCATCTAGCATAAAAGATACCAAAATAACAATCATTCTAAATGATTTCCTTACACCTATATGTTTATAGTGATGACATGGATTTATACTTGGTCAAAATAAGAGCCCAAAATTACCCCATACAAAATTTCTAGTCCATCTTTAGACTAGGATAGCAAAGCCTTCAATACATAAAACTCAAGAACACTTTCCTTAAGTTTGGTGCTAAATTCCTCAAAGCCCTTGATATTAATCTTGATCTACTCAATGGTGTTATATATCTCCATAGAGATGGCACTAAGCACAAGCACATATATCTTCTCCATCTATTTTCTAAAGGTCACAAGATTTTCCTTAGATTTTTTTACTCCTCCATCAAGGATTTCTCTTTGTTTATAGGCCTTCATCTATAAGGAATGAAAGAGTGCTTTCAGGTTCTACTCTTGTTCCTTTATTATGTGCTTAGTTAATTGACCCTACCCATTATCTATGCATTCTCTACCCTACCCATAAAGTACACCTACATCATTATCTCTTCCTTCTCCCCCTTTGCCTATTTAAGGCACACATATATCTATACCTTCTTATAGATTTGAAAAGAGGTCCTCTACCTATTTGAGATTAGCATCTAGATCTTTTTTAGCACAAAACATGGGTCTTCTTCTTCTTCTTCTTATACTATCTCTAGTTTCATCCTCAAGATAATCTTCTCCACCATCACACTTATCAACCTCAAAGAGGTTGGATGTATCAATGCCAACCAAAAGGGATGGTTTGGCTACTTCTATGTGCCTACATAGCTATTGCAATTTGAACTTCATGGCTTGTGTTTCATTTTTAACATCTTTACAAAGTTTTTTCCATTTCTTTTCTCTTCCTTCATTGATGATGTTATTTCATGTGAATTTAGTGTCCATCCAAATGAGTGTATTTTCAAACCTAAATGGGTTCATGGTACGATAATTTATGATAAGGTATTTTTTCCCTTACTACTCAAATTTATCCATGCCTAATATGGCCTTTTGAGGCACCTCAAATTGAGGCTCATCCATATAGCTATCAAATACAAATACAAGATATTTGTGCATCCTATCTATGATGTATTCAAGGGACATATATTTAAACATATAATAATCATCCTCTATCACATGTTCTACACTTTTTCCCTTATACTCAACTGCATGCCTTCTTCCTTGATGATGGTTATCTTTGTTTGCTCTTAATAATCCTCATTAGCACTATTGCTTTCTTCCATGATTTCCTTAGAGGTGTTTTCTTCCTATTCATGGAGGGGTTCTTATTCAAAAATGTACGCTTTGTCTACTTCTTCTTCTTGGGTTTTCTCAGTGCTAACCTCTAGGTGTATTCTCGTAGCACCAACTTCACCTTCCTTTTCTTTATTTTTTAGCTCTCTCTATTTTTTGTTTTTCTAAGGTGCCAACATTAACTTCATTTTATTCAAGTTCCCTTCACTATTTGGGTGCATGTATTATGTAGCTTCATTTGCTTTGCTATTCAGGGCACTAGGTGCCTTCTTTGATACTTCCATAATTGGTTTCATGATTACAGGAACCTCCTTTATTTCCTTCTCTTTATTTGCCTTTATTTATTTGGTTGCCTTCCTTTTCTTGGTCTTCTCTTCCTTGGACTTCTCCTCCTTGGACTCACCTCTCTCAATATCTTCTTGATTCATGTTGGATTCCTTCATAGCCTTCCTTCTTTATTTTAACACCATAACCATCTCTATCTCTTCCTTATTGTGGCTCATTTTCTTCCACAACTTTATCTTTTACTCCTCAATTTGTGGAGGCTATTTGGAGGGATCTTTAGATGAGGTTTTGGGAATCTTTTTTATCTCTTCAAATGTGGTAGTAGTGATGACTTAGAGGGCCTTCTAAACTTCCTTAGTGCTAGGTTACTTTCCCAATTATTCTTATATAATGTAAACTTTGGTTCCTTCTTCTTCTTCCTCTCCCTCCATCTCTTCCTTCCTTACTTACATGTAGACATCTTCTACCTCCATTTCTGCTAGGGTTATTTTTGAGATTATAACAGGTCCCTTTGACTTCTCATTTTTTTCTTCTTATTAGATGAAGGAATTTATAGCATGAATGTTACATTATTCTTATTTGGAGCTGAAGGGGTTGATTCTTCATTGGAGGTGACCCTTAACCTAATGTACTCTTGAATTTCTACAAGTGTCTCTCCCTACTTTTTCTTGGGAGACTTCTACTACATTATTGGTGATAGCTTCCATGTATAACCAATTTGAAGGGGGAGATCATCATCTTTCTCAGGTTCTACACCCTTATTTCATGGCTTCATCTGATAATGCAACATGAAGATGCACACATTTATCACATTCCTATGGAGGTTATAGAGGTCCATTTGATCAGAGTCATCCTCCTCATATTTTATGGCTTTCCCTCCTAGGCACACATACTGGTACCTTAACCTACTCTTTTTTAGATACACAAACTTTACTAGGATGTCTAACTACTATGCATTTGGAATCCTCCTTAGTGCCTCCCTAAAATATTTTTTGGAAAATGTGTAAGGGAGTTTAAACCAGTTGGATAGGTTATTTTCTATGAGTGTCAAGTGCACTACATATAAATATTAAATGATGATGAAGGTTATCATGCCAAACATGTGCTAGGGGAACTCATGTGGGATGTACCATTTTAACCGAAATGCCTTAATGTACTGAGTACATCACCCTAGCATTTGCATCTTATATTTTTTGGAGAAAGAAGGTGGGTAGGTAAAGTCCTGATACTTTAGTATCAGGGAGTCTTTGTGCATTAGGAAGACCTAAAAATTGTCTTAATTACCATCAGGCATGTTAATCTCCTCCATCATAATTAATATCAATATTAATCCCCACCTAAAGGTGTCTCATGCCTTGTAGCATTCCAGTGAATTCTTTACCATTTACTCAATAATTAATTTTACAATGTTAAACTTGACCCCTTGTATCATGTGATGGGTGATGCATAAGTAGGCCTTGTTGATGTCCATCCACCATTCATTGTAACATAGCTTGGAGATCACTAAGCATGGCACAAACCTCATATAAAGGTCTTACATGTCCTTTATTGAGAATGTGAATCCTCCCTTGTAATAACCAAGGATTTTCATAACCCTCTCTAATTTTACATCATTTTCCATCATAAGGTGGATGTCTACGTTTGAGTTTAAGATCTTGATTATTCTATTGATTATGCACATTGATATTCACATGTAGATCCTTGTGAAGTAGAAGTGGTATCTATAGATGCACAAGAAGAGGAAATGCATGAGTTCCTTTAGTTTGACAAAACATAAAAACTCATAGAGTTGGGTTACATCAATGGTCACAAGCATATCTTGGATGGAGACATTGAACAAAACCAAGCCCACATCTATCTTTGATCTCATGTCAACCACCTAGTCTTGGTTGAGATCTTGTGCATTTATTAGCATGTACTATTTATATTATTTAAACCTACAAGTGTGCATAAAAGACACTCAAGTCTCCCCCATGACCTCTAAAGGATCAATATTTCCCTATATGACATTTTGGCAAGCACCTTAGGGTCAACCTAAATGACATTAACTCCCTTAACTATTTGTTCCTTCTTCTTTGTAGATGTTATCTCTTCTACCATCCATACCCTTTGACCATCCTTCTATGCTTACAGTGGACCAGAACTCATTCTTTTCTTTCCCATTATGAACCAGCTAGTGTTGAATCATGGTCTATTAATATTATAAAATCCTATAATATTTCTTAGCACTACCTAAAAGTCATGAAATCTATGACTATGACTTTGGATCTCAAGCTTCATTCACCATTAATGTAAGCCTCAACATCACTCAAACTTTCCCCTACCTAGTTCTCTGGTAATTTTACCTCCACATGCCTCAATTTAAATATCAAGTGAAATACAATCTCATTCCCTATTCACTCATTCTCATTTGGTGGCTGTGGGTGCTTAGGGTTTCACTTTGGTAGTATTTTCTCACTTCAGCTCTAGTTCATCTCTAGTTATGCTCTACATTTTAGGTTCAAATTAACGTAAAGTTGATAACTTAAACTAGTACACCATCAAATTATTTATACCTTAACTTTAGACACCTTTTTTATTATAGGTGAGTAATGGCATGGTGGGGCATGAATTTCTTGAAATTTAGTAAAACCCATGAAATTTGCAAAAATACACTACCACATTCACATTTATTGTAAATCTTTGTGCCTTTGCCATCACTAAATTAAATTTAATTAACAACTTATTTGGTGAAGTGATAGTTGTTTTCAAATAATCACTTCCTACCTACCATTGGGTACATGCCAACTTGTCTAGACAATCTTCCCCTATACTTTGTTTATCTTGGCATGACCTTTGCCCTTCTTATGGTAACCTAGGTGCAACAATTCACATGTGCCTAATTCAACCTCCTCAGTTCTATCTTCTCTTCCTACCACACTTCCTTTAAATAATTCTTCCATTCCTTAGTTGATTTCTTGTGCTTTTGTCTCTTACCTTGGCCTATCCTATCCCATACAATTTTTTTCATTGGACCTCTAGTGCTTCACTCTCCAATTTTCTTATGCACTTAACATCTTGTGCACCCCCATCCTATGTACCTCCTTTTGTCACTTGGTACTCATGTTTTTTGAAGTCTAGTAAACCTTTTATGCCTAGAAACTTATATGTTTATCCTCAAATTCTTAGAAAGCACCCATACTCAAATCACTCGATTAGAGTTATGTGTGAGAGTGCTAGAATAGTACACTTTTAGATCTAAAAATGCCTTGTTATCTATAATCAACAACACAAAACACAAATAGATGTTTGGATTGTGCCAAACTTTATTTTTGTCAACATAACACAACTAAATTGTAATTAGGAATTTAGTGTTATAATAGTGCAAGCACCATCCTATTAGTTATAAAGCTTTAGTTGGTTACCATTCAAATGCCTAGGGAGTATTTCACCAGCCAATGTGTGTAACTTGCATGATATTCTCTCCAATATATTGTGTATGACATGGGGGCCCATTAACTTTATCTATAGTTTGCCTAGGTTCTTGAGGTATTTGGAGTTATAAATTAAGACCAATGCTCCTTTAGTAATTACCTTGTACTTTATATGTCTGTCATGCCACAAATTCTCATGTATCTTCTTTATTTTTGGCTCCATTTTACTTGGGTGTGCACCTCATCCAAGTGTTCCAAGTCTTTCAGTCATGTACTCAAAAATTATTGGTCATTTAAATGATTAATATGTATAATTCACAATGAGGGCACCATGAACTCCATTGTTAAAATGATGTCTATGCCAAAAACTAGGTAGAATGGTGTAGCCTTGTTTAGGTTCTTATAGGTAGTGTGAAAGGCATGTAATATTGTTGATACCTAATCACCCCAATCTTTGTGACCAATGTCACATATCTTTATGAGGCACATTCTTAATATCTTATTAAATGCCTCAGTGTGTTATTTTATTGGGGATGATAAGGGGTTATCTTATGATGTGCCAACATATATTAAGTTAGTAACATTTACATAGTTTCATTTAGGAACTACATGAATATATTAATATTTAAACTAAATGGGCACCCGTAGTGACCAATTATGTTCTCTCATATAAGCCTTATAACTATGGTGATTATGTAGTCTTTTATTGGTGCTACCTTGATCCACTTGGTGAAATAGTCTATGGAGGCTAGAATGTATCTTGTGCTTGTACACCTTATTATGGGAATGATGAACCCAATAAATTCAATGACCCATTTTTTGAATGGTGTTTAGGAAATAATGGGAATGAGAGGAATCTCATATTAGTAGTTGGGCTTTCCTATGCATTGGTAGATGTCACATGCCTTAGTGTAATATTTTACATCTTAGAATAGGCTTGTCCACCATAAGCATAATTGAAACACTTTGAACATCATTAAATATCTAGTGTAATCATCTCCTATTATCCCCTCATATGCTTTTAATAATATGGAGTCTCTTTTGTGTTATAAGATACATTGGTGTAGGACTTCATCTTGACTCAATTTTAATAGTTTCCCACTAATGAGCTAAAAGGGGGAAGCATGAATTGTAAGTTATTTCTTCTCTTGTGATATCATAGTCTAGGGTACAAACTTAGATGTTAGAAAAGTGTTAGTCTCCACCAAGTCCTCAGGGATGCACTAAACTCTATAAAATTGTGTTTGGCATGTCATCCTTAATAGGTGTTATCATTTTGCTAGAGTTGATGTGGGACAAATGGTCTAGACCTAAGTTCTATTTTCCAAGCTTCACAACAATCAAGAACTAGAATTATTGAAATAGAATTATCCATCTACAAATGCACCCATGGAGAAGAGGCTTATTCACAAGGTACTTGATCACCTTGTGATCAGTGAAGAAGATGAATGGGGTCACCAAAAAGTATTTCCTAAATTTTTGTAGGACATAAACCATGACAAGTGCCTCACACTTGATTATTATATAGTTTTACTCTACTTGGGTCAATTTTCTACTTGCGAAGGAGATGGGATGATCCATCTTACCTTCATCATTTTGTGCCAAAATGGTACCAATTGTAAGGCTAGATGCATCGATATGGACTTAGAATAGATTCATCTAATTGGGATATTGTAGTTTCAATGTACAAGCTAATTTGAGCTTTAGAGTTTCAAAGGAATCCTCTTACACTACACCCCAATAGAATGGGCAATCTTTGTGTAAGAGTTCCTCTAAAAGTGATGCAATCTTTGAATATATCCTTATGAACTTTCTATAGTATCCATAGTGGCCAAGAAAGGAATGAATGTCTTTTTATGTGAAAGGGGTTTGTATCTTAGAATAATTGAAGTCTTTATAGTATTGATGAGTATACCATCTTTATAGATGATATGCCTGAGCAAGGTACCAAATAGCGTTACTAAGATGCCCTTATTGAGGTAAAGGATATCTATAACTATTTACACCTCTCAAACATGTGGCACAAGTTGTCATAATGTTCCCTTATGAGCCCATACATAGTCTAGTCATATAAATACACTTGGAGGAGCTTGTGAATGGAATCCTTAAATGTGGTGATCATCACTCTAGAGAACATGGATGGTGCATTATTGAGTCCAAAGGGCATCATGTTGTATGTGAAATAACCCCATTCTATCACAAAGGTTATTTTAGGCTTGTCCTCTTCCTCAATCTAGACTTGATGGTATCCTGAGAACCCACAAGTGAAAGTGTATATTTTGCAGTCAGTGATGCCATCCAAGACTTCATTAGTGAATGAAGTTGAAAAGGGGTTAGTAATGTAGGTGGAATTCAATAGTGTATAATCAACACATATAAATATGCCCATGCTTATTGATGTTAATAACCATGTGGCTCACCCATTCAAATTTTTATATAGCGTAAATGACACCTGCAACTAACATTTCATCAATCTCCATTTTAACCTTGGTACATAGATTGGGGTTCATTTGGTAAGGGAAATTCTTGATAGATATTATGCCAATGACTAGTTTTATAATAATTTTCTTGAGGGATAGGTGGGTGCCCTTCATGTCTTGGTAATTATAAGTGAACAAGTCTTAGAACTCTTTCAATAGATCTAAAATTTGTGCCAACTCTACATCAGACTAGTATGCACCCAGAGTAGCCATCTTTGGTTCCCCCTCTAAGCTAATTTCTACCTTGGTAGTTTTTATTGGTACATAGTAGGGATCATTAATATCCTAATGTGATTCCTCAACTTACCTACTACCCTCAATTTTTTATATGTGAAGATGAGTAGGATATTCCTCATTGATGGTGCTATCATCCACTTGACACACTAGATTTTTTTTACCTATCAAGTTTATCTAGTTGCATGCCTTTGATGTTTCATAATACTCTTCAATTGAGTCACTATTGATCACTTATTTTAAAAATAAATTTGGGAGCACAAACCCCTTTTCCCCAAACATATATTTGAGGTGCTCCTCTAGGATTTTAATGTCCTCAAACACTACCTTGTGAACTATTTGTAGTGGCTTGATCAATTCCCAGTTTTATGAAGAAAAAGAGAAGGTGTGCAGAAATTTATCCTTAAGTGCATCCCAATTGGGCATATCATAGTACACCTCATTGATGGCATACAATGATCATACCCATGTCTTCAAGGTCCTATACAAGGCATGCACCCATAGTCTCCTTGGGGAATTCTCACTGTAGATAATCCATGTTACTTTACACAAGCACATTTGTACTATAGATTCAAAGTCATCATAGTAAGAAGATATGTCTAGATCCTCATTAATTTCCCCAAATTTGGTGTATATGATTGCTTTCACATCTTACCAAGTTGGTAAGCTAGGCCTTTTCACTACCCACCAATGAGTGACAATGATCCTAAAATTATACACTATTGCACCCATTCTATCTACTTCTTTTGGGATGTAGGATTTGAGGTCATAGACATACTCTTTCATAGGATTTCTCCCCTATATCTTAGGATCATGACAAGTTTACCTTTGCTTAGGCAAAATATTCTCTTTCCCCCTTTTATGGTGTAAAGGACCCATTTTTTTAGATTGTGATTGATTTAAACCCAGCTAGTCCACATAGGTTTTAACACCTTCATGTGCACTAAGTGGCACCTCTGATCAGTGGTTTCATAAGATTCTTCAACCCATCAATCATAAGCAACATCAGTGGTGTTCCAGGATGACTATCCATCTTCTCAATAAATCACTCCTTGATCATTAGGGTAAGAGAGTCTTAATTCCTTATGCCATGATGTTATATATATGGTTGATCTCATCCTCAAGATCAACACTCTATACATAGGGGGTCCTTGGTAACTTGAGATGGGGATTACTCCCTTATCTTTTCTATTTTCAAAGTTCATATAACACCTCTTAAATCACATAACTACATTATTCACATATCACCATGGCCTTCCTAAGAATGCTAGTTAATTATCTTATTCTACCAACTTGATCACTTCATAGTTAACATGGAACTTGGAACCCATGATATATATAATGAAACTCTTTATAATTATTATTAGTTGTGCTTGGGTTTTGTTGGCCATAAAAATCACATGAGGGGAAGGTCTAAAGTCTAGCCTACCCATCTTCTCCCATACATTCTTGGTCAAGATATTAACCTCAACACCTATGTCCACAAGGACCTCACATATAGACCATCCATCAATGGTGGCATTCACAAGGAATTTTTGATTATACTCCATATTTTATGTATGCCTAACTTCTCATGCCCTTTCCATGTGTGGCATAATAATTTTAACTAGATTTTGCCCTGCATGTTCCAACGTCAAATTTTTATATAGGGGTAACATTCCTTATGTTTTTAGGAGGTGAAAGATTTCCATTAGCTCTTATATTTCAGCCTCTTGGCTATCTTTCTTCTTATGGGAGGTAACAACTTGTGCCTCTAGGTATCACACCAATTGGATCTCTCCATAAAGGTTTTGGATCACACTCATAGCCTACTATAATACATATTTTTAGCATGTAGGGTATAGGTAAGGTGCCACTTTGGGTTTAGGTCACTTGATGTGCTTAGTGTGAATCTATTCCCCATATTCCATGTGTAACTCAGGGATTGGCATAATTGGTTGCTTAGTGGTGAATCCACTACAAGTAGTCACTTACACTTTGACTATCTCTATGTAGGTTAGTTATGCCTACAAATTCCACTTATCTACTTTCATCTCACACATGATCATTCATGTGTCCTTATCTATGCCAAGCCTAATTTAGGTTAACTTTTTATACAAGTTAGGGCATTCCTCAACTTTATGGGTTTTATGATAATACCCACACATAAGATGTGTAGGGTAGTTGCACTGATAGTGTTTTATGAAACCACACTTATAACAAGAATGCCACCTCATTTTATTCTATAGCCTGCATTCTATTGTCCATAGTCCTAATTCCTTTAATTAGCTTTCCCTCTGATAGTTGTAGTTGCCTACCATGTGTTTTTCTTCATGTTTACATGCATCTTGTCGATTATATGAAAATCAACTATGGTATGAGTGTAGGCATCACACAACTAATAATAGATTGTTGTGTTAACCTAACTAGTGTGTTATAATAAAGGGTAGTTTTGAACATCATGCACCTCATGATAGACCTCACAACTTAGAAACAATGTGCGTATATTCCTTTGATGGTATATATTCTTGTTATGGCCTATCGATTCATAATTGGTGTACCATAACCCACTTCAAGCATCTTAAAAAAACTAGTGGTAAGATTTTGAAGTTGAGAAGTTATGGATGCAATATGTGCTTCCATGAATGGGTTGATCCCAATATTAGTACTTCTAACTACATTGTCTCTGAATGTAACTTCAAGCACTTCACGAGGGTTTGTGAATCTGTGTATAAGAGAATTTCTTCAGAGTCTTTAAGCTTAAAAGTCCTCTTGTTTTGATTACCTAATTTGAGTGTCTTGACTTTGATAAAGAGTTCCTCTACCTTGGTTTTTCCTTAATTATCCCCTCTACCCATTTGATTTCCCCCTTTGATAGGCAAATTATGATTTCAAATCTATTTTCCCTCTTCTCTACTTCCTTTTTTTTCATCTCTTAAAAACATGATAGCACTACTTTGTTTCAATTTTATCTATATTTAGAACCAAAACAACATGTCTAAGTAACTATGGATTATTTTATTTACACCATAGATTTACATTCCTAGACTTATTTTGATTTTCTTTTTCCATTTGTTATTATTGTACTATCTATTTTATGGATACCTAATTGTATTTCTACTTTCATGTAATTTTTCCATTGTTGAATAAGTTGCCTTGTTACTTCTCATTCATAAATGTTGTTTCCCTTTTATGCACCTTTTTACATTGATCATTGAGTAAGGATTGATACTTCTCACTCATTAATGTTATTTTACCATTTTTTGTCCATCTTTATTTGAGCTAGGATTGTTACTACTTTCATATTGATGTTTGATTACCATTTTTTTGACCTATATCTTGGTTTGACTTGGTAAGTTTTCCTTTCTTACTTAAGGTTTACTTGTTTGAGTTTTTTGGTTTTTAGTAGCCTTGGATTTTTAGTTACATGATTTACTCTAAAATTTTGACTTGGTTATTTGGTCTAACATAACACTTATCACCCTATCTTTCTAAATTCCCAAGTATTTCCCATCCATATAACACCAATTTTCTTGGCTTTCTTATGTTTATTTATTTTTTGTTCTTTAGTTTTGCATTCTTGGGTTTGTCAAAAGTAGTCTTTACACTCTCCATAATCAAAACTACATAGCAAAAAACCATCCAATCATAAAGGTAAGATAAGGTACGTATTACATTTACTTTTTAGTAATTTACTTTTAGTTATTTTTACTTTAAAAATACTTTTTTTTTTAAGCCTCAATGTGTTATTATGTTCTTTCTCGAAGCACCATCCCTTATAATACCTTAATAACACATGATGAGGTTTGAGTAGGGCATATGTATACACATAATATTTTTAAACTTATCAAATAATGATAATTTCTATCTTGAAAGAACCCATCAAGACTCAATCTCTCTGAGTGCATGCCCTAAGGAGTACACCAAAAAATGGGTGGGTAGACCATTGGTGCTTTATAGGATTGTTTTCCCTTATTACCAATCCAAATGGCTCCTAAAAACCATTCCCTAAGATATTAATCCTCTTTTTCATACTCTTCCAATCTTTTCCCACTTTCCATCCCTCTTTTCCTCATCTTAAGCCCAACTTGATATTTTGTTGTACTAATTTGATTGGGTTGACCCTATACTATTTTGAGTAAAATTCATTTAAGTTCTAGGTCAGATCTTGGCTAACCTCACCTGTGACTTAGTGAATTTTTGTCCATAATTATACTATGTTGATTGGGTTAATTCTATTAGCCTAAACTTTTGAAAGGGCTTAGGGTTAAATCCACCTATATATAAAAGATCATTTCATCATTATTTACACAATGAACAAGAGTTATTATTCACTTGTGCTTTTTTAAAATATTATCTTCCATAATTTTAATTGAGGAGTATTAGCTTAGCGTTTCTACGTGGAGAATATAGTCTTGTGGAGAAGTCTTGGATGATATGGCCTTTATTAGTGATCCTTACAAACCACAATAACCTCTTGTAAAGCCCCTTTAGGAAAGGGAGAGATTGAGTCTCAATACATTCATCTTTTAGGTAAGTATTCTCTAAATTTTCTCTTCTTTTTAGAGTGGTAGGTTTGGTTTACCATGCTTTATGAACCATTACTAAGAGTGCTAGTGACTCTTTTCTACCTGCACATCCCCATGGCCTTCAATTTTATCTTCTATTTGGATTGGCTTGAGAAAACTAGATGGTGTACATGATATTCAATAGTATGAGAATCCTTTTCATAAGATTTAAATCTAGTAATCACATGTGGTGTGAAGGAGATAAGCATGACCATCTCATTCTTGTTAGTGGACTCCATTGCTAGTTTGCATACATGTTTCTAGTAGTTGCAAAGTTATCTTCCTATATTGATCTCTAAAACAAGGATAAAATGTTTTTTACCACCTCTTAGATCATGACGATCATTTATCCTTTTTAAGGTTTGGTCTCAAGACTATTTTATATAGATGGAAAGGACCAAGACACAATCATAGTCAAAAATCCCTGTGACTGTCAGCTACAGTCAAGTAATAAAAATCCTTTATCACTCATGCTGATGAATCAAGGAGGTATTAAGATTATAGAGAAGAATTTAAAGTGAAAAAAATAGGATTGAGCTATTTCAAAAGTTAGAGATTGATTATGACAACCAATTATTAGCACATAGTCTTGAATATGATGTTTACCTATAGGTAGCTCCAACAGAGGTTTGAGCAATGTTAAAATGTGGATGATTTAGCTCACTTGAAAATAAGAAAATTATGAAAATGGTGAGATCTTTATGTGTATTCAAATTTGAGTTCCATGTCCAAAGGTTTGAAAATTTGTAACTAAGAAAACTTACCTTAACTTCTCTAAATAAGGTATGTGTTTATACAAAAGACATTCCATGGTGAATTCCCTTGAAGTCTATACAAGCCTAGTGGTTTCTCTCATATAACCAAAGCATAAAGTAATGTATTGACATGATAAAAGTTGTATTTTGATCAAAATAGGATAATAAAAACAAGTTTCCAGTGTAGGTAGGCTTCCACTATAGATATTTAGTGGTATTTGAGACAAAGAGAACCTTGATACTACAAACCTATATTATAATGATGGTATAGGGGTGAGATAATGATATCAAGGCAAAAATTAAGCTAGTTTAAGTGTGAAATAGTAATAATGCATCAAAATAAATAAAAGGAGTTGAGACATAGTGGTCATACATAGAGAATAACCTATGGGATTCTTTGGATTCTCCTAACTGATCATCTATAGTCTGACTAAGTAGATAGATCAACTCATACTAGCGAAGAGAGGTAGTTTGGATGTGAGCATATGTCTCTAGGAATAATATGTTTAAAAAAAATATGAGATGATCTTAGGGACTTAAATAATAACCTAAGCATGAAACATAATGTCTAAACATGAATAGGAACTTATAAGAATTCCATTTTCCTAAGGTAAACACCTATAATTAGCATAGTACATGAACTAGCCTATGCAAATGGAGGATGTAAGGGTGAAAGGCTAGTAGATATGTAGAATGGGATGAAAAAATATATTAAACTATAGTAAATATGACAACATGTTTATATGTTATCCCTAAATCCAAACACTTTGACTCAGATGTAGATAGAACAAGCCCAAATCTACATACAATAATAGATCAAACAACTAGTCTTAGGGGTTTAGAGGTTTGAGGGATCTAAAAGGGTAATATAATCATGAAAATTTGTGTATATGGTATTAATTACCTGATATATCCTCCCATGGTATCATTTTTCACAATAAAATTTTGGATATTCCCTTTATTTTGTCTCAGACAGAGGGCATTCCTAGACAATCTAATTTACAAGCATAGTGTGTAAATGAGAAAGGGGTGAAATGATAAATATTGTATGACTATATGATGTTTTTTTAAGTTTATTTTAACATTAAAAATTATTATTAAACACCTATAATCCTAAGAAACCACTCAGAGGTGGTCATAAGTCATGAAATATAGTTACACCTATTAGGCCTAAAACTAGGCCTCTACCTCAATGACCTCTATCTTGGTTAAAATGATCATGGAAACCTTCAAATCCCATTTATTAACTTTAGGAAGAAGTTAAGGATGGATAAAAACCATAATTTTATACTAAATTACATAGAGTGGTCATTTTTTGCCTAAACCTCCCTTAGGGTTACCCATAACACATTCTAAAGCTCAAGAGGCTATTTTCAAACACTCATACCTATAAGGACACATTACATGGTGCCTCAAGGATGTAGGGGTAGTTGAGGGGGGTCGTAAAATACAAATTTATGTAATTGGTTAAATATTTGGATGTTTGGTTTTCATGAATCATCCCTAAGAAGCAAAACATTTGAAAACCCTCCTAAAACCCTAGTTTTGACTCGATGAAGATAATGTGTAAAGAGATGCACTCAAAGGGGGAAACATGGCTTGATAAATTTTTGGAAATTTTATAATACTCTATTAGTATATTAGATACCATCACTTGTATGGATGGGCTAAAATATGGATTTCTTCTATAACACCATTCATCATAGGAAGTCTTGGACAAATAGTGAAAATGAGGAGTGACTACCTAGTGAGAAGATGAGAGGTCTAAGTTTGGATCTTTTTGAGGTCTAACTGATGAATTAGAGGCAAAATATTCTATAGACATTTGTTCTAACACCTCTTCCATGGATTTATTTGAGAAATTGAAGGTCACCTTGATGACAAATATGAAGAGTGAAGCTAAGAGAGTTAGTAAGTGACTGTAGACAGTGAATACCAGTGTCATAAAGAGGGATATCAATTAGGAGAGAATCTGATGACTGCTAGACCTTTTTTGGAAACTCCATGAGACATTGCATAGGTGTTAATTCTTCCTAGTTCAGTTTTAAGCAGTGAAAGAAGGCAATTTTAAAAAGGCTATTTCAAGACTCTCTATGATAGTTTAAAGATTTTTTCATGCTTCAAATGGACACTTGTCCAAGAAGACCTTCATGGTCTATTTCAAAATCTATTCCATTTATTTGTAACTATTTATTACAATTTGAAAATTTTCTTCGTTACCTTTGATATTTTCTTCTCCTCTCTCTCACATGCTCTATAAATACAAGCCATTTTGGCTTTTTTAAAGGAATCTATACCTAGTATGAAGGAAGCCCTACTAGTTTGAATACTATATTTGCCTTTGAAATAAATATGTCCAAGCTATTTTTGATTTCATCAAATTCTTTTTTAAGTCTATGAAATGGTGTGGAGTGAAAGGTCAAGTGATTAGTATGTATCCTTGCTTTCTCTTTGCTCTTCTATGTTTGATGCAAGATGTTCTAACTCTAATAGGTCACATGAAGTTTAGTCAAGTGAATTTTCCTATCTTTAAGTTTAATGAGTATCTATATTGTCTATAATTTGATCTCTAGTTTAGGAGTTTCATGTCTAGTTTTTATGAATCATCCCTAAGAAGCAAAACCTTCTAAAACCCTTATTTTGACCCAATGAATAAAATATGCAAAAAGATGCAATCAGATGGAGAAATCTATCTTGGAAAGTGTTTGGAACTTGTATAATATTCTCTTAGGCTCTTGGACATCCATCTGATCAATACTATCACATGTATGGATGAGCTAAAATATAGGTTTCTTGTAGGTTTTGACTTGTTTTGTAGGTACATATGATAGGCTATCATTATACCTCTCATTTAACCAATCAATGGATTGGTGCCATTTTATACCAGGTCTAGTGTCCACAACTATATGTAATGATACCATTGGATATTTGAGTTAATGTTCATTATTTTCAAGGTTTATTTTACTATTTTATGTCTAAATCCTAAATATAACAAATAAGATTATAATTCTATGTTGTATAAAAATAAATATAGAAAGTTATGCTAACTAATGATATCCTATGGTATTCCTTGTTAAAAGGACTCTTTAGTTCACACCATCAAAATCCATAGCTTAAACATCTACCATAAGACATTATGGTGTCCTCCCTCAACTTACCATGGGTAAGATAGTGTGATATTTCAAAATGTGAGAATGTTGATTGTTAATTGTCACTTAGACTACTCCTGATAGATTTTAAATATGGAGATGAGTTATGAAAATTTACTTCTTATGAAATTGAAATACACACTTTGAAAAAAGATAACTCACTTGCATTGAATTGAAACAACCTTTACATTTAATTGAAACACACTTGTATTAAAAGGAAATTCACACTTTTCTTTGAAAGGGAAATCACACTTGCATTGAAAAAAAATCAAACTTGTAGAAAAATGAAATATACTTTTAAACTATAAACTAAAAATCCTAATTTGTCTTGATCTTTAGAGAGAAGTGGGCCCTTACTTCTTCCTCATAATGGGATCAATTTTTACTAAGTAATGAAAAGGAATGTTGAAATTTATTTTATTATCAAAATGAACATAGACAAATATGCAAAATTACACTTGAATGTTTCTTCTCTCTATTCTCTATTATCTAGTTTATAATCATTTTGGAATGAGAAGAAAACATGTATTTAAAGCACATCTCAATGAATATTATCATAATACAAAATTTAGTGATATAAATAGCTAAATCCACTTATTTAAAATAAAATATCTAAGAATTAGATCCAACACTTATAGGGAGGCATTGGAATTGATTCAACTAATAATAGATGGAATATAACTAACATATATCCAAAGAGATTATGTTTGCTTTTACAAAATAGAAACACATTTATATCCAGATCATTTTAAACTATTACTATGAATAGTAATGTCTAAAATAAGATATATAAAGAAGGAAAGTCTATATATATAGTAGATATCTTTGGAATTATTATCTTGATCTACAGGGTGTATCTGGGCATATTTAAAGCATGATTAGGTATCTTCTGATCATAGCTGACAAGTCTTCAAAGCATCTTTAGAGCATCTTTGGCGTATCTTTGAAGCATATTTAGAGCATCTTTGGAGTTGCATATATTTGGAGCTTGATGTGTTCTTTTTGAATATTCAAAACTATTGCCAAAAAGGGTTGCCAAAACTATTGATGAGTTTTCAAAATGATCTCAGCATAGGGATGTATCTCTATATACAAAACTATGCTCATTTCATCCAAGTTAGACACAAATAACAAGATAGAGAATCAACAATGTATCACATACAAACAAAAGATAATTTCACTCATTTCCTACTTAGATGAGACCTTAAATATTAAATTTATTACAATATATAACCAAAATACAAAACTTATGGACATTTTATATGAGATATAATGAGATTCTCATCATTTTGCCCCGACACTTTACCTTTTGAAACTCCTCTTACAAACTAGTGGGAAGATCGATCTTATATCATAGCGAATAGTCTATCTATCTGATCAACCCTATATATATATAGAGGGTAGTAGATAGGTGTTTAGTGAGGTCACCATAGATAGATAGGGTATCCCATCCCCTATCTAGATAGAGGGTGAGATCTATCATCTCTAAGATCATACTAATGCCCATATAGATCTAGATTTATAGGGCCATATAGATATTATTCTTCAATATAGGAGTCTAGATTCCAATCACTGACTAAGATCATATATTTGAAAGTGGTGCCCCTAATCATAATGATTTCTAGGTAGAAATACCAAGTCTCTTACCACTATATGTAGCCATGCCTAAATTTCTATTTCTTCCTGATTGTGCCAATTTTTCTAGGGAGACATAAGATAAAGAAGAATGGGTGGCCTAAATCTCATACCAATCCACACATTTGATCTTCCTTCATCTAAGATCTAAGTGATAATCTAAGAAACTTTCCAAGATCTACAAAGACTCCAACTAATAGTGGTAGGACTCATAACTTCCCTACATTTCAAAACAATAGGCAAAGTCTCCACTCTAGCCATACTTGCATTAATGGAGCTGGTGGAACGTTGGTTCACAAAATCTCTAAAATATGCTAAATTTGATCTAAATAATTCATGATATTTTTTTTTCATACACATATGATACATGGGCTAAAAATCATCAAGAATTTTATGGGCCTCTAAAAACTAAGGTCTCATGCATAGACCTATAGAATTTTATAATCTAAGGAATTGATTGTGTGCTTACTCCCAAGATATATTATTTCTCATGGTAGAAAGTAAAGTACATAATTGTGTTTCCTCCAAAAATAAGTTCACTAAAAATCTAGATTGGTAACCCAATAATATGTTAAAAAGATAGAACTCACAAACCTGATCCTGTCTTTTTGTACTAATTTTTATAAAGACATCCATAAACATATGTTCATCCTAAATAACATGGGTAAAACCAAGATAAATCAACTAAATTTTCCACTTGTAAAAGTTTTCATGAAGAAATAGAAGATAAAAAGAGGAAGGCTTTTTGTAAGACAACAATTTTTTAGCAATTTGATAAATATTCTGAATAGAAGTTTGATCTTTCTATAGCTACTACTAAAACTTTACTTTGATCTTGGAATTTTATTCTTCCAATTTCTAAATCTTATACTAATATTTTTTCCAAACTTAAATCATCTCATGAAGTGGTAGAGGGAATTAAGTAATAGCCCTTGTAGGTCCTTTAGTTTGTACAACTATTTCCCTAGTTTCCCTCTGTATAGCTTGTAAGCAAGTTTACAACTCATCATTCTAAGTTTTTACCTCCTATATGTGCGTAGTTTGTTGAGAAAGCAATTTATTTTTACCATCAATATAATGTTTTAAATTATTAATCTTAACATCCTTAAAAGTAATAGAAATTTGTGAACTAGTAGTATCCCTATTTTTTAAGGAGTTCTATAAGGTGTTAAGTTCATGAGACTAGGAAAATAATTGATTATGTATTCTAGTCTATTCCACATTGACTACTATAATGATTACTTCTTATTCTCAAACTTGAACAATAGAATCCACATATCTTCTTTCCAAACTAGAAATACTTTGATTCTTACCTTACAATGTCAATTGAAGAAAATCTAACTTTTTCCTGTTATTGCCAAATGGTTTCCTCATGCTGTGATAGAGTCATGGCATGCTACAATTCCTTATCTTCATGAGCAGGCCAGGGAGAATATGAGGCTTCTTCTATAAGTGAAGCTTTTCTCTTATTCACTATAGAAGTTATGGGTCTTTATTCTTCTTTAGTTACAATTTATTATGTAGGGGTTTATTATTAAACTATTTATTCAACATCCATAAATTTAATGAGAGAGCTTAAAATTACCAAAATTTTGGCTATTTATACATCACCTTCTTCTTGGAGGATTAGCCGATGACTTCATCATGGTTTAATTGATGGAGTAAGTATTTTTGAAAAAAACCCCATTTTTATTTTTAACCTTTGGGGCAACATCTTTAGAGCTAAGGGTGTCAAAGATGGTCCTTACTCTATCTTTTTTGTTATGAGAGGAGGAAAAATAGGATGTGGTGATTTCTTAATAAAAATTCGGGATGATTTTTTTAGAAATGAGGACCAAGATTTTTCACCCTTAGGTTTCTTAAAAAAATGTTGTCGACAAATGAGTTTAATCAAACCATGATGTATAACTAACCTAGTTCCCCTTTTAATTTATGATCTACATTAATTATAGCATGGTGAAGAAAGGATGGTAAGTTTACCTAGCATTCTAGTCTAGTGGCTTATTTCCTTAAATGAATGAGAATTGACATGGTATCTCCATCGACCATAGTGAATTGGCCATCATAGGTGAGATACTTCATGACTTAATATACAATATTATGTCATGGTGATGGAATAATATCTCAAATTATTCTTCTATCCATGCATTAAGGGGTTTTGTCTAGCTTAAAATGAGGTTCATTATCATCAATGAATAGTTGAATTAGTTTAAAAAAACTTAATTTATCATTTATAACCACACCCTCTTTAGGTATCTCTAAAATTTCATTGATCATTGAGGAATCCATAGGAATATGCTCACCTTGGACTATAGAATGATCCTCATAAAAAATTTCTAAAAATTCCTATATAATGTTTTCCTAAAAACCCTAAAATGTTTTCAAAACATTTAGCCATCCTACTATCTCTAAAATAACCCTAGTTGACTCATATTATACAAGGGATCTATCGATTCTGGTTCACTTTTCTTCTTCTTGCCTGCCATTTTTAGATCTGTTCACAATAATCTCATAAACCTGATTGCATGATGGAAAATTGAACTCAAAATTTTAAAGTATAGATAAAGTCAAGGAAATGGGGATGTGATGTAGCAATGAATAGAAAATAATGGCATATCATGAAATTATAATGGAAATTATGGACAATAATTGTAGAGCATGTGAAGTTTTAATGAGAAATCACTTTTTGATGTCAACATCAATGATGTGGTGTGAGGAATCACACTTGGTAGCAATTGAAATAATATTCATAATGATTTCCACATAAGGTCATATCTTTTTGAAAATATATTTTAGAATAATTTTGAATTAAATTTTAAAATATGGAGATAGTATTAGATTTAATGACATCCACATGGCATCACAAAAACTTATCCATAATTAAAATTGATGTCCACCTAATGGTCATACATGTAGAACATAAAATAGAAAATGTCTAACCTATTAGGAAGGAAATGTAGCTGTACCTCTACTATACAGATCCATGATTATCTCCTAAAGCTACCATGTGCCCTTTAAGGATATTTTTTTTTGAGAATATAAGTTAAGATAACAATTCACATTAATTACAAAAATTTCTTATGAAAAGTGCCATTTCTGGTTTTCACTTTTCAGTAATTTTTATTTTTTTATTTTTATAATTTTTTTATTTTTATATTTATATTTTTTAAATTTATAAGGGATGAAAACTACCATTTTATGGGTTTCAACACTCCTTTATTGGATATCTACTACAAAGATCATTTGGCCTTAATGGAAGGACCAAGTTCTTCCACAAGGTCAAATTGGTCTTGATTCTACTCAATGAATTCTTCCTTGTTAAGATGTCTTTTATGCACCTTAAGTTTGTGACCATTGACCAAAAGTGTCCTTTGGTTACCATCATTTTTTTGAATTTTAATACAGCCATTACTATGAATAGTTTTGATCAGGTATGTCCCTAACCATCTTGTCCTGAGCTTACCTTTGAAATGCTAGAATTTAGAATCAAATAGAAGCTCCCAATCTCCTTATTGAATTTATTTTTCTCTAATGTGAGTATTATTCCAATACTTTCTATGATTTTGGATCATTTTGGTTTGAGTTAGTGCATCCATTCTCAATTCATCCATCCCATTTAGTTACATGATTATTTATTTATATGCTTCATCAAGATCAATTCCCATGTCAGTTGTTATCTTCAATGTATGTAGTTCAAATTTTATTGGTAACAAAAGTTTCTTTCTAAACATAAGTTCATCTAGAGATAATCATGTGGTAGTCTTCCATGTTGTAATATATACCTAAAGTACTTTAGGTACTCTATTTACCCAATCTTTTTTGCTACTATTCACTAGTTTGGTTAGAATATTTTCAAGCTCTTTGTTGGTGACCTCCACTTGCCCATTAGCTTCGGGGTGATATGGTGAAGATTTTTTTTGATTGATTTAGTAAAATTATATAAAATCCTTGATCATTTTAAACATGAATTAGTGCTCTTGATAAAAAATAATAGATATAAAAGCTTCAAATGCCAACATGATCCTATGATATAAGAAATCAACAACTATTTCCTCCTTAGCAAAGGTGAGTGCCTTCACTTCAGCCCACTTAGTAACATAATTACTACATACTAATACTCTTTTCCTTGAGATTGTGGGTTAATTGGTCTAAAAAATTCCAAATCCCATTTTTAAAATGTTTCTAAACTTATTTGAGGATGGAGAGGCATTTCTAAGGATAGAGTAGTTTTACCCATCCTTTGGCAAGGATCACATTGCCATACAAACATTTTTACAGTATTGTAAAGAGATGACCATTAATAGCCTATACCAAGGATCTTTTGAATGGTCCTTTTTACTGAATAATTTCCTCCTCCTGATTCACTATGGCATGCTCTTGTGATGTAAAATACTTCATCTTCTCTAACACACTTATGAAGTACATGATCAAGTCTACTTTTAAACAACATGCCTTTAAACCATTAGAAATGAGAACTAACTCTAACAAAATATTTTATTTCTTTAAAAATAAAGGAATTAGAAAAATTCCCTATTTCCAAGTAATTTTCCATGTTTTCAAACCATGGGGAGTATGTAAATATATAAAATAATTGTTCATCTAGAAAAGAATCCTCTATAGGTTCATCTTCACCTATAGTGATCAATCTAGACAAGAAGTTAGAAATAAAATTATACTTCCTACATTTTTTATAATATTAATGTCAAATTCTTTCAATAGTAGTAGACATATAATAATTCTCCCACCTACTACTAGTTTATTCATTAAGTACTTAATAGTTGAATGATCTGTATAGATAAATACTTGATAACTAGTAATGTAATGCCTAAACTTGCTTATGGCATTAAAAACATCAAGATATTCCTTTTATATGGTAGTGTAGTTTATATCTATGGGAGAAATATTCTTGGTAATATAATAAATGGCATACATTTTTCCTTCCTCAACTCTTTGTCCTAAAACTATTCCTAGTGCATTATTATAAGCATAAGTATAGCTATGAAAAGGGTTTTTCCAATTAGGTCACTTAAAAATTAGAGAAATCATGAGTTTTTTATTTAATGTTTCAAAATATTATTTATACTTATCATTTCATACAAATTTAATATCTTTTGTTAACAAAGAAAACATAGGTGCATCTATTTTTCTAAAGTCTTCAATAATTTTGCTGTAATATCCTACATGACCAAAAAAATGTTTAACATTTATTTTTATTTAAGGAATGGGGAGATTATAAATTACCTTAATATTTTTAGGATCCACTTTTATTCCTTTAAAAGAGATATGATGTCCTAAGACTATCCCTTCATGAACCATTATTATACATTTCTCATGACTCAAAGATACTTGATATTCTTCACACCTGGTGAGTACTTTATCCAAATTATTTAATGAGTCATCAAATTTAGTAATATAGATAGTGAAATCATCAATTTATACTTCCACACAATCATTTTTGAGATAAAAAATGATGGCTAACACTACTCTTTGAAAGGTAGCATGTGCATTGCATAATCTAAAAGGAAGGACTGTATAAGAAAATATTCCCCAAAAATAGGTAAATGTAGTTTATCTTTATCTTCAATGGCTATTCTAATTTTATTGAATCCATTGAAACCATATAAGAAATAAAAGTACTACTTCCCTGCCAAGTTATCCAAGTCTTGATCAATAAAAGGCAAAGTAAAGTAGTCTCTCATAGTGGCTTTATTGAGTTCTAAGTAATCTATGAAAAATTTTCATTTTAAATTATTCTTAGGCATAATGACAGGAGGTGAAACCCATTAACTATCAAATATGGGGTAAATGAAACCAACTTCCAATAGTTTTTCTATCTTTCTTTACAATTTATTTCAAGACTAGGTTAATTTTTATGGTGGTTGTTTGGCTATTGTAACATCTTCAGTGTAGATGTGATGGGTAAAAACACTATGATGTATTACTTTCATATCAATATAATCCAAAGAAAAGGATTTTGTGTGTCATACCAATACATCAAACACTTTAATTTCTTGTCAGTCAGTTAACTAGTTGTTGATATTCCATAGTTTATCGACTTGGATTACAATCTATTTAGTACTTGGAACAATGGAATTTAACTATTTGTATTCACTCATAAAATAATTCAATAGACATGTGTGTGGTAGTAAAATGTGAAATGTAGCCACATCCTTGTAAATTTTTTACTTGTGGAGAGCATATTTGTTAATGGATAATAAAAATCATGTAAAAATGAATTCTGCCCATTTTGAACCTAATCAATTATGGCTTGTTAGATATCTTATGTACCAAATAACATGTTTGGGGAACTTATGAAATTGTCTTGGTTCTTAGTACTAGAGTTAAATTCTTTCCATTCATGATTGTTCATCTTTGGAGATAAGCTATTAGTCTTCAAAGCTAAGTTATATGTCTTAAGAGCTAAGTTATTAATTAGTATTTAGAGTTAGGCTTTCAAAATTTGGATCTAGGCTATTAGACTTTAGATCTAGGCTGTCAGACTTTGGAGTTAGGTTTTCTTGATAAAAATCTTATTTTATTTTCTCCTCAAACTCTTGGACATGTTCTTTTATGGTAACCATGGCTAAGGAAGACACACTAGTCTATTTTTTTTAGGTTGATCTACCCATATTTGTTTAAAAAGATCCATTTAAGGTCTATCAGGTGGATAAAGAGATATTTTTTTGGTGTGAATTATATTGTAAATGGTAATGTTTCCATATTTATATTCAATTTGTGCTATGATTGTAGATAACCAAGGTCTTCCAAGAATTATTGGGTATCCTACCCTCTTAGGTTTAGGTTGAAGGATCATGAAATCCATATGATATTCCTAAGATTCTATGATGACTAGAACATTTTCTATGGTTCCTTTAGGTGTAATAGTGGATTGATTTGACATATGCAAAATTGTAATGGTATGCTAAAGCCCTATGAGGGATAAAGACTCTACTATGTTGATAGTCATTATGTTGATGGAAGAATCCATATCTATAAGTACATTTGGTATAGACTTGTTCCCAATTATCATAATCATTACAAGACTACTAGTGTCTCTGTATTTGGGAATAAGTATCTTTCCTGCTAGTAAATCAATAATTTTTCTAGTTACCTAAATTATTTTAGGATATTATTTCTTTCTACCTAGTTCTTTGATACATAATCCTTTAATGATATGATTCAACTTAGGAATATCCTTAATGGTTTTTAATAGTGGAATTTCTATCTTCATCTCTTTTAATCTATGCATCAATTCAAACTCTTCCCTAGGTTTTTCTTCCTTAAGTCTCAAGAAATGGAACAACATGGGGATCTTAAATTGTGGTTGGAGTGATTGGAGTTGTGGTGGCTTCTACCTTTTATTCATTTGGTTCTTGGACTAAAATTAATTAAAGAGTGTTTTCATCATTGGTAATTTTAGTTATGGTAATGGGTGAATCTACTACTACCTTTCTTGATCTGAGCTGAACATTATTACACTCAACCGAACCACTTACAACACTACTTTCTTGATCAACTCAATAAAAAAGTGTTTTTTTCCTATTTTTAGGAGTTACCATTGGTTGGGTAGGTAACTATGGTTGGTTAACCTTCTATTCAATTATGGTGGCTGAGGTTGTGAGGGAATCAAAGCCTACTATGGAGGAAACCTGTTATGCATTTGATATTATTGATTTGGAAATTAAAATGGTGACTATTGTATCCAATGTGGTTATTAGTTTTACTATTATGCCTAGGGTTTTGAAGGATTTTGAGGCATTATCCACATATATGGCATCCATTTTTGATTACCCCATGGTTGTGGTTATGGTGGTGGTCCCCACATTGGTGGTGTGATTTGTCCATCCCATGGTATCATATATAGATTGGGAGGAAATCTTAGACCAAATAGATTTTGAGGTTGGGAGTACTAGTTTCCTTGTCTTTGGATAAAGTTCATTTCCTCAACTACATGTACTACTTGTTTTACTTGGTTTCTTATGGTAGGAATATGATTATAATTCTTGGTGTTTGGTCTCGGTCAAAATACCACATAACTCTATTATATCTAAAGGATAATACTTTACCACATGTTTGAGTCTACATCTAGGACAATATATTAACGACTATTCAACATTGGTGGCATTGGTTTTTTATTTAAGGCCATATAATGTGCATGTCAATTTATTATAATATCTATTTTTAAATCAGCAAATTCTTCCATTAATTTCCCAACTTTAGGTGATTTCCTAACTATGATTTCCTTATGCTAGGTCTTTTTCTAGAATAGTTAATACATAATGATAAAATTATCCTTTCAATGTCACCCTTTCCCATTAGGTTCAAAGCATCACATGCATCATCATATAAGCCTTTAAGAAAGACTATCTTGATGACCTCCTCAATGAATTGGTAACCACTCTATTTATTATCAAATATAAACCTATCAAGATAATCTTCTAAGATTTCATCTTTATTTTATTTGATATTGAAAAAAATATTCTTTTTGTTCTCTAACTCTAAAATAATCCTATTTTTTTTATCAAGAAATGTAGTTTCCATTTCATCCCAAGTGCTTATAGAATTACCCTCAAGGCCCATGAAACATCTCATGGTTGCATCCTTAAGTGTAGATAGGAATAAATTCAACTTCTGATTATCTATGACATAGTCATATGTTTGGTAGAGAACTTGAAATTCAAAGAGGAACTGATATAGATCCTCTAAGGGTTTACCTCTCAAATTAGGTAAAATAGATGGTGATATATTTTTCATGGAGGTTCTTTCATTAGAACTTAATCGAATTAGATAGGAATTTTTTTAATTCTATTGAGGCAATCGATCAGGGTTTTCTACATGTGCATGTTCATCTCCCATATTTTATTCCCAACT
>JARHVA010000191.1:6032500-6042500 GCA_037957365.1 Torreya grandis
TATGTCTTCTAAAAACTTATGAAAAATAAATGATGTAGAGTGCAAGCTTATGGAGGCCATAAATTTTGATCTATAACTCCATTTGAGCTCTCATTTACACCAAAATGACTATCTCAAAAAGTATAATTCAGAAATAAAAAACTCTATCCATTTAGGAATGTTTCTAAAACTTTCTATACCCTAAAATGGTTATGCATGGACTTAAAAAAGTTTGGAAAATAAATAATATAGAGTCCAAATTTATAAAGGCCATAAATTTTGATCCATAACTCTGTTTGAGATCTTGATTGTGCCAAAATGACCATCTTAAAAATTACAATTCAACCATAAATAAATTTATCCATTTAGGGATATTTTCAAAACTATTTAGACCCTTAGATGGTCATGCATGGCCTTCAAAAATTTATAAAAATAAATGATATGGAGTCTAAACTTATGGTGGCCATCACCTTTGATCCATAACTCTAGTTGAGCTCTTGTTTATGGCAAAATGACCATCTCAAAAAGTATAATTTAGACATAAATATATCTATCCATTTACTAATGTTTTCATATATTTTTGTACCCTCATATAGTCATGTATGGCCTTTGAAAATCTATAAAAAAATAATGTAGATTTCAAATTTTTGGAGGTCATAAGTTTTGATCTGTAACTTCATTTGAGCTCTTATTTGCACCAAAATGATCATCTCAAAAATTATAATTTAACCTAAACATCACCATCTATTTAGGTATGTTTTTATAATTTTTTATACCCTTAGATAGTCATGTGTGGCCTTCTAAAATTTTAGAAAGTAAATGATATAAATTCCAAACTTTTAGAGGCCATAACTTTCAATTTGTAACTTTTTTTGAGCTCTTGTTTACATCAAAATGACCATACCATAATGTAAAATTCATCCATAGATAACTCTCTCTCTCTCTCTCTCTATATATATATATATATATATATATAAACTTTTTAAAGATCTCACATGGTCATGTGTGGCCCCTAAAAACTTCTAAAAATAAATTATGTAGAGTCCAAACTTATGGAGGACATAAATTTTTGATCCATAACTCTATTTGAGCTCTCATTTATGCCAAAATGATCTCAAAAAGTAAAAATGATATTTTAAACTAATGGAGGCCATAACTTTTGATCTATAATTCTATTTGAAATATCATTTACACAAAAATGATTGTCTTGTAAATTTAAATTTAACCATATGCAACTTTTTCTAATTAGATATGTTTTGAGAACTTTTCAAACCCTCATATGGTCATGTATGGCCTCTGAAAAGTTCTAAAAACAATTTATGTAGAGTCAAACTTCTAAAGGCCATAAATTTTTATCTATATTTCTATTTGAGCTCTCATTTATGCCAAAATGACCATCTTAGATATTAAATTTCATCCACAAATAGATCTAGCTATTTAATTTTTTTTGATATGTTTAAATAATTAGATGGTCATGCTTATATTTTAAAAAGTTTTGAAAATAAATGATGCAAAGTTTTAACTTTTGAGGCCATAACTTTTGATCTGTAACTCGGTTTTATCTCTCATTTGTGCCTAAATGACCATCTTAGAAAATAAAAGTTAACCATAAATAACACTATGCAATGAGGGACATTTTCAAAAAAATTATATCCCTAAGATGGTCACTTATGACCTCTAAAAAGTTTTGAAAAATAAATGATGCAGAGTCTAAATGTCTTGATTCCATAAATTCTGATCTATAACTCTATTTGATCTATTTTTTATGCCAAAACAAGTATCTCAAAAATAAAAATTCAATGATAAATAGATATACCATTTAAAGATATTTAAATTTTTTTTTAAACCCTTAGATAGTCATGTATGGCCTATAAAAACAAATTATATAGAATCTAAAATTTTGAAGGCCATAAATTTTAATTTGTAACTTTGTTTCAGATCTCATTTACACCAAAACAACTATCTCAAAAAGTATAATTCATCCATAAATAGTTTTATCTATTTTGGTATGTTTTTATAACTTTTCAAACCCTCATATGGTCATGCATGGCCTCTAAAAAGTTTTGAAAATAAATGATGTAGAGTCCAAACTTTTGGAGGCCATAAATTATGATCTATAGCTCTATTTGATCTCTTGTTTACACCAAAATAACTGTCTTGAAAAATAAAATTCAACCATAAATAGTTATATCTATTTAGGTATGTTTTATTAATTTTTAAGACCCTCATATGGTCATGTATGGCCTTTGAAAAGTTCTCAAAATAAATGATATGGAGTCCAAAATTTTGAAAGCCATAACTTTTGATTCATAAATTTGTTTGAGCTCTCATTTGCATCAAAATGTCTATACAAAAACATAATTCAAACAAAATCACCTATATCCATTTAAGTATATTTATATAATATTTCTTACCCATATATGGTCAAGTATGGCCTCTGAAAAGTTCTAAAATTAAATGATTTGGAGTCTAAACTTTCAAAGCCCATAAGTTTTGATTAGTACCTCTATTTGACCTCTCGTTTACACTAAACTGACCATATAGGTAAGTAAAATTCAACCATAGAAAAATATTTCTATGTAAGGATATTTTTTAAAAAAATAGACAATTAAATGGTAATATATGGACTTTGAAAAGTTATGAAAATAAATGATGCAAAGTCCAAACTTTCAGAGGCTATAACTTCTGATTTGTAACTTAGTTTTAGCTCTTGTTTATACTAAAATGACTACTTGAGAAAGTAAAATTAAGCTATAAATAGATATATATATTTATATATGTTTACAAAAAAATAAACATTCATATGGTCACATATGGCCTTTGAAAATTTCTAACAAATAAATGATGTAGACTCCAAACTTATGGAGGCCATAATTATTGATCTGTAATAGTGTTTGACTATAATTTATGCCAAAATGACAATATCATAAAGTAAAATTCAGCCATAAATATCTCTATCCATTTAAATATATCTTTAAAACTTTTTATATCTTCAAATTGTCTTGTATGGCCTTTGAAAAATTCTAAAAATAAATTATGCAAATTCTAAACTTTTGAAGGCCATAACTTTTGAATTATAACTATATTTGAGATTTTATTTATGATAAAATTATTTTCTCAGAAAGTAAAATTTAGCCATAAATATATCTATCCATTTAGTGATTTTTTATGAATTTATTATACCCTTGGATAGTCACATATGTCCTATGAAAAGTTATAAAAAAAATGACATGAACTCCAAGATTTCAGAGGCCATAATTTTTTGTATGTAACTAAGTTTAAGCTCTTGTTTATGCCAAATAGGTCCTCTTGGAAATTAAAACTTAGAAATTTACAATTCTATCCAATTAAGGATGTATTTTAAAACCTTTATTACCATCATATGGTCACATATGGACTCTAAAAAGTTCTAAAAATAGGTGCAGAGTCTAAAAGTTTAGAACTTTTGGAGGCCATAACTTTTGATTTGTAACTTCATTTGAGCTCTCGTTTGCACCAATACAACCATCTCAAAAAATAAAATTCATATATAAATAGATATATACATTTAAGGATGTTTTCAAAACTTTTTAAACCCTTATATGGTCATGTATGGCCTCCTAAAAGTATGGAAAATAAATGATGTGGAGTCCAAATTTCTAGAGGCCATAACTTTTGATTTGTAACTCTGTTTGAGTTTTTGTTTGTGTTAAAATGATTATAAAAAAAATTTAAAATTCAGACATAAACAAATTTATTCATTTAGATATGTTTTCATAAATTTTATAACCCTAAAATGGTCACATATAGCCTCTAAAAAGTTTTAAAAATAAATGATGCAGAGTCTAAAATTCTAGAGGCCATACCTTTTGGTTTGTAAATATATTTGAGCTCTTGTTTCCATAAAAATGACCATCTCAAAAAGTACAATTTAGAAATGAATATCTCTATCCATTTAGATATTTTTTTGTAACTTTATTAAAAACTTAGAATGTCATGTATCACATCTGAAATTTTTTATAAATAAATGATGTGTAGTCTAAACTTCTGGAGGCCATCACTTTTGATCTATAACTCTATTTGAGATCTCATTTATGCCAAAATGATCATCTCTAATATATATATATATATATATATATATATATACACACATATATATATATATATACATATATATATACATATATACATACATATATACATATATACATATATATATATATATATATATACACACACACACACACACACACATACATACATATATATATATATACATATATATATGTATGTATATATATATATCTACATATATATATATATATATATACATATATATATATATATATACATATATATATATATATATATATATATATATATATACACACATATACATATATATATATACATATATATATATATATATATATATATATATATATATATATATATATATATATATAATTTTATAAATAATAATATGGTCATGCATGTCCTTTAAATTTTTTGAAAATAAATGATGTAGAGTCCAAACTTCTAAAGGCCATAACTTTTGATCCCTAATTTTATTTGAGCTCTCATTTGTGCCAAAATGAATATTTTAGAAAGTAAAATTTAGAGATAAATATTTTTATCCATTTAGGGATGTTCTTAGAACTTAAAAAACCCTTGTACAGTCATGTATGACCTCAATAAAAAAAAAACAAACAAATAATGCAGAGTCCAAACTTTTGGAGGTAGTAACTTTCGATTTGTAACTCTATTTGAGATTTCATTTGTGCCAAAACAACCATCTCAAAAATTAAAATTTAACCATAAATATACCATATATTTAAAGATGTTTTCATAACTTTTCATATCACATATGACCTCTAAAATATTTTTAAAACAAGTGATGCATAGTCTAAACTTTGATAAGCCATAAGTTTCAATCTGTAACTTTGTTTGAGATTTAGTTTGTGAAAAATGATCATCTTGAAAATTAAAATTAAACCATAATTAGATTTATATATTTAAGGATGTTCTTATAAATTTTTAAATAATCAAATGGTCATGCATGGCCTTCAAAAAGTTCTAAAAATAAATGATGCAGAGTTTAAACTTCTAGAGGCCATAACTTTTCATCAATAATTATGTTTGAGCTCTTGTTTTCACTAAAACAAGTGTATTATAAATTAAAATTCATATATAAATATATATATCATATGTGTCCTCCAATTTTTTTTGAAATTAAATGATGCAGAGTCCAAACTTTTAAAGGCCATAACTTTGTTTGAGATCTCGTTTGAGCCAAAGTGACTAGTTTAGAGTGTATAATTCAAAAAAGATTAAATATATCCCTTTAGGGATGATTTTATAAATTTTTAGAAAATTATATGGTCATGTATGTCCTCCAAAAAAATTTGAAAATAAATATGCAATGTCTAGACTTTTGGCCCGTAACTCTTTTTGAGCTCTTATTTATGCCAAAATGACCATATCAAAAATTAAATGATGTGTAGTCAAAAAGTTTAGAAATTAAAATTTATATATAAGTAGATATATCTATTTAGGGATGTTTTTATAACTTTTAAAACTCTTATATGGTCATGTATGGCCTCTAAAAAGTTCTAAAAATAAATGATATAGAGTCCAAACTTCTGGAGGCCAAAACTTTTGATCCATAACTCTATTTGAGATATCATTTATGCTATAATGATCATCTCAAAAAGTACATTGTAGCCATAAATATCTCTACCCATTCAAAAATGTTTTTAAAATTTTTTAGAACATTAAATAGTCATGTATAGCCTCTAAAAAGTTTTAAAAACAAATGATGCAGATTTCAAATTTCTGGAGGCCATAAATTTTAATTTGTGACTTTGTTTTAGCTCTCATTTAATTCAAAATGATAATCTCATAAATTTAAAATTTAGACATAAGCAATTATATCTATTTACCTATCTTTTAAAAACTTTTTAGAACCTCATATGGTCATGTATGGCCTCCATAAAGTTTTGAAAACAAATGATTTTGAGTCCAAACATCTGGAGGCCATAACTTTTGTAACTTTGTTTGAGATCTCCTTTGTACCAAAATGACTATCTCAAAAGGTATAATTCAGCCATAAATATCTCTATCCATTTAATTATGTTTTAGATCATTTTTGAACTTTAGATGGTCATGTATGGTCTTTGATAAGTTCTAAAAATAAATGATGTAAATTCCAAACTTCCTAAGGCCATAAATTTTAATCTGTAACTCTATTTGACCTCTTGTTTACACCAAAATGACCATATCAGAAAGTAATATTTAGCTATAAATATCTCCATCTATTTAGGGAAGTTTTCATAACCTTTATGACTCTCAAATGGTCATGTATGAAGTTTAAACGTTTTGAAAATAAATGTAGAGTCCAAACTTCTAGAAGCCATAGCTTTTGATTTGTAAATTTGTTTGAGCTCTTGTTTAGACAAAATGACCATCTCAAAAAGAATTATATATATATATATATATATGTATGTATGTATGTATGTATGTATGTGTGTATGTATGCATGCATGCATGCATGCATGCATGCATGCATACATACATACATACACACATACATACATACATACATACACACACACATACATACATACATACATACATACATACATACATACATATATATATATATATATATATATATATATATATGTATGTATGTATGTATCAATTTATGGATATTTTATAAACTTTTAGACCATTATATGGTCATGTATGGCCTTTAAAAAATTATAAAAACAAATGATGTGGAGTCCAAACATTTGAAGGCTATAAATTTTAATCCATAACTCTATTTAAGATATATTTTACCCCAAAAAAATCATCCCAAAAAGTAAAATTAAGACATAAATAGATCAATCTATTTAGGTATGTTTTTATAACTTTTTAGACCCTCATATGGTCATGTATGGCCTCTAAAAAGTTATAAAAACAAATGATGCAAACTCTAATTTTCTAGAGGCCATAACTTTTGATCTATAACATCATTTGAGCTCTCACTCACACAAAAATGACCATCAACCATAAACAAATCTATCTATTTAGGGATGTTTTAAAAAACAAAATAGACCCACATATGGTCATGTATGGCCTCTAAAAAGTCTAAAAACAAATGATGTGGTGTCCAAAATTTTAGAGGACATAAATTTTGATCCGTAACTCTATTTGAGCTCTCATTTGCACCAAAATGATTGTCTTAGAAAATATAATTTATACATAAGCAACTCTATCCCTTTATGTTTGTTTAGAAAAATTTTACACCCTCACATGGTCACATATGTCCCATAATTTTTTTAAAAATAAATGATGCATAATCAAAAAGTTTAAAACTTCTGGAGGTTATAAATTTTGATCTGTAACTTTGTTTAAGTTTTTGTTTATACCAAAATAGCCATTTCATAAAGTAAAATTTAGATACAACTAGATCTATCCATTTAGAGATGTTTTCAAAAAAATTCAAACCTTCAAATGGTCATGTATGGTCTCCAAAAAGTTTTGAAAATAAATTAAATAGAGTCTAAACTTCTATAAGACATAACTTATGATCTGTAATTGTGTTTGAGATCATGTTTAAATTAAAATGATGATCTTAGAAAGTAAAATTCATTTATAAGTAACTTTATCCCTTTAAGAATGTTTTAAAAACTTTTTAGACCCTCATATGGTCACATATAACCTCTGAAGAGTATTAAAAATAAATGATGCAGAGTCCAAACTTTTAGAAGCCATAAATATTGATCTGTAACTTTGTTTTAGCTTTCATTTACCTAAAAATGACCATCTCAAAAAGTAAAATTTAGACATAAATGATGTTATCCATTTAGATATGTTTTCAAAACTTTTCAAACATTCATATAATCATGTATGGCCTTTTAAAATCTCTAAATATAAATGATACAAAGTCTAAACTTTTGAAGGCCATAAATTTTGATTTGTAACTTTTATTGAGATTTCATTTGCATCAAAATAATTGTCTTAATAAGTATATTTTAACCATATATATTTATATCCTTTTATGTATGTTTTAATATCTTTTTAGACCCTTATATGGTCACATATGGCCTCTGAAATGTTTAGAAAATAAATGATGCATAGTCTAAACTTTTGGAGGCCTTGAGTTTCAATCCATAACTTCATTTGAGTTCTTTCTTGCAGTAAAATGACTATTTTAGAAAGTAAGATTTAGCTATAAATAACTATATTTATTTAAAATATATTTTAGAAAGTTTTAGACAATCAAATATTCATTCATGGCCTCTGAAAAGTTTTGAAAACAAATGATGCAGAGTCTAAAATTTTGAAGGCCATATATTTTGATCCCTAATTTTCTTTAAGATCTTATTTGTGCCAAAATGACCATATTAGAAAGAATAATTCATTCATAAATAGATATATTCATTCAAAGATTTTTTAAGAACTTTTAGGACCCTTAGTGGTTAGATGGCCTAAAAAAAGTTTAGAAAAATAAATGATGTAATGTCCAAACTTATAGAGGCCATAAATTTTGATCAGTAATTCTATTTTAACTATCATTTACACCAAAAAGACTTCCTCAAAAATTAAAATTGAGATATAATTATATCTATCTATTTAAATATATTTTTCAAACTTTTTATACTCTTATATGGTCATGTATGGCCTCTAAAAAGTTTTGAAAATAGATTATGTAGAGTCTAAACTTATAAAGGTCATAAATTTTGATTTGTAACTCCATTTGAGATCTCATTTGCACCAAAATGACTATCTAAAAAAGTATAATTTAGACATAAATAGATCTATCTATTTAGTGGTGTTTTTATAAAATTTCATACCCTTAAATGGCTAAACATTTATCCTCTAAAAAGTTTTGAAAATAAATGATGCAGAGTCAAAAATTTTGGAGGCCATAACATTTGATTTGTATATCTATTCAAGCTCTAATTGGTGTTGTTAAAATGAGTGTCTCAGATAGTAAAATTCATATATATATATATATATATATATATATATATATATATATTAAAAACTTTTAGGACCCTCTAAATTTTTTTAAAAATAAATGATGTAGAGTTTAAACTTTTAGAGGCCATAACTTTCAATCCATAATTCTATTTAAGCTCTCATTTACACCAAAACAACTGTCTTAGAAGGTATGATTTAGATATAAAAATATATATCCATTTAGAGATGTTTTTAATTTTTTTTGTATTATTAGATGATCATGCATGGCCTCTAAAAATTTCTAAGAATAAATAATGTGAAGTCCAAACTTTTGTAGGCCATAAATTTTGATTTATAGCTCCATTTAAATTTCATTTGCACCAAAACATTTGTATCATAAATTAAAATTCAACCATAAATATCTCTATCCATTTTTTAATGTTTTAAAAAAATTATACCCTCAAATAATCACATATGGCCTCTAAAATTTTCTAAAAATAAATGATGTAGAGTCCAAACTTCTAGAGGCCATAACTTTCAATCCATAACTCTATCAGAAAGTAAAGTTCAATAATAAATAGCTCTATCATTTTAATAATGCTTTCAAAAAACATCAGACCATCACATGGTCATGTATGGCCCATTAAAATTTATGAAAATAAATGATGTGTAACCCAAAATTTTGGAGGCCACAACTTTTGATTTATAACTCTATTTGTGCTCTAGTTTATACCAAAATGACTATCTCAAAAATTAAAATTCATCCATGAAGACCTATATATATTTATTTATGTTTTTAAAAACTTTTATACACTAAAATAGTCATGTATGGCTTCTAAAAATTTCCAAAAATAAATGATGTAGAGTCCAAACTTTGGGAGGCCATAACTTTTGATCCATATCTTGGTTTGAGTTTTTGTTTACATTAAAATGAGTGTCTTGTGAAGAGAATTCATCCATAAAAAACTTTACCATTTTAGGGATGCTTTCATAAATTTATCAAACCTTTATATGGTCATGTATGACCCCCAAAATTTCTAAAAATAAATGATTTACAGTCCAAACTTTTAGAGGCCATAACTTTTGATCT
>JARHVA010000191.1:6047500-6282500 GCA_037957365.1 Torreya grandis
ACTTTCAAAGGCAATAACTTTTATCTATAACTTAGTTTGATCTCTCATTTATACCAAAATTACTATATCAAAAAGTAAAATCCATCCATAAATATAAATATCCATTTAGGTATGTTTATATAAGTTTTTAAACCTTCATATGGTCATGTATGGCCTACTAAATGTTCTAAAAACAAATGATGTTCAGTCCAAAATTCTAGAGGCTGTAACTTTTGATCCATAAATATGTTTGAGCTCTTTTTCGTGCCAAAATAACTACCTCAAAAAGTAAAATCCATCCATAAATATATCTATCCATTTAATAGTGTTTTAAGAACATATTAGACCCTTAAATGGTTACAAAAATAAATGATCTAGAGTACAAACTTTTAGAGGCAATAACTTTTTATTTATAACTTTGTTTGATCTCTCATTTGCACTAAAATGACCATCTATGAAATTATATTTCAACTATAAATAGATATCTCAATTTATGTATATTTTTAGAACTTTGAAGAATTTCATATGGTCATGTATTAACTTTAAAAAGTTTTTAAAATAAATTATGTGGACTCCAAACTTTTAAATGCCATAACTTTTGATACGTAACTTTGTTTGAACTCTCATTTATGCCAAAACAATAATCTCAAAAAGTACAATTCAGCCATAAATAGTCTATCCATTTAGGTAAGTTATTTTAAATTTTCATACCCTAAAATGGTTATGTATGACCTCCAAAAATTTCTAAAAATAATTGATACAGAGTCCAAACTTTTGAAGGGCGTAACTTTTGGTTCATAAGTCCATTTGATCTCTCATTTATGCCAAAATTTCTGCCTTAGAAAGGATAATTTAATAAAAAATATATAATTTAATCAAAAATATCTCTATCCATTTATTAATGTTTATATAAAATTTCAAACCCATAAATGGTCAAGTATGGCCTTCTAAAAGTTCTAAAAAAATTATTTGAAGTCCAAACTTCTAGAGGCCAAAACTTTCGATCTATAACTTTGTTTCATATTTCATTTGTGCCAATAAGAACATCAAGGAAAGTAAAATTCAGCCATAAAAAACTATATTAATTTAGGGATGTTTTTATAACATCTTTAGATCCTCACATGGTCAATAATGGCCCCAAAAAGTTTTTAAAACAAATCATGAGGACTCCAAAATTTTGGAGGCCATCACTTTTGATCTATAACTTCATTTGAGATCTTATTTACACTAAAATGACCATTTTAAAAATTAAAATTTATCCATAAATACATCTATCCATTTAGGAATATTTTTATAACTTTTTAGAGCCTTAAATGGTCACAGATGGCCTCCAATTTTTTTTGAAAACAAATGAAGTTGAGTCCAAAATTTTGAAAGCCATAACTTTTGATTTGTAACTCCGTCTCATTTTTCTCAAAATGATTATTTCATAAAGTACAATTTAGCCATAAATAGATATATCCATTTGTGGATGTTTTAGAACCTTTTAACCCTTAAATAGTCAATTATATCCTCTAAATTTTATAAATAAATTTATGCAAAGTCCAAATTTTTAGAGGCCATAACTTATGATCCATAACTCTATTTGAAATCTTGTTTACACCAAAACAATCATCTTAAAAATTACAATTTAGACATAAATAATTATATCCATTTAGGGATGTTTTTATAACTTTTTGAATCCTTAGATAGTCACATATGTTATCTACAAAGTTATAAAAATGAATAATGAGGAGTCCAAACTTCTACAAGCCATAAATTTTGATCTATAACTTCGTTTGATCTTTTGTTTAAGCAAAAATGACCATATTAGAAAGTAAAATTTAGCCATAAATATCTATATCCATTTGGAGATATTTTTAGAATTTTTTTATACCATTATATAGTCATGTATGGCACCTAAAAAGTTATAAGAATAAATGATGCAGAGTCCAAACTTATGGAGGCCATGACTTTTGATCCATAACTCCATTTGAGATCTCATTTGCACTAATATGACCATCTTAAAAAATAAAATTCAGCCATAAATAGATATATACATTTAGGTGTGAATTTAAAAAAAATTAAACCCTCATATGGTCATATATGGCCTCTAAAAAGATATGAAAGAAAATGATGCAGAGTCTAAACTTTTGGAGGCCATAAATTTTGATTCGTAACTCTATTTGAACTCTCGTTTGCACCAAAATGACTATTTCAAAAAGTATAATTTAGCCATAAACAACACTATCCATTTTTATATGTTTTTATAACTTTTAAAACTCTTAGATGATCATGTATGGATTCTAAAAAGTTTTGAAAACAATTGATATGGAGTCCAAAATTTTAGAGGCCATAAGTTTCAATATTTAATTCCATTTGAGATCTCATTTGCACCAAAATGACTATCTACTTAAGGACATTTTTGAAAAAAATTATACAACTAGATGATTATGTGTGGCTCCCAAAAGGTTCTAAATATAAATGATGTGGAGTTCAAACTTTTGGAGGCCATAAATTTTAATCTGTAACTCTATTTGAGTTATCATTTATGCCAAAAAGATCATCTTGAAAATATTAATTTATCCATAAATATATCTATCCATTTAAGGATATTTTTAGAACTTTTTATATCCTTAGATAATCATGTATGACCTCTAAAAAGTTATTAAAATAAATGATATGGAGTCCAAACTTTTGTAGGCCATAACTTTTGATCCATAACTCCATTTGAGCTCCTATTTTCACCAAAATTATTGTCTCAAAAATTAAAATTCAACCATAAATAAGTCTATCCATTTAGGAAATATTTTAAAAATTATTGGACATTCGTATGGTCATGTGTGGCCTATGAAAAGTTGTAAAACTAAATGATGTGGAGTCCAAACTTTTAGAGGCTATAACTTTTGATTTATAACTCTATTTGATCTCTCATTTATGTCAAAACGATCATCTCAAAAAGTATAATTAATACATAAATAGATATATCTATTTAAGTACATTTTTACAACTTTTATTACCTTCATATGGTTACATATGGCCTCTAAATAGTTATGAAAACAAATGATGTGGAGTCTAAAATTCTAAAATCCATAAATTTTGATTTGTAACTTTATTTGAGATTTAATTTACACCAAAATAAATGTGTTTAAAACTATAATTTAGATATAGATAGCTCTATCTATTTAGTTACATTTTCAAAACTTTTCATACACTCATATGGTCATGGAGACCATAAGTTTTTATCCATAACTTCATTTGAGCTCTCATTTGTGCCAAAATGATAATCTTAGAAAGTAAAATAGAATCATAAATAGATCTATATATTTAAAGTTGTTTTTAGAAAAATTCATACAATAAAATGGTAATACATGGCTTAATAAAAGTTATAAAAATAAATTATGTGGATTTTAATATTAGAGATACCATAAATTTTGATCCATAATCCTATTTGTGCTCTTGCTTATGCCAACATGACCATCTTAGAAAGTATATTTTATCTATAAAAACCTACATCTATTTAGGCTTGTTTTCAAAAAAATTTAGATACTCATATGGTCATGCATGGCATTAAAAAAGTTGTAAAATTAAACTATATAGAGTCTAAATATTTTAGAGGTAATGACTTTTGATCTGTAACTCTGTTTGAGCTCTCGTTTATGCCAAAATTACCATCTTGGAAAGTAAAATTCAAACATATACATATCTATCCATTTAGGGACATTTTTATAACTTTTTAAACCCTAAAATAGTCATGTATATATTTTGAAATGTTTTAAACCAAATGATGTAGATTCTAAACTTATAGAGGCCATAATTTTTGATCTGTAACTCCATTTGAGCTCTCATTTATGTGAAAATTATTGTCTCAAAAAGTTAAATCTAGCCATAAAATATATTTTTATTTTGGGATATTTTAATAACTTTTTGGACCCTTAAATGGTCACATATGGCCTTTGAAATTTTTTTAAAACAAATGAATTTTGAGTCTAAACTTCTGGAGGACATAATGTTTGATCTATAACTCTGTTTGAGTTCTCATTTGCACTAAAATGACTATCTCAATATATATATATAATCTATTTGATTTTTTTTTCATAACTTTTTATACCCTTTGATGGTCATGTATGGCCTTTTAAAAGCTTTGAAAATAAATGATGTAGAGTCTAAACTTCTGATCTATAACTCTGTTTGAGCTCTCTTTTATGCCAAAATGATTGTGTTAAAAAGTACAATTCATCCATAAGTATATATATATTTTTAGGGATGTTTTAATAACTTTTTAGACCCTCATATGGTCATGTACATCCTCTATAAAATTCTAAAAAAAATTTATATGGAGAACAAAACTTCTAGAGGCCATAAATTTTGATCTGTATCTCTATTTGAAATCTAATTGGTGCTAAAACAAACATCTCATAAAGTAAAATTTATCCATAAATATATATCTTCTTAGGGATGATGCATAGTACAAAATTTTAGAGGCCATAAATTTTGATTCATAACTCTTTTTGAGTTTTTATTTACACCAAAACAATGGTCTCAAAAAGTACAATTCAAACATAAATAATGATATCCATTTAGGTATATTTTCAAAACTATTTAACCCTTATATGGTCATGTATAGCCTCTAAAAATTTATGAAAATAAATTATGTGGAGTCCAAATTTACAAAGGCCATAACATTTAATCTATAAATCTATTTGAGCTCTCATTTATTCCAAAATGATTGTCTTAGAAAGTATAATTTAGCCTTAAATAACTCTATTATTTTAGTGACATTTTAAAAACTTTTTGGACTCCTATATGGCCATGTGTGGACTATAAAATGTTCTAAAAATAAATGATTTATATTCTAAACATTTTGGGGCCATAAATTTTGATTCATTACTCTTTTTTAGCTCTTGTTTGCACCAAAATAACCATATCCATAATTAAAATTAGCCATAAATAGATCCATCCCTTTAGGGATGTTTTCACAAATTTTTAAAACCATCACATGGTCATGTGTGGCCCATGAAAAATTATAAAAATAAATAATTTGGAATCCAAACTTATGAAGGCCATAACTTCTGATCTGTAACTCTGTTTGAGCTCTCATTTATGCCAAAATAATTATCTCAAAAAGTATAATTTAGCCATAAATACATCTATTTGTTTAGGGATGCTTTTAGAATTTTTTGGACCATCAATTATCACATATAGAATCTAAAAGTTTCAAAAAAAATGATGTGGAGTTCAAAATTTTGGAGGCCACAATTTTTTATTTACAACTCTGTTTGATCTCTCATTTATGGTAAAAAGACTTTCTAGGAAAGTATAATTTAGCTTTGAATATATTTTTCCATTTAGGTAGTTATCAAATTTTTTTTGACATTTATATGGTCACATATGGCCTTTGAAAAGTTATAAAAATAAATTATGTAAAGTCAAAATTTCTAGAGGCCATAACTTCTGATCTATAACTCCATTTGAGTTCTCATTTATGCCAAAATGACCATCTCAAAAAGTATAATTCAGCCATAAATAGCTCTATTTATTTACATATATTTATATAACTTTTTTAACCCTAAAATGGTCATGTATGTTCTTTGAAAAGTTATAAAAACAAATTATAAAGCACCCAAACTTATGGAGGCCATAACTTTCGATCTGTAACTCTGTTTGAGCTCTCATTTGTGCCAAAATGACCATATCAAAAATTCAAATTCAAACATAAATAGCTCTATCCATTTTGTATGTTTTATATATTTTTTATAGACCCTCACATTGTCACATATGGCCTCAAAAAAGCTTTGAAAACAAATGATGTGGATTCTAAATTTCTTGATGCCATAACTTCTAATTAATAATCTGTTTGAGCTCTCATTTATGTCAATAACACCATTTCAAAAAGTGTAATTAATCCATAAATATCTCTATCCATTTAGGGATGTTTTTATAACTTTTAAGACCCTTAGATGGCCATGTATGGCCTTAAAAGTGTTTTGAAAATAAGTGATGTGGAGTCTAAAATTATAAAGGCCATAACTTTTGATTGATAACTCTGTTTGAGCTCTCATTTTCACCAAATTGGTCATATCAAAAGTAAAATTTAGTCATAAATATATTTATATATTAATATATGTTTTCATATATTTTTATACCCTTATATGGTCACGTATGGCCTTCAAAATGTTCTAAGAATAAATGATGTAGAGTCCAAACTTCAAAAGGCCATGAATTTTGATCTATAACTCCATTTGAGGTCTTATTTGTACTAAAAAACATCTCAAAAAGTACAATTCAGCCATAGATATATCTATCTATTTAAGGGTGTTTTTATAAATTTTAGGATCTTAGATGGTCATGTATGGCCTTTAAAAAGTTATGAAAATAAATTATGTAGAGTCTAAATTTCCATAGGACATAAGTTTCGATCTATAATTCCATTTAATCTCTCATTTGTGCCAAAATGACCATCTTAGAAATTAAATTTAACCATTAATAGCTATATCTACTTAAGGATGTTTTGAAAACTTTTCATAAAATTAGATGACCGTGCATGGCCTCTTAAAAGTTTTAAAAACAAATGATGTGGGTCCAAATATCTAGAGGCCATAACTTTCAATTCATAATTATTTTTGAGCTCTCATTTATGCTAAAATGACCATCTCAGAAATTAAAATTTAGACATAAATAGATTAATCCCTTAGGGATGTTTTAAAAACTTTTTTAAACCCTCAAATGGTGAAGTATGACCTCTGAAATGTTTTAAAAATAAATGATGTCATATAAACTTTTAGAGGCCATAAATTTTGATCTATTATGCAAAAAAAAATCTCAAAAATTATAATTCAGACATAAATAAATTTATCTATTTATGTATATTTTCAAAAAAATTAAGACCCTTGAAAAGATTTTTTATAAATATCCTTTGAATTTTTTTGAAAATAAATGATGGAGAGACCAAAATTTTAGAGGCCATAAATTTTAATAAGTAAATAATCTTGATCTCTTATTTGCACCAAAATGACCATCTTAAGAAGTATAATTCTCCAATAAATATATCTATCCATTTATGGATGTTTTCATAACTTTTTGGACCCTTAGATAGTTATGTATGGCCTCTAAAAAAGATTTGAAAATAAATGATGTTCAGTATAAACTTATAAAGGATAAAATTTATGATCTATAACTCTATTTGAGCTCTCATTTATGCCAAAATTATCATCTCAGAAAGTAAAATTCAACCATAAAAAAATCTATCTATTTAATTATTTTTTACAACTTTTTAGACCCTAAAATAGTCATGTATAACCTCTAAAAAAGTTTTGAAATAAATGGAATGGATTTCAAATCTCTAGAGTCCATACATTCAATCCGTAATTCTGTTTGAGCTCTCATTTACACCAAAATAATCATCTCAAAATGTATAATTTAGACATAAATATGCCTATCCATTTATGGATGTTTTCAATACATTTAGACCCTCATATGGTCATGTGTGGCCTCCAAAAAGTTATAAAAATAAATGATACAAAGTAAAAACTTCTGAAGGCCATAACTTTTGATTTGTAACTCTATTTGAGCTCTCATTTGTGCCAAAACAACCATCTCATAAATTAAAATTCAGCCATAAATATATATATCTCTTTAGGTATGTTTTTAAAAATTATTATATCCTTAAATTGTTATTTATGTCATCTTAAAATTTATAAAAACAAATGATGCCAAGTTCAAAATTTAGATGCCATAACTTTTGATCCATAAGATTCTTTGAGCTCTCAATTATGATAAAATAACCATCTCAAAAAGTAAAATACACACACACACACACACACACACACACACAGAGACACAGGGATATTTTCAAAACTTTTCAAACACTTAGATGTCATGCATGGCCTTCAAAATGTTTTGAAAATAAATAATATAGAGTTAAAACTTCTAGAGGCCATAAATTTTAATCTATAACTCCATTTGAGATATAATTTATGCCAAAATGTCTATCTCAAAAAGTACAATTCAACTATAAATAGATATATCCATTTATATATGTTTTCAAAACCTTTTAGAACTTTATCTAGTCATATATGCTCTAAAAAGTTTTAAAAAATGAATTATATAGAGTCCAAAATTCAAGAAGCCATAACTTTTGATTCATAACTCCATTTGAGCTATTATTTACACTAACACGACTATCTCAAAAATTAAAATTTAGTCATAAAAAAAATGTCCCTGTAAAGATGTTTTTATAAAAATTTTAGACCCTCACATGGTCACGTATGGCCCCCCAAAAATTCTAAAAATAAATGATGTGGAGTCCAAATTTCTAGAGGCCATAATTTTTATTTGTAACTCCATTTGAGCTCTCGTTTATGTCAAAAAAACCATAATAAAAATTACAACTCAACCATAAATACTCTATTCATTTAGGGTGTTTTTATAACTTTTCAAACCTTTAGATGGTCATGTATGGCCTTTAAATAGTTTTAAAAATAAATGATGTGAAGTATAAAATTATGAAGGCCATAACTTGTGATCCCTAATTATATTTGAGATCTAATTGTTAGAGGTACAATCACAAAGAGGAGGGGTGTGAATCAGTGAGCCCAAATATTTTAATTTCAATTCCAAACCTTTCAAACCATTAGAGAATCATCATATATCAACTTGATCAAGAAACATAAACAAGAAAACTCACTCAGTCAATGCATACACAAGTCAAACACATAACACATAGTTCCTATGGGAAAACCTCATAGGGAATAAAACCCACTCTCAATATTACAACATATAGAATACTTTCCCAATAATAAATTACAAACAAGAGACTGGTCAACTCCTTTAGACCAAAAAACCTTAATCAAATCTTTTAGACCAAAGGCCTTTAGTGAAACACCTATTTCATAAAGAGAAACTACCCCCTAAGGAAGATCAAGAACTTTAGACCCTCATTTAAACACATAAACCTTAATAATAGTGTCTTAAACACCTGAATAAACTCCATTTATATCTCATATAGGCCTCTCACATAAGCATGCCATAATCTCTCTCCTTCACTCAAACTATCCTTAGATGGACTTTCAACTTCTTCATATATTCTCAAACTACAAAAAAATTATTTTAACCATATAAGTATGAACTATAATCAAACAAACTATTATTATTATTATTATTATTAACTCATCTAATATGAACACTACCTATCCTCTCTTCTTTGCTTCAATGCACATTGCTCTCACACATGCCTTGTACAAGTCTTCCACCAAAGTCTATTAATCATCATCTTTGATTTCATTATATATAGAGACTTCATGAATATAAATATCAAAATATTTTATTTTTAGACATAATACATGCCTTAACCCTTAAGGCATGTTACATAGGTCACACTTAAGCACAACACGCTTTCAAATAGGCCTAAGTCACCTTTTAGGTCCTATGGAGAACCATACACCTCTTTGACACATATCTAAGAAAAATATGAATAAAAGACCAATTAAAAATGTATGTAACCATTAAACATGATCTATATGTCCTCCTTAATTTCAAACAACCACCATAATAACCCTATACTTAAACACAATAAGCTCAAACAATTCTCTGTACACATAATCACCATGAACAAACACATAGTCAACTTCTAAACCTTTGTTCATGATACATATGATTGGTAAAACCTTAATAATGCACATATATATGATCCTAATAGAGTATAAAACATGATAAAATATATAATTCATCATTAAACATTGAAACAACATTAGAACAAGCTTAATTACCCATTCTCAGGTTGCTTGTAGAACACAATCAAACACATAGTCAACTTTAGAGCTCAATATCTTTGTTTGTACATACATTAATACCTTTAAATATATATTTATAAATGTTTCTAGACTCCTACACAAATTCTATTTTTACACCATGGTCAAATTATACATATATCAAAAGATATGGATAAAAAACCAAACACTAGTCTTTCTTTTATTAAATTCAAATATTTGAATTCAAATGGTCACAATTAAACATTGAACACTATGCTTGCATCTTGTGTCCTCATTATTTTAAATCAATAAAAAAACCATTTATATTATTATATTAATATCTAATTTTAACACATAGTGTGCCACTTTCAAATATTAAACCTTGAATAATTGACCTCATGCAATCTTACAATATTGGCTCAACACACATTGTTGATCTCTGCAGATTAGCTAGGTCTTTATCTTATAGCACTCACCATTTGATCTTGAAAATATGTTATGCCCTTAACCATTGGTGTGTCTAGGGATATGTGTGGTTGAATTTTGGCTTACATACCTCTTTTATATGCTTGTTACATTTCTCTATGTTCTTAGACAGGTTAGCCTATGGAATAACCATGGCTAGGTAGACTATATATAGGAGGTAGTGGTTAGTATTTAATCATCATATATGAATTATTTGAATATTATTACATTATTTTGGAGGTTTTCCCCTTAAAGTGGCTTTGATATACTATCTAGTATTCTAATTTTCCATCAATTATTATTTTGTGATCTCTTATATCTATTTATTTTATGTGAATTTGTACGAATATGTAGGTAATTTCATTACAAGTGGTATCAAAGCTTTGATTTGGGCAAGTTTCTTGTGGTATTTTTTTTTGATCTAGCAAGACATGTTTTTGGGAGGAGTGAAAAAAAATAACTTGTAATATAATAAGAAATATGATAATAGAGCCTTGTTCTAAAAGAGGTAGCCCCCTCAAAGTGGCCCATGATATCGAGTGTTCCTTCCACAAAAAGAATGTAGATTAATATAGTCAATATTTTACATATTTTTACATATGGGTTCAAGGAAGATTTTTTTTTTGTCAGCACAGTATTACTTGAAACACTTTTAAAAAAAATTAGTAAAAACCAAAGTAAAAAAGGAAAAAAAGTCTAAATTTTTGTTTTCCTCTTGCAAAATTGCAGTCATTAGATTCATCTCAATGAGATGATTGAAATGGTATATTATTTTAGTACATTTTTTATACCAAAATTTTTACCCTAGTACATAGAGGTAGTCATTGGATTCATCTTGGTGAGGCGATTGCAATGGTATCATCTCTTGGTACACTTTTTTTTGGGGTAAAAACCCCCCTAGGGTTGGTTTATGGTAGGTCCTTAAAATTCAGGAATAAAAGGGGCACCAAAAACTCCTAAGACTCTTTTTGTTGATGACATAGAATCTAAAACTTTAGATCTGGTGATTTCTCATCTTTAATTTAACATAAAGAACTTGGAAAGGCATGATGACTTTGTTGTAGTTTAAGCTGATATTTTAGGGATGTATGGAGAGATTAACACGATTCACACTAAATTGCATCATATCACTATGAAATTAGCTACCCTTTCATCTTAATTTAAACCTAACAACCCTCCACTTCAGCATTCAACTCTTCCTCTCAACACCAACAACTCTCATACTAATCTGAAACTAATATTACCAAGAAAGGACATGTGTAAGTTTGGTGGTAAAGACCTCTCACTTGGATTACACAAATTGAAAATTTATTTGAATTACATCAAACTCCTAGTTCTCAAAAGTTGATAGTGGCATCTCTATATCTTGAACTTGAATAGTTCATTTGGTATCATTAGTTGTGTGATCAAAAGAAAAATAATGGTGCTCCTATTACATGGTCTATTTTTATGGATGATTTGTTAACTCATTATCAGAATAATATATATGAAAAATATTTTAGTAAATTATCCTAACTATAGCAAATAAGATCTATGAAGGATTATATTAATCAATTTTAGAATCTCTCCTTACAAGTGGAAGACATCACTAAGGTAAATTTGATTGATATTTTTTTGGGTGGCCTCAAAGAGAGCATCCAATTCGAGGTTTGAATGTTTCACCCAATATATGTATTAGAAGCTATCCCTAGGGAATGCATGGTAGAAGAAAAAGAGATGGTCAAAAGGAAAACTTTCACTAATGGTCACGATCACACCTTTCTAGCACCATCATTTCAGCAACCCACCAGATTGACACAATGACACATTGAGCAGAAGTAATCTAAAGGGTTGTGTTATAGTTGTGATAAAAAATGGAGAAAAGACTATCATTGTGATGAAAAGAAGCTATTTACATTGAGGGTGCCAATGAGGATGAATATGATTAAGAGGTAAATGTTGGGGATGAAGAAGTTCCTGAGGAGGAATCTGAAGACTCTTAGCCTACCAATTTTTGTCATGCACTTTTAGGTATTAGTACTCCCCAAACTCTTAAGGTGATTGGTTTCCTTAAGAAACAAAAATTCATCATCTTGATTGATTCTGGGAGCACACACAACTTCATAAATATTAATTTGGTTACTCATTTAAACTATTTTATTTATCCAGCTCCAAAATTTCAAGTTATGATTGCAGATGGTGGTATTATTAGATGTTCAAAAAAATGTCATAGTGTTAAACTAGCCATGGGAGACTACTTTTTGGATTCTCCTATCTTCTCTATTCACATGGGTGGGTATGACATTGTTATGGGAGTACAGTGGCTCACCCCTTTGGGCACTATTGAGATGAATTTCCAAGAATTATTCATGCACTTTCATTATGAATAAAGGACATTTGAGCTAAGGGGATTAAAGGCTAAATCTCCACAACTTGTTAGCTCCCATCAAATGACTAAGATTATCTGTAAGGGTACTGAAGGATTCACAACTCACTTGTTTTGCATGGAAGTATAGTCAACTCAGCCATCTCTACCTCTTGATCTACAACTAGTGATTGATGGTCATTCAGTGGTTTTTACTGATATGCCAAAAGGACTTCCACCTAGTTGCACACATGATCATGCTATCAAACATATTTTTGGTAGTACACCACTCAATATTAGGTCATACAAGTATCCCTATGCCTAGAAAAGTGAAATTGAAAATATGGTATAGGAGATGTTGGCTGTAGGAATCATTCACCATAGCTAAAGTGAATATTCTTCTTTAGTTGTCATGGTGAGAAAGAAAGATAACACCTAAAGGATGTGTCTTGACTACATAGAACTCAACAAGTACACTATCAAAGATAACTTTCCTATTCATATCATTAATGATTTGCTAGATGAATTGAATGGTGTTTTTTATTTTACCAAGTTAGATCTACATTCTAGGTATCATTAAATCGGGATCCATGATGAAGACATACACAAAATAACTTTTAGGACTCATGAGGGCCATTATGAGTTTTGGTTATGCCTTTTAGTCTAAAAAATGCACCATCTACTTTTCAAATTTTTTATGAATACTATTTTTAGGCCATTTTTGAGGAAATTTCTTCTGGTATTTTTTGATTATATCCTCATTTAAAGTAAAAATTGGGAAGACCATTTTCAATATGTGAAAAAAATACTCTCAATTTTGGAACAACATTAGTTGTAATCCAAACCTTCAAAATGTAGTTTTGGGGCTTATGAGGTTAAATATTTGAGTCATCTGGTTTCTCATGGAGTGAAAGTGGATCCTAAAAAAATCCAAGCAATGGTAGAATTTCTAATTCTTAACACACTCAAGAAACTATGGAGATTTTTTGGGCTAACTAGTTACTATCATAGGTTTGTCAAAAATTATTATAGAATTATAGCCCCACTCACCACTTTGTTGAAGAAATACTCCTTTTAGTGGATTGATACAACTCTTAAGGCATTTGAATAATTGAAATTGGCTATGTACACCACTCCAGTATTGTCCACTCCTAATTTTTCCAAGACTTTTATGGTTGAATGTGATGCATCTGGGTATGGTATGGGTGATGTACTCATGCAAGAAGGTATAACACTTACATTTGAAAGTCATCAACTAAAAGGTAAAAAATAGCATAAGCCCATCTATGAGAAATAAATGATGGCCATTTTGTATGAATGTAAACAATGGTGACCTTATTTGATGGGTCATCACTTTCATGTAAAGACTGATCATGATAGTCTCAAATATTTTATGGAACAATGGTTATCATCTAAAAAATAATAGAAATGGGTAACTAAGATGTTAGGCTATGATTTTTAAATAGTTTATAAAAAAGGTAAGGATAATGTGGTGGTAGATTCACTATCTAGAAAGGATGAATCAGTTGAGGCATTACTATGTGCCATAACCATTTTGTAGGTAGATTGGCTAGAAGAAGCATGATCAAAATGGGAAAATGATAGTGCTATCCATGACTTGATTGAAAATATTTAGCAAGGTTTAGGTGGATTTTAAAAATTCACATGGAAGATTAATGCATTATGGTATAAAGACATATTATACCTATGTAAGAATTTTATTCTTAAACACAAAATCCTTCAGGAACTTCATGTAACTCCACTTGGGGGTCATTCAAGATTTTTGAAAACCTATCACATATCAAGTAGGATTTTTTTGGGGAAGGACTCAAGGGGGATGTCCATAAATATATGGTTGAATGTATGATATGTCAAAAAAACAAAGGCAAAACCATTAACAATCTAGGTCTTTTACAGCCTTTATCCATCCCTTGCCAACATTGGGAAGAAGGATCTATGGATTTAATTACAAGGTTACCAAGATTTGATGGTTAAAATGTTATCATGCTCATTTTTGTTCTTTATCATAGTCATTTTTTGCTAGTATAGTAGCTTCTAGTTTTCTCAATATAGTTCAAAAATGGCATGGGAACCTTAAGATCATTGCTAGTGATAGAGATCCCATTTTTACTAGTAATTTTTGGACTAAGTTATATCCATGTTTGAGCACCCAATTGCCTCATAGTTCATCCTATCACCCTTAAACTGATGGACAAACTGAGGTATTCAACAAATGTCTAGAAGGATATCTCTATTGTTTTGTTTTTGATAAACAAGATAAATGGGTTCATTGGTTACTACTTACTGAATGGTGGTATAATACTTCTATTCATAGTTCTTCCAAAATGTCTCCCTTTGTGGCACTTTATGAATACCATCCTCCATCTATCACTTCAACCTTGAAGGTCCATCCTTAAGTTTATGCAGTTGAAGAACATATTCACCATCAACAAGAGGTCCTTGCAAGCTTACGTGAAAATTTAGTTATGGCCCAGAATCACATGAAGCAACATGTAGATCAAAATAGAAGTGAGAGGAATTTTAACATTGGTGATTAGGTCTTTTTTCACTTACAACCATTTAAGTAGATGTCATTAAAGTAATAAAAAAGGATAAAAAGTTATCCCCTAAGTATTATGGGCCTTATCATATCTTGGAAAAAAGTGGTAATGTGGCTTATAAGTTAGAGTTTCCTTCATCCACTTGCATGCATCCAATATTTAATGTATCATGCCTAAATAAAGTCATTAGACATAGAGTTACCATTCAAATAGAGTTACCAAAATTAGATGAGGAAGGTAGAGTCATTCTTGATCCTAAGGCAATCTATCACATGCACACTAAGCAACTACAATCCAAAGTGATTATAGAGTACCTAATCAAATGGAATAATCTACCATGTGAAGATACCACTTGGGAGGTTGAAGCATTTATGAAATAAAATCTAGAGTTGCCTCAATGTTGATGACAATGTTCTTGTGAATTGGAGGGTCATGCTACACCCTTAACCATTGGTATGTCTATGGATATGTGTGGTTGGATTTTGGCTTACATACCTATTTTATATGCTTATTACATTTCTATATGTTCTTAGATAGGTCAGACTATGGAATAACCATGGATAAGTAGACTATCTATAGGAGGTAGTTGTTAGTATTTAATCATCATACATTAATTATTATACTCTTATTTAATTTTTGTGGAGGTTTCCCCCTTGAAGTAGATTTGATATACTATCTTGTATTCTACTTTGCTATCAATTATTATTGTTTGATCTCTCATATCTATTTATTCTATATGAATTTGTGTGAACATCTAAGTAATTTCATTACATAAGAACCCACATCATCATGAAATTTGAAACCTTTGAATTACTTTTGAACACTTATACTACTAAACATCAATCACTTGTCCTCATTCGAATCAACATGCACCATTGATCTTGATCTATACAAATGCCCGTGAGTCATTGGATCTCAGAAGAAGCTCGATCTTTAATTTCCTTAACCAATAAACACTTTGACCTCTTTGAATTGTTTCACATCATATCTCTTCACTATATGATCTCTTGTAAGAAATTATACCTCCATCTGGTCTTGATCTTTAACATCGTGCAAACAAGACTAAGTATGGGGACCATTACTATATACTTGGAAGGCCAACTTTGAGCCTCAATAACTTTTGTTGTGCTTGGACATATGATATTTAATTTGAACCATATGATCTCCTCCCATAAAATAATCCAACCATGTGTTAAAATAATCCTAAAAACTTCTTACTTGTGAGATATAATGACATTAAAATGCCTCTTTATATTTATCTATCACAAAGCTAACTTATGCCTAAAACTATTTGGAAAGGCCAACTTTGCACATGCATAACTTTTGATGCAATTCATCAATTGACCTTAAAGTTAGTGAAAATAAATTAGACACAAAAATAAACAAACCCATATGATCAAATTTTACTAAAACATCCACATGTGTAAGATATTACTATATCAATATGCTTACTTAGCTCTTCTTACCACATTGGAAATTTGGCTAAGTATGGGAAAACATTGTCAAAATGCCTAGGAGCCCAACTCTGCACACACATATCTTTGGTTGAAATTCATTTCATGACTTGAGACTTTATGCATAAAAACTAGGGACTAATATGATAATAATTATATGACAAACTTACCCTGACTTAGCTACACATGACAACTATGACATTAACAAACTACCTACTTAGATTTTCTACCAGTAGACCCAAAATGTCTAGATGAAAACAATGATCAACTAGACGAAATCCACTCATGCACATAAACACTCAAATCATTATTGATTTATAATATGAACCCTTTCATATGATAAAATCACTATACTCATCCTTTAACATCTCTAACCATGCCAAAACTGAAGATCAAGCAAGCCTCCTGCAAGCATACTAGGACAAACACATTGCACACTTTGTCATTGTCACTTAGAATATCAAGGCACTTCATCTACTTACTTGGAAACCTTCATGACATCACCATGAAATAATTAAAAACTCTCCAACAATCTCCCCTTTTTTCATTGATGTTAACTACCATCATATAATAATATACATATCACCTTCCTTTTCTCTCTTCAAACACTCCACAATAGGAACTTTCTCCCTCTTTGACATAATGAAAAACTAGGCACCAACTAATATTGAGGACCTAAAAAGGCTAAAAACAAGAGAGCACCACCTTAGAAACATGATACAAACTCCTCCTTACCTTGAGCCTTCCTCTTCTTGCCTTAACAACATCTTTCTTGTTCCATGCCAACACTCTCTTCAACCAGGCACTACAACCAATGAATAAAGAATACATACAAGTAATAAAATCTTATGGAACTCACCAATAAAAATATAAGAGGGAATCCCCCTAATATTTATGAGCCAATGCACCTCTTGAGTATTTTTAGATCTCCATATACTATGAAGAGCCACCATACAAGCTTATTAGCCTTCTCTCTCAAACCACCTTAAAGACCATCAACAAAACTTCATACCATGTAACAAATAGAAAAATTCTCTAAACTAAACTTGATAACTCACCTTGAAATACTCATGCATTGTTATTTGTTAGAAACCAAACAAAAATCACTCTTCTTCTTACTAGGCTTGTTGATTTAACTATTTTTGGATATTGGAGTCTTATTCCTAATTTAGTTAAAGGTCTAAGTTGACTAAATCAGTAAATAATATTAAAATAATTAGAGTACTAATTTTTATAATTTATTTGACCTTTGTGGCTTTCTAAAAATAGTAATGAAAGATGAGAAATGTAACTTATCTTAAAACTAGGCTAATACAGTTGAGACAGAGGCTAATACTCATTATGCAAGATTGAGATAGTGTCAAGAACTAGGATCTAGCTTTTGTTTAGTGAAAGGATAGGAGCACTAAAAATAGGACACTTCAAATTTTGATGCTATAGTCTAAGTCCTAACACTATTGTCCAAATTATTTATAGAAATTTGAGTTTTTTGGGTTTTGTCTGCTATCCCTGTGTGAGCCTACCTATGAAATTTTGAATCTTGAATGTCAATAGATCTCCTTGTAGAAATAATTTAATATCAAAACCCAGACCTTCATTATGCTTGAATAAAACTTGAGAAAGTGAGGAGGGGTTAGTGTGTGTAAGATGCACTAAATGTGTATCCACACCATTTGTATAAGTATGCTACCTACATAACAATACTCTAAAGAGGGATCAAGCCATATGTATTTCTCCCACTTGATGTAATTTATGCAATAGTGTTATGTAGATGCAACAATTACAAAACAATAATTCTTGAGGTGGCTAGGGACTAGTATGAGGGTTTGAATATGCTGGTAGTTGTATTGGATGACCATATGTAAAGAATAGGAAATTTGCCTAAGTGGTTATGATTATATTCTTACTTGATTTTTTAATATTTTCTAACCCCTTATAAATTAATTTTGAATGGGATTTTTTAAAGATCTATTGGTCATAGGTTAAATGTAGTCATGTTAGGTTGACATAATGAAGAAGAGGAATCGAAAGGAAATAGTCATTTAGGCTCAAAATGTGATTGGACAAGAGCATTGGAAATGGGACACCCTAGGGTCTAGTGATATAGTCCAAGTTAGGTGATATTATAGTATAGGTACAAGACTTGGGGAATAGAATTAGCATGGGAAAAGTAGCTTGGTTGAGCTGTAATTAAGTCTTGAAAGTCTACATATGACTAGGAATAAGCAAAAATGTGCTTATAAGAGTCATGAGAGCATTCAAGAGGGACCTATGGGTTGGGTGTTACAAACCACACTCAAGCTACCAATTTTGACATTTTATATGACTACATTTCCACCCTCCCTTTATTTTAGTGATGTAACAAACCAAAATACTAGGATAAAGGAAAAATAGAAAGTGTACCTAAATTTACCTATAAGGGTGAAGCCCATGAAGCTATGTAATATTGGGTGTGTATAGAGAGATCACATCATGAAGTTTAAATCTACAAAAAAATAAAGAGTAGATCAGTTATTACTAGATACACTATATCTAAAATAAGAAGGTACAAATCTAGGTAAGAGAGAGAGAGAAAGAGAAAGGAATGAATACATCTCACCAGTTATGTGAACTAATACAAAACCTATTGTGATGCTGAGTGGTACTAGATGATGCTAAGTAATGTTGGGTATATATTATACCAAGATTAATATCATGAATGGAGTTGAGTGTTCAATTCCCTAAGAGTGGCTTAAGAATACAAAGGCTAGACCTTTGGCTCCATTATCACCCACTAAGTGAAGCTATGTGATCATGCATGTGTTAATAGATGTTTAGACTATGTGTCTAATCCCTCTGAGTAGGTGGATCAAGAATACAAAATCTAGCTAGACCTTTGGCTCCATCATTTCCCACTAAATGAAGCTATAAACTGATATTGGTATGAATGTGTGTCATTTGAGATGGATTATAAATCCCATGAATGTTTTATAATTTGATAATGTGGCATGGATAGTCAAATGTGTGATAGAAAATAGGCCACTCTTAGCCACTCAAAAAAAGGTGGAGATTAGACCTGTATGAAATCCACTCTAAAACTGGGTAATAAGCTTATATGAAAGCCACTTATAACTATGGAGGTTAGGCTTGTATGAAAGCCACTTAAAAATGATGCCAACCACTTATAGATGGAGTAAAGCATGAAACTACTGAGAATGTTTGGATAATATACTAAACTCAAAAAGAAAAGAAGTTAAATGTGAACATTGCCTCCAATCATTGGTGCTTATAACTTGGATTTTGATCTAGAAGTTATACCAACTACCCAATCTAAAACTAGAAGTGAGAGCCATCATGCCATGCATGATACCCCCTATATCTAAACAATTTGAGAAAAACTATACCAAAACTATTGAATTTAAACTGATCTATATCTAACAAAATTATAGTTGATCTAACCTTTCTACCTATTTATGGAAATTCTGTGTTTTTTGTTGTTTGGATAGTAGCATCAAAAATAAGACACCCTGATGTTTATAACTATTATCCATGTCTGATGTTGTTGTCCTTTGCTAAAATTGATGACTGTTCTATAATCATCATTATTTTTCTAGTCTACTCTACCTTGTTTGATCTCTTATTGTTGTTCTGAGTATTTTAGAAATTTATTTTTTGATTAGTAAGAGTTTTGACCTCTATGACAAAACTCATGTTTGTTTCCCCCTCTTTTAATGGTAAGAATAAAGACCCTATAATGACTACCCTCAAAAGAAAGAGCCTTACAAGTGTGTTATATTATTAAATACATGATATAATAATGATAATTGAAATGATGTCTCAAGATATAGCATAGTTTGTATTGAATATAATTAGATCAACAAGGGTATGCCTATATAGAAATAATAATTTAATAACATGTGTAATGTATTAAACTAAATCTAAAAATGTTAGTTGTTAGTTGTCAAGGAGGGATGAAGCATGATGTCCATCATGGCATCTAAGAAAGCAAGATAATCCATGATGTGGATCATGGCATTGAAAATAATAGATAAGCAACAAGCAAATAATCACATAAGGCAAGAATCAAGAAGCATATAAGAGTGGCCAAGGGGCTGATAAAAAAAGGGACATGGGAACATGTCACTCAAACTAGAATGCAAGCATACAAGTCATGCTCAAATTCTACATACACATACAATTGGAAACAATCAAGGTTGGAATAAGGGACATAATCACATAGAATATTACAAGAAAAGGACATTGGTAGATGTCCTAAGGCACACATAAGAATAGAAGAAAAGGATATTGGCAATTATCCTAAGGCACATGCAAGAGACAAAATAAGAATTGAGAAATGCAATCACATCTAGCTATGCAAATTAAGGAAGGAAAGAATGTAATATACTAAAAATATAATCACATCTAACTAATCAAAGAAAGAAGTGAAATTATGCAAGACATGTAGTACAAGACTAGGTAGATACTAAGAAATACATAAGTGCTATATACTAGTGAGTGTCGATAGAGTAATCTATGTAAGCTAGTAAGTAATGTACATCATCATGATAACTAGAGTGTGTGGTGTAATAATGACATAGCCTAGATGTGTAGTCATGTAGAATATTCCCCCAGTGGGTAGATATATTGATGTATGTATCAAATGTAGAAGTAGGATGCCCCCTTAATAGGTATAGTGAAGCAATCATATATTTGGATGTTATTGCACACACTCAAAGAAGATCAAGTGAAGCATGGTAATGTATATAAATTGACAAACAATACCATATAATAGAAAATGTAAGTCTATCATGGTAGTATAAATGTAAAGCATGGATGATGCATACAATTGAAAAGTTTTTGAATATTTGAATGTTTTTGGATTTTGAAAAAAATTATTGTTTTTAGATTTTGAATTTTTTATTATTTTTGGTGTTTTTGACATAAATGAAAAAAATCATGAGAAGACTATTTATAATAAATAATAATAAACTATGTACAAGTAAGTAAAAATAAACTATGTATGAGTAATTGAAAGGAAGTTATATACAAGTGATTTAAAATAACTAATATGTACACAATGATGTAAAAAACTAGGTTGGAAGGGGTAAAGGGTTCAAGGATGGAGCTCAATGGGGACAAAGATATAGGAAGGGATCATGAACATAATTAAATTCCTTAAGATCATCATCATATGCCACAGATTTTGAATGCGTGGTGGATATCTCCTCAGGTGTCGATAAGATCTATGATCTTTGTGTAGTCAGAGATATATCACTCATAATGATGTCATCCTATCGATGGCAAACTGAAGGTTGATTTAGTGGAGAAGATGATGAGTCTCCTATGGGATGTTTAGCTTTGGTAGTAGATGGTTTTGGTGGAAGTGGTGAAGCTAGTGTCTGTGGTGATGTAATCTATATAATACCTTAAACCTATAATTTATCCAATCTCTATTGTAAATTTGTATATGAGTTTGTATCATAGCCTATGATCCTATGAAAAAGATAAAATGGGTGACTAACTTTCCATGATAACCTACTAATAGATCTATGTCATACTATACGTAGTGTGATTAATCCATGATCAAGTAACATATATATTATAATCTATGGTTGATGTTCTGTGTTGCCTACCTAAATCTAAATGACTCGATATGTATCTATAGAGGTAACTATGTTAACTGTATGTGCCAAGTGATCTATCTATGGCTATAAATGTGGAGTGTATCCTAAGAGTGTAGTGTGAGATGCTAATAATGATGTAGGATGTGTAATGAGAGCTCTAGAGTTATCTCAATACTCTCTTAGGCCAACTAGTGTAAAGATCAATCCACATAAAGAGTTATTTTTGAGTGTGGCTGTCATATCATCATCTGAAATAGCTTGGAAATATGTATCAACATCATGTACATATGATAACTCAAAATTTACCACAAAGGGTAACTATGATATGAGAGTGTCATAAACTATAGTAGTAGAAGGTAATGGTGCTATAAGAGTATATGTAATAGTCAGAGTAACTGTAACTATCATAGGAGCTATATCTATAGAATCAATTGGTACTATTAGAACTACTATTGGTGATTGTATAATTGTAATAGGTGTAAGAACCATGATTAATGGAGTAGATAAAATGATTAAAGCTGATATGATTGGTTTATTATCTAGGGATAAGGAAACAACTATAGGTGGAGTGTGAGATGTGCTAGTCTCTCCAACCTCATATGTATGTATCTGATCAAGATAAATGTGATGAGGTGGTGACTAAAATATGATATGAAGTGTCCCATATGGTGAGTTGAAGATGACTCTGTAATTCAATAATATTTGAATAAACTTAACATGTGTATAGGTATGCTTCATGGATAAACTTAACACATCAATGAAGAGTAGAGGGAATTGCCACCATAACATGTAGGACCTGGCATGACCTATAACTATGTAAAGAGGATTTTGGGCCCTATCATGATATCCAAAGCAATGGTGCCTAATGTATATCATGGTATATCATCAAACCCTCTAATATTTTTATATGATTTTTGCATGGATTCCATATTTATTCCCATGGTCTTTAAGAATGTAATATTACATATATTAAGTCTGGAACCACTATCAACTATAACTCTCTTAACTACATTGGTTTTGACTTGAGCTTGTATGAATAGTGGTAAATTTTGATCAATAACTATTTGAGATGGCATGTCCTCACAATCAAAATAAATTACATCTTCTATAGTTTTTAACATCTTGACCACTAATGCAAAATAAGAAGGCTTTGAATAAATGGGTATAGAAGTTTGAGTGAGTGCCTGATAAAGAATGTCCTTGAACACATTAGCTATTTGTAGTAGTTCTAACATGAAAATCTTAGCTTGTGTGTTTCTCAACTAATCAATAATATCATATGCCTTGTGTAGATCTACCTATGTAGGTGGGTTGGGTCTAGGATAGGAAGGAATATGAGGATGGTAGGGCTCCTAAATAGGTGGGGGGGAATGGTAGCATGTCAATTAATAGTTCTAACTACATTATCTACTATCTGCATAGGACTAGTAGTAGCTATAGGAGGAGAGCAAAGATAATCGATAGGTCAAGGTTGTGGAGGGATAAAGGGTGTCAACTAGGCTCTTTGGAAATGGGTATCTTAACATGTTTAGCACTAAATTTCTTAATATCATCCCATATTATGAAAATTAAGCATGAAATGTAAAGAATGAAGCTTTTTATTAACATATGGTAAAATTCATCATTCATGTACATGACAAGACTGAGTATGGTCTCCTTATTATTTACAAGAAATGCAAGAAATAATTTTAAATAAATGAGATTCATTTTTGTTTTTATGTGAAATTAAATTTTAGATGTAAGGTGATACCTCAAAAATAATGGGACCTAGTATATGCAACTAAGGTTTTGAAAAATGATATCTTTAAAATTGCTAAGGAATTTTAAAATTTAATGTGAATTTATAATTTAAATATGTAGGTAAAAAATCAAAAAAATATTGATTTAAAGGGACCTAGTATATGCAACTAAGGTTTGAAAAAAATGATTTTTTATAATTACTATGGAATTTTAAAATTTAATGTGAATTTGTGATTTAAATATGTAGGTAAAAAATGAAAAACAAATTGGAAAAATTAACAAGGAATTTACCCTAGGGTTTTTAGGGATTTTATGCAGAAATGAAGTCAGGTTCACCAAATGATTTAACTATTTTGGGAATATTTGAGTCTTATTCCTAATTTAGTTAAAGTTTTGAGTTGACTAAATTAGTAAATAGTATTACAATAATTATAGTACTGATTTATATAATTTATTTGACCTTCATAGCTTTCTAAAAATAGTAATGAAAGAGAAGAAATTAATTTATCTTAACATTAGGTTGATATGGCTAAGACAAAGGTTGATATTGGCTATGTAGGACTAGGAAGTGTCATGAACCAACATCTAGCTTTCATTCAGTGAAAGGATAGGAGCACTAAAAATAAAACACTTTAAGGTCTAGCTCTATAGTCCAAGTCATATTGATATTGTCTAAATTGATCATAGAGATCTAACTTTTCTAAGTTTTATCTACTATCCTTGTGTGAGCCTACAAATGAAATTTTTAATCTTGAATGTTGATGAAACTCCTTGCAGAGATGATTTAATCTCTAACCCTAAACCTTCATTGTGTTTGATTAAAACTTGAGAAAGGGGGTGGGGTTAGTGTGTGTAAGATGCACTGAATGTGTATCTAAACCCCTTGTGTGGTCACGCTACCTACATACCAATACTGTAAAGAGGGATCAAGCCATATGTAGTTCTCCCACTTAATTTTATTTATGCAATAGTCTTATTCAGATGTAAAAATTCCAAACTAAGAGTTCTTAAGGTGGTTAGGGACTGGTGTGAGGGTTTGAATATGTTGGTAGCTATATTAGATGGTGGTATGTAGAGAAAATGGAAATTTTCCTTAGTGGTTTTTCTTGTATTATTGCTTAATTTTGTAATATTTTCTAACCCCTTATAAATTAACTTTGAATGGGATTTTATAGAGATCTATTGATCATGGGTTAAATATATTCCTGCTAGTCTGACATAATGAAGAGGGGAATCAAAAGGAAATAGTCATTTGGACTTGAAATGTGATTGGATAGGAGAGTTTGAAATGGGACACCCTAAGGTCCAATGATATAGTCTAAGTTGGGTGTTATTGTCCTATAGGTACAGGACCTAGGGGGTAAAATTAGCATGGGAAAAGAAACTTCACTAAGCTACAATCAGGTCTTGAAAGTCTACAAATTAATAGGAATAATAAAAAGGTGTTTATAAGGGTCATGAGATAATGCAAGAGAGACCTATGGTTATGTGTTAAAATCCACACTCAAGCTACCAATTTTGACATTTGATATGACTACACCTGTCTAGACTCCTTATATCCCTACTTAAACTTGCACAACCCACAAATTTTAGAAGACATACCATTAAGACCTAAAAATTATAATATAGATCACTCTCATATGCCCCCTCAATCATACCAATTTATAAAAACTAAATCATCCTCTACCATATACTTTATTCACAAATCATCTTGCTAATTAGGCCTCCATCTATATAAATACATGAAAATTTTGAAAACCATAAACCTTCAAATATCTATGAAGCTTTATTTTATAACCCATTTGGCCCATTCATCCTATTAATAAGCCTCAAATCTCAACTCACAAGATAAACCACTTTTCTAGTAGAGCCCAAAAATCCTAGAAACTCAAAACAAACAAGGTCAACAAACCTCCTTCTGATCAATGCCCACATCAAAAACTTCTTGTACACTTAGAGATAATCATTACACTCTTTTGGACCAAGACTTGAGCTTCCACATATTTTCAAACCCATACATCCTATAACCCATTTTAGGGCCTACATACTCTTAAGCACAAACTTGGAAAATTGAGAGCAAATAAAAATCTTGAATTAGACTTTAACATACCTTTAGACCATAATACCACATGGATCATGTTATAATAAGGTCAAAAAAACTTTTTATGCAAAAAAATCATCTTGATAACTCTAAAATCCTCTTTTTCCATCTAGGAACCTTCAATCTAACCCTGTAGATTGATCCATATATAGTTATCAATATCATGACATCACCTCAGCATATTCCACTTGGACATACTTGCTCCAACTTAAAATACTCATCTCTAGCCTTTTAAGACATTATAAACATCCTTTTTACCACTATTCTCTAAAATAAAGTGAAGCTAGGAGTGGCCCACATCTCCTCAATAACTATTGGAATCCTCTTATAGCTATATGACTTATTGCTCTTCTTCTTCTTCTTAGTCTGAACTATGACAAATGGTTCATTTTATATATCACTCTCTTTATCTTCTAATATATAATTGATAACACATGGAGCAACTATGGAATATTGACATACCTTTTCATTTTAAGAATCAACCTTGTAGCTTGGAACCTCATCATTAGGTACTGATAATTGATGTTATTTTAATGATACCTGATTAGTAATAACAAGATGTTCATTTGGATCCATACATATCTCATAAATTTCCTCAACCAACACCTTAGTCTTCTCCTTGAGCTTGGTTTCTTCATTCTCAACATGAGAAGACAATGGGAGCCCTTGGCACTCTTCAACTACTATATCATTCTCCACCATAGAAAAAAAATTACTTGGACCTATAGTCTTTTCATGACACATACTAACCACCTTTGATCTCCATGAGTTAACTTTCCTTCTTCCTTATACTCTAGGAGCTTGATCTAATCTATTCCGACTTAATGGCTTTTACTTGTAGAATCTAGAAAAGTGACCTCTTTGTTCATAGTTATATCAAACCATAAATTTTGGTGAAAACATAGTTTGTCTTACCTTATTCAGACAAAACTATCAATGTGTCCAATGTCATGAAAACTGAGACAAACTACTCTTTTTGAAGAAGACTCACCTTACCTTACCTTATTTGGATAATTCTTAACAAAGTGTCCCTTATTAAGATAGTTGAAACACTCAACCTTGCTCATACCTTTTGACTGATGACCCCCATGATATTTCCATGCATACTCATTTCTAATAGGTCTTTTTCATCCTCTATTTCTATGCCCAAACTAATTATAAGTATATAAATAATCATTAAAATTTACATACATCATAGAATTTGGTTGTTTGAGCTGATTTGTCTTCATTCTCTAGCACCTTTATTCCTTGTCTAGTAATTTGTCTTCAAAGGTTGATCCACTTTCTCTCATTGATATTTATGTCAACTTGAGAAGCAACATTAGGCTCTTAATTAAAACCAATCTAGATCTATCACTAGCTGATTTTTGACTCTTTAAGAGATCATCCAAATCATTAGAACTTTTATCAAACTTGAAAAATTATTTCACTTTGATTGCAGACTTCTATAACTCATCTTTTAAAGATATAATCTTAGAATCATACCTTGAGTATTATTCTTCTTTGGATCTTAGTTTTTGAGACATAGATTCCAACTTAGAATTAAGAAATAATATAGTACCTTCATGCTCTCTAGAGTCTTCAACCAATCTTGCCTCAAACACACTGAAATATTCATCATAGTCCTCAAGTTTATATTTCATCTTCTTATTGATCTTCTTATCAATATTTAATTCTTCAAGAGTATTTGTCAATGCAATCTCATAGTCCATCTCATCTTCAACATCATCTAAATCACTCTAAGTAAACTCTTTTTTAATATGAGTAACTACCTTCCTCTGCCATGAACAAGTTTTCATCTTCAAAAGGACCATCATCTTCATGATCATACTCTGAGTCACTGACTTCACTCTCATATGATGAATTGTAATCTTCTTTGGTGTAGAGACTCTTCTTATCCTTTAAGTACTTCTTTTTATTATCAAACCTTCTAAATCCTTTTTTACTTTTACCAGACCTAAATGATCTCTTGCCATAATCATGACCTTGATCATGTTCTCCATCATCATCCTTATTATACTTATGAGGGCACTTATTATCAAAATGTCCTACCTCTCCATAATTGAAGCATTTGAGGGGTAGTCTACCCTTATACTTACCTGAACCTATTTTCAATTTCCTTAAAATCAAAGTAATTAGTTCATCCTCTTCTATATCATAAATGTCATCATCCTTGAGTTTCTTACCTTGGAACTTCTTCTTTGTATTCATTTCAATCTTGAAAGATGCTTCCTTTTTTCATGGTATATCATCATTCTTCCTCATTTCATAGGTAGTAAGGATGCCATGTATTTCATCCAAATTTAGCTAAGTAAGATCATGACTTTCTTCTAAAATAGATACTTTAGGATCAAACTTGAGGGATAGTGACCTTAATACCTTTTAAACTACAATATCCTCTTCAAGGTTCTCTCTAAGACCTCTAATAATGTTCACAATCTCATAAACTCTCTATAGAAAGGATGCCACAAAATCTTCTTCCTTCATCTTGAGACTTTCAAATTGCCTTATGTGAGTTTTTAAATTAACAAGATTGACCTTTGAATCTCCTTTATAAATGATTTGCATTTTTTCCCATATCTCTTTAGAATATTTAGAATGGATTACCTTGGTGAACTCAACCTCTATAAGACCATAAGTAATGGTATTCATTGCCTTAGAATTATTCTCAAATAGCTTCTTGTCTACAACACTAGATGAAGGAGTAGTAGGAACAACATAACCATCCACAATAGATTACCATACATCAATCCCTAGGGACATAATGTATGTCCTCATCCTTGCACTCCAAAATGCATAATTGGATCCATTAAACATTGGTGCTTGCTTAGTAGAGAAACTTCCTTGATGACTACCCATATTGTACCTTAGATCACCTTCAAGTTGTCAAACCTTTACCAAATGACCTGATATGATACTAAATGTTAAAGGTATAATCACTAAGAGGTGGGGGTGAATCATTGGTCCTAGATATTTCAATTTTAATTTTGAACCTTTCAAACTATTATAAAATCAACATATATCAACTTGATTAAGCAACATTAACAAGAGAGCTCATTCATTCAATGCATACATAAAATCAAACACACAATACATAGTTACTATGGGAAACCCTCATAGGAAATAAAACCCACTCTCAAGCCTAAAACACATGTACTACTTGTCCTATAATAAATTACAAATAAGAGACTGGTCAACTCTTTTAGACCAAAAAATCTTGATCAAATCCTTTAGAACAAAGGCCTTTAGTGAAACACCTATTTCATAAAGAGCAACTACCCTTAAGGAAGATCAAGTCCATTAGACCCTCCTTTGAACACCTCAACATTAGTATTGATGTCTTCAACACCTTGATATGGATCTATGATTATCTAACACATGCAAAAACTCCATTTATATCTCATATAAGCCTCTCACATAGGCATAGCATCATCTCTCTCCTTCACTCAAATTTTCCTCATATGCACTTTTAGACTTCTTTGCATATTCTCAAACTATAATATCACTATTTTAACCTTAAAATATTATCTATAATCAAAAAAATATTTTTATTATTAACTCATCTAACAATCACACTACCTATCCTTTCTTCTTCACTTTAGTGCACACTACTCTCACACATGTCTTGTACAAGTCTTCCACCAAAGTCTAGAAATCATCTTTAATTTAACTATATATATATATATATATATATATATATATATATATATATATATATATATATATACTTCATGAATATCAAGATCACAATCTTTCCTTGTCATCCACAATGCATGCCTTCACCCTTAAGGCATCTTACATGGGTCACACTTAAGCACAACACACTTTTAAATAGGCCTAAGTCACTTTTTAGGTCCTGTGGAGACCCATACACCTCTTTGACATTTCTTCAAGAAAAATAAGATTATAAGACCACTTTAAAATGCATATAACCATTCCAAATGATCTATAGGTCTTCCTTAAGTACTAACAACCATCACATTACCCTTCTGCTTAAGCATAATTAGTTCAAACACTTCTCTATACATAGTCACCATGAACGAACACATAGTTCACTTCTAAAAATTTGTTCATAATACATATGATTGGTCAAACCTTAATAATAAACATAGATGATCCTCATGGAGTCTAAAATATTATCCAATAGTTAATTCATCAATAAACATCAAAAAAACATTAGAATGAGCTTAATTACCCTTCTCATGTTACTTGCAAAACACAGTCAAACACATAGTCAAATTTAGAGCTTAGTATCTTTGTCTATACATACATGTAGACCTTAAAATATATATTTATATATGAATTTGTGAGTCCTATAAAAATTATATTTTTATACCATGGTTGAATTCTATGTAGATTAAAAGATATGGATCAAAAATTAGACACTGGTCTTTCCTTTGTAAAATTCAAATATTTGAATTCAAATGTCACAATTAAACATCAAACACTATGCTCACATATTGTGTCCTCTCTACTTTATATCAATCATGAACCTTAAATATTATTATACAAATCTTGACATTTAACACATTATGTGCCACTACCAAATGTTAAACCTCAAATAATTGATCTCATCACGTGTAATCTTGAAATATTGACTCAACGTGCACTATAAATCTCTACAAATTAGCTAGGTTTTTATCTTATATCACTCACTTTTGATCTTGATCAGAAACCCCATGATCATGACACTTGGCACCCTTTCATTCCTTTTAAGCACTAATACTATTAAACATCAAGAACTTTCCTCATTCAAATCAACATGCACCATTGATCTTGATTTGTATGAATGCCCAAAAGCTCTTGGATCTTATAAGAAGCTTGATCTTTAACTTAGTTAACCAATAAACAATTTGACCTCTTTAATTTGATACATAACATATATCTTTATTTTATGATTGACCATGAGCCATTAGATATCCATATGGTCATAATATTTAACATCGTGTAAAAAATACTAAATATAGGGACCATTACTATCTACTTGGAAGGCCAACTTTGAGCCTCAATAACTTTTCTGCATTTGGATGCATGATATGTAATTTAGACCATATGATCTCCTCACATATAAGAATCTAACCATGTGTTAAAAAAATCTTAAATACTTCATGCATGTGAGATATAATGCCATCAAAATGCCTCCTTAGATTTATCTATCACAGAGCCAACTTATGCCTAGAACTATCTAGAAAGGCCAACTTTTCACATGCATAGCTTTTGATGTGCTTCATCGCTTGACTTAAAAGTTAGTGAAAATTAACTAGGCAAAAAATTTAGAAAAATGATATGATCAAATTTTCCTAAAACATCAACATTTGTGAGATATGACTATATTAATATGTGTAATTGGCTCTTCTTACCACATTATAAATTTGGCTAAGTATGGGAAAACACTATCAAAATGCCTAGGAGCCCAACTTTTCACACAAATATCTTTGGTTGTGGTTCATCACATGACTTGATACTTTGCACATATAAACTAGGGAATAATTTTATAATAACCATATGGCCAACTTACTCTAAATCATCCACACATGATAACTATGATGTCAATAAACTGTCTACTCAATTTTTTTGCCACTAGACACAAAATGTCTAAACACTATCAAAATGCCTAGGAGCCCAAATTTACACACACATATCTTTGGTTTTTATCAATCACATGACTTGAGACTTTTCACATAGAAAATAGGGACTAATTTTATCATAACCATATGACCAACTTACTCTAACTCATCCACCCATGATAACTATGATGTCAACAATCTACCTACTCAATTTTTTTACCACTAGACCCAAAATGTCTATATGAAAATAATGATCAACTATATGAAATCCACTCATTCACACAAGTAATAAAATAATTATTGACTTCTGATAAGATCCATTACACATGATGAAATCATAATACTCATCCCTAAACATATCTAACCATGCTAAAATTGAAGATCGACCAAGCTTCCTTCAAGCATACTAGGACAAACACATTCTACACTTTATCATTATCACTTAAACTATCAAGGAAATTCATCCACTTACCTAGACACCTTCATGACATCACCATGACATCATTGATAACTCTTCAACACTTTTTAATGCTAAAATGATCATCTTAGAAAGTATAATTTAGTAGAAAGCATAATTTAGCCATAAATAGATCTATCCATTTAGGGATGTTTTTAGAACCTTTTATACCCTTAAATGGTCACATATATCTTCCATTTAAAAAATAAATAAATGATCTAGAGTCCAAATTTATTGAGTCCCTAAATTCTAATCTATAACTTTATTTAAGTTCTCTTTTATGCCAAAATGATCATCTTCAAAATTACAATTCAACCATAAATAGATATATCCATTTAGGATTGTTTTCAAAAAAATTTGAACCCTCATATGGTTACATTAACCTCTAAAAATTATAAAAACAATTGGTTTGGAATCCAAATTTTTGGAGGCCATAACTTATGATCTATAACTCCATTTAAGCTCTGGTTTACACAAAAATGATCATCTTAGAAAGTAAACTTAGGACATAAATAAATATATCTATTTAATGATGTTTGTATAAATTTAGAACCTTAATATGGTCATGTATAGCCTTTGAAAGGTTTTGAAAATAAATGATGTAGAGTTTAAACTTTTGGAGGCTATAACTTTTGATCCATAACTCTGTTTGAGATCTTGTTTGTACTAAAACAATCATCTCAAAAATTAAAATTCAACCATAGATAGATATATCCATTTAGGAATGTTTTCATAAAAATTTGGACCCTTATATGGTCATGTATGACCTTTGAAAAAGTCTAAAAACAAATGATATGGAGTCCAAACTTATGAAGTCCATAACTTTTTATCCATAACTCTATTTATGCTATCATTTACACCAAAATATTCATATTAGAAAGTAAAATTCAGACATAAATATATATAGGGATGTTTTAATTACTTTTGGTACCCTTATATGGTTATGTATGGCCTGTAAAAAGTTTTAAAAATAAATGATGCAAAGTATAAATGTCTAGAGGACATAAATTTTGATCTGTAACTCATTTTGAGCTCTCTTTGCATCAAAATGATTGTCTTAGAAAGTAAAATTCATCTATATATATCTATCAATTTAGGTATGTTTTTATAAATTATTGGACCCTCATATGGTTATGTATAGCCTTCAAAATGTTTTGAAAATAAATGATTCAAAGTTTAAACTTTTGGATGTCATAACTTATGATCCATAACTCCATTTGAGCTCTCATTTATGCCAAAATGATCATCTCAAAAATTATAATTTAACCATTAAGATATACATCCATTTAGAGATATTTTTATAGTTTTTCATACGTTCATATGGTCACACATTACATCTAAAAAATTCTCAAAATAAATGATGTGGAGTCTAAAATTATAGAGGCCATAAGTTTTGATTCATAACTCCATTTGAGATCTCATTTATGCCAAAACATCTCTCTTAGAAATTAAAATTCAACCATAAATAGATATATACATTTGGATATGTTTTTATAAATTTTAAGACCCTCATATGGTCACATATAGCCTTTGAAAAGTTTTGAAAACAAATGATGCATCCAAAAATTTTGAGGGAATAATTTTCAATTTGTAACTCCATTTGAGCTCTAAATTTTTCCAAAACAACCATCTCAAAAAGTAAAATTCAACCATTAAAACTCTATTTGATTAGGGATGTTTTAAAAAGGTTTATGGACCCTCACATGATCACATATGGTTCATGAATATTTCTAAAGATTAATGATGCATAGTTAAAAATTTTATAGGCCATAAATTTTTAACCATAACTCTGATTGAGCTCTCATTTATGCCAAATTAACCATCTCAAAAAGTAAAATTCATCTATAATAACTATATACATACATGTGTGTGTGTGTGTGTGTGTGTGTGTGTGTTTATAAAACTTTATAGACATATAAATTTCATGTATGGATTTTAAAAATTTCTAAAAATAGATTATAAAAATTCCAAACTTTTAGAGGCTATAACTTTATATCTATAACTCTATTTGAGCTCTCGTTTGCACCAAAATGACTATATCAGTAAGTTAAATTTAGACATAGATAACTATATCTATTTATGGATGTTTAAAAAAATTTACCGGACCCTCACATGGTCATATATGGCCATCAATATTTTCTAAAATAAAATTATGTGGAGTCCAAACTTATGGAGGCCCTAACTTTTGATTTATAATTCTATTTGACCTCTCATTTATGCCAAAATGACTATCTCAAAAAGTATAATTTAGACATACATAGATATATCCATATAGGTATATTATTATAACTTTATTACCTTCATGTGGTCATGTATGGAATCTATTTTTTTTTTAAAAATAAATGATGTGGAGTTCAAACTGTATGCAATAAGAAATGCATCAAATCTAAAAATCAATCCTAGATAAGAGAACATATATCTTAATTACACTTCCATTCGGGGATAAATTATATTATTGGGGTCATGACCAATATGGATCTACTATACCTATCCAAACACATATTGTATGTAATAAAAAATGCATCAGATCTATAAATTAATCCTATCTCAGAGAAGATAGATCGTACTTACACTTCCGATTGGGGATACATTATATAACCAGGGACATGATAAATATGTGGATCCACTAGACCCAATTAGGGGATGTCCTATCATAAAAATATCACTAGGGAGGGTTCAAAAGCCTCTAATCAAGAAAAACTATCTAGTAACTCTAACTAGGTCCAATGTTTTCATATTCATTAGACTACTAATAACAATTAAAAAAATATAATCTAGTGCTCACCAAATCTTGTGGCACAAAGTGGGGGTAATAAACAAAAAAATTAAAATTCATAGAAAACATATACTCATGTCAAGGTATAAATAATTATAATGCATGGAAGATAAGTATAAATGCATATCTATTTACTTTAAGAAAAGAGTAAAAAAGTTAGGAATACTTACCTTTGAAGAAGAACCTACCAAGCCTTAATCTCTCCTTCATCCAAGGTGTTTCAAAAGAGGTTGTCATTGTATTTAAGGATGATAAGGATAAATAAATTCTGGGATACACAAATTATCAATGCATATAAAAGGCTTCTCCACAAGACAAGATCTATATCTCCAAAGAAAGTATGAAACCCTAAGCTTGCTCCTCAATTAGAATGGTGGATAAGTAAAAGAACAATATATCTTAATTATTCTTATCCTCATATATAAATGGTGAAATTAATGTGTTTATATAGGCATATTTAACCATAAACCCTTGTAAAAATTTTGGTTGATAAGGTTGACCTAATTGACCTAGTATTGAAATTGACAAAAACAACTAACTAGATAGTACACTATGTCAGCCATAGCTAACTTAGTTCTTAGTAAGATTTTTAAATAATAATACAAGGTAAATGTGGCCAACATAGTATTTTAAACTAACAAAAATGGTTTTAGGTTATGGAAAGGGCTAATAAAGATGGTAAATGAATAGAGGAGGGTGAAAAATAGGAGGTAAATCTTAGGGGAATGGTTTTTAGGAGACAAGTGTGTAGATAACAAGTGGAAAAAGGAACAAAAATCATAAAAATCACCAATGGTCTACCCACCCCTTTCTCATGCACCCCTTAGGGTGTGTACTTAGATAGATTAAGACTCAATGGGTTCCTTCAAGATAAAAAGTTTTAGTAAGTGGTAAAGGCTAAAACTATTACGTATATACATATGCCCCACTTGAAGATCATCACGGATCATGTGAGTGTAACATGGGATGGTAATTCAATAAATAATATAGAAACACACAAAAATAAGATAATTAAAAATGACATATGGAAAGTAATGTTAAAACAAAATGAGAGTAGCTAAAAATACCATATATATACCTTAACTTACCTTTTTTCTAAATGATTGCATGTAAACATCCTAGTCTTGATCATGGAGGGTGTAGTACCTGCATTTAGGAAACTATAGGGATACAAAACTAGTAATATAAGTAATGTGTGGGTGAATAATATGGTTAAAGTAGCAATGAATTACTTAGGAAGAATTGGCAAATTAGTATTGATAAGACAAGGTTAGAATATTAAAGGTAAATGAATGACAAAATGATGGAAAATGAATGACAAATGATTGTATAACACACTAAATCACATTGGAAATCATGTAAAACATAAATAAAAAAAAGGAATGTAGAACATACTAAATCATGTTAGGAAACATGTAAAACATAAATGGAAAAAAAGAATGTAGAATATACTAAATCACATTGGGAAGTATGTAAAACATGAATGATAAATGAAATATCCATGCAAGAAAACTTTAACAAATATATGTAAGCAAGTGAAAAGTAACCCCATGTAAGATAATCATGTCAAATCAAACAAAGAAAAACATGAATGACTGAAAATGAATTGTAAATCAAGATGTAAGATAAACATGAAGAAGTCATACATAAATATAAACATGTAATAAATGCCAAATGTCATATGTAAGATAAGTAAAGTCCACAAAAATAAAATAAGAAAATGATAGATAGATGAAAATCAAAAGATCTAAAGGATGAAAACTCAAACTTAGTGCTAGTTCTAAGATACAAATGGAAGAAAACACAACCACCTAGTGACATGACTAGTATGATAATGAGATAGTGTGGTAAGAAAATGGTGTAAGGGTATTTGTGAGGAAAGCTTGGTCCTATCTAAGGTATTACAATGTAACTCATAAAGTATAAACCAAGAGGTGTAGGTAGGTAGAGGTGATCAAGTATGTGATAAGATAAAAACAATATCCAACAATGGGAATACAAGGAAACTATGATGTGAATAAGGAATATGAGGTGCCACATGGGTGATATGAACATCTTTAGAAAGAATGAGACACACGAAGAAAGTGATAAAGGCTAAGAACTATAAACACCAAGGACTTAGGACATTTTGAATAATGAACACAAATCTTAGGCTAACAAGTGAAGTACATAGATCAACCTTTAAAGGCTATATACATGAAAATTAAAATGGACCTACCTTCCTAAAATGTGTTCCTCTTTCCTCAAGACCACTTATAGATCCATTATTCTACTATGAATATTGAGTTCTTGCATGAAAAAGTAGGTGGCACTAGATAGTTTATGATATAATGAAACCTCATGAGACCTCCTACCCTAGTCTACTAGCCTACCATACCCAAATAGATCTTATCTCTATCATGAGGCCAATTGTAGAGTTTTATATTCAACTAAGATAAGAGATGTGCCAAATATAGATCACATGTTTTGGTGTGATCTGACTTTTAAGATTATTTTTATCTTTTAATCATTACCTTTTGTTTATATTTTATGATTTGTATTTTAACTTATTTTATATTTTTTAATTTCTCTTCCTCCATATGGATTCAAATAATCAAGCATGAGTGAAATAAGTGACAAAAACAACATCTCTTACACTTGGTCACTAGATAAAAGGACCTAAAGACCAAGGTGTCTAAAGACTCCTAGACTTGCCCACAAGTGTGCAATCTCAAAATTGACCAATGTGAGCCTCAAATGAAAGGAAATAAGGGAAATATTTAGATCATGAGAGATATGTCTATGTAATAAGTGATACAATGATGAATATGCTCATAGCTATTCATAAGGAAGTAAAATAGTGGTATGAAATGGATGGGTCTATTCTTATGATAGTCATGTCACTAGATAAGTGGTATTAACCTACAATGAATCTAGTACAATAAAAAATGAAAGTATTAGTCATCCATAAAAGTGGTTTAAATATGTTTTAATGTGGTAATTTATGAGGAGAGTCTAGTTCTGTCCATGGTCTTACACTACAAATCACAAGGTGAACACCAATGAAGTGAATGATAAATAATAGGGGAAAATAGTCATAAAGCTACTAAGGCAAAGAATATCATAAAAATACAAAAATGAAAGAGATATATAAGAACCAAAATGAAAACAAATGTCAAATGTAATGTGTAAGAAAAAAAAATGTAAAAGAAAACAATAGCAAAATGTGACTAAAATAGGTAAAGTGCATAAAAATAAATAAACATGAGACAAAAAATAACAAGTAAGATCTATGATAACATCTATATCAAAGATGAGCATGTTAAATACAAGTCTATATGTCTTGGAAGGTTTCTTAAAGTTGGATTTACTTGTTATTATATATTATATAATAAGAGTGGGCATCGTGAGATTCCCTAAAGGTTAAGTGGATGTAGGAATGGGCATCGCAAGATGCCTCAAGGTTTGAAGGGACATATGGATGGGAATCATAAGATGGCCCAACATGTGAGGTGGAGTGAGGTAACATTGAACCATTAAAATGATTTGCATTGGGTTGGTAGGTAAATTTGGAGATAGGAAAATGTGTTGGTTTGTTAGATTTTATGGATGTCAAATTTGGCATAGGATGTGTAGGAGAGGTATGAAGAGATAAAGGAGGTAAAATAAGACCATGTATAATATACTTTGGAGTAGTCATTTGAATGAAGTACTCCTTTGGTTCATATGACCTGAGAGGTTGAGGTTCAATGGATGCAATGATATGTTTAAATTTGCTCATGTTAGCTATTCTTTCCTTATTGGTGTAGGAAGGATCAATTATGGTTTGAACAACATTAGTGGATGAGGTGTAGGTATGTGATAATTATTCTTGTTCATTAGGTAGTTTATATTTATGTGATTGAGATTCTGTATATTGAATTTGAGAATCTTGAAGATAGTCTTGATAATGTTATTTTGTGACAGTATCAAGATTTAAATGTGGACCAAGCAAGGAATCAAGAAGAAATTGATGAAGATCATGACAAGACTCATGAGAATGACCTATAGTACCATTTTGGAGGAGGTTTGGAATGATAAAAGCTCATGGGTTTAGAGGGTGGAAATTTCTTCTTAAGTTTTTTTATACTCAAGAAAGGGTGGGTTGGGTTAAAATTGGTTGAATTGGATTCTCCATTTTTATGTTGGGGAGGCTTGGATGAATTAATGTTATGAAAAAATGACTGAAAAGGTTCTTTATTATTTATTTAAGGTGTTTCAAATTGATTCATAAAAAAGTCTTTCCTTTGTTTTGGTCCAAGGCTTCTTCTAAAGTTTTAGGGGAAAATATTCAAACTTTGTATTGAAGGGGAACTTTAAGAGAAGTAACAAATAGTTGTAAAGAGTATCATAATTCATGTTATAGTACACTTTGTGAGCTAGATACTTCCATCATTTAATGAAATGTGTGTGATCAGATTCATTAAAAAGTTTCTTGGCATTAATGAAATGGCTAAGGTAATTTTTAGGAAGGTCATCATGTTGGACTTCCTTCACTAGAGTATTGACTAAATCCTCTAGTTGTGAGATGGAATGTATAGGAAGTTGGTTGTACCATTCAAGTGCATTACCAAAATTTTTTTTGGATAAGAGCTTGGTGGTAGTAAAGGTGTTAGTGTGGACCCATTCTTTATATAGATTACAAAAAGACTTATAGAGATTAATAAAGGTGTTATGTGATAGTTAGAGAAATGTTTCCAATATCTATGGATGTAATGAATGAGGATAAAGGTTAAGTTTGAAGAGTTTGAAGCATTTTTTAATTCATTAGAGGTTGAGGGATGATACTCCCATTAGAATCTCTAAGATAAGGGATAAAATTTTGATTTGGTTGAGACATGATGACTAGAGGTGGTTGCCTAGTCATGTGTAATAAATGTTATTACATTTGCATTATTTGGGAATGATTAGTTATTTTAATAATTTTAATTTATTAAACTATTTGAGCAAGAATTTGGTTTATGCCAATTTATGCATTAGTAATTAAAGGCGGGGTATTAGTGTTGTTAGGAGGGGGGTATTAGTGTTGGTGGGAGGAAGGCTATTGGGTAGAGGATGCCCAACATTGGTATTGGGAGGAGGAATAAGAGGAAGGACCTCAACTACATTACATTATGTAGTGATTGGTTTTGGACTAGGAAAAGATGAAGGAAGAAAGTGAATAGTTTCATCTGATGTAATAAATTAAGGTTTTGATCTAAATCCTTGATTATGAAATGTTCTTGACTAAGTGAAGGCTACAAATATGACATCATTATGAAATAAGACTAGGTAACCACACATATAATAGTATCAATAAAGGTATAGAGAGTCAACTAATTTGACTTAGTACTACTAGATAAAAGGTAGATAAGGATATAGAGTTTACTAGGTCAACTTAGTACTATAACCTGATTGGCAAAAGGGATTCATAGTCAACTAGGTTGACTTAGTATTGTAAATAGGGGAAAACTTAGTCTATAAGAGATTATGTTGAACAAAATGATAATGTGCTATAAATAGGGGAAGTTTTTATAATGTAATTGAAGCAATAAATAGAAGTAAACACAAATAATTGGACCAATAGGAATGATCCAATTGGGGCACACAAAACAAAATATTGCATCAATGTTGGCCAATGATTTTTTTTGAAATATAACACAATAATCAAAGAGAAAGCAACCAACTAAAAATTAAATGCTAAGTGGTCATATTTAGTGTGGTTAGATTATAATGAAATCATATTTTAAGTGTGATAGGGAAGTTGGCTAAAAATAGAGAACTAAAAAGTAATCTATAAATGGTTTTAAGACATTTAGACTAAAAGGTTTTTATGTTGGCAATGGTACTGGCTTAGTATTTAAGCTTACTCCCTCACTTCACAATCTTGTAGCAATAAGGGTGTCAGGTACTTTTACAATATATACCATTAACTACATGTTTATACTTGGCTAGAAAACCAAGTCGGCTTTCCCCTTGGTGATGAAATCCAAGTAGGTAGGTCTTGGGAAGATAAATGTTAAATGCATTTTAAAATTTTTGTGATTTAATATTGTGTACAAAAGGACCTAAATAATGAAACTAAATGGTATTTTTGAAAAACCACCTAATTATACTATGTGATCTACTATGAGTATGCAAACAGCTAAACATGAAAGTGTGAATTAATTACTAGCATGTAGTTATTAATTACCAAATTAAGAATGGTATAGAGTTAGTTTAGATGACACTCTATGCAAACATTACAAAATAGAGTCGACTGGGTCACTACTATTCTATATAAGTAAGAGTCCTTAAGAACTAAGTTGATCAAGTCAAATTAGTCTTTTAGACAAAGGACAAGCTACATAACTAAGTCAACCAAGTTGACTTTACTTTAGGATTGTAATTTTGAAGACTATAAACTTGCACAAAATAGAACTATAATGAAGTACTAAATTGAAAGAGAGGGAAAGAGAGGAACCTTGGTTATTAATAAGATGGTTAGGATTGTAAATTTTCTATTAAAGTGCCTTAAATTATTCTTTCAAGTTCTTGCAAGTAATTTGATTGGGTTGACCTAGTTTTATGAAACCCTATTTGTTGAAGCCTATTAAGATGATTGAGTCAACTTGATCAACTTGGTTTGTTATCTAGATGTTGATCAGAATACTAATTTGACCCATATGACTTAGTTTTTTACCTAGATGTTGACTAAAATACTAAGTTGACTTGGTCAACTTAGTTTTTTCTTTAGATGCTGACTAGAAGACTAAGTCAACTTGCACAACTTAGTTCATTATCTAGATGTTGATTGGAAGACTAAGTTGACCTATATGACTTAGTTTATTATTTTAAATGCCAACTAGAGGAATAAGTCAACCTAGTCAACTTAGTTTATTATCTAAAACTAAATAATAGTACTATGCTGACATTTATGATCTAGTAACTTGTATCTAATGAATATCTAAATAAAAATAATAGTCATTTGGATACAATTGTGTGTTAAACATGTGCACAAAAGTTAGAACTATACTTGCCTAGTTGACCTAGTATCACAAATATAGAAAAATAATAAAATGATAGAAATGAAAGCATGAAAGAAAAACTACAAGGGTTAGATTCATGTTGGGTTCACCAAAATGTATGCAATAAGAAATTCATCAGATCTATAAATCAATCCTAACTTCGAGAAGATAGATTCAACTTACATTTCTAATTAGGGATACATTAGATAATTAGGGTCATGACCAATATGGATCTACTAGACCTATCTAAGGGATATATTATCACAAATAATATCACTAGGGAGGGTTCCAAAGCCTCCAATCAAGAAAAACTACATAGTAAGCCTAACTAAGTCATATGTTTTCATATTCACTAGACTAATAACAAGTAAACCAAAATCTAATCTAGTGCTCACCAAAGCTTGTGGCACAAAGTAGGGGTAATAAACAATAAAATTAAACATTCATAGAAAACATATACTAATTTCAATGTATATGGAATCTAGATGCATGGAAGAGAAGTGAAAATGCATATCTATCTACTCTTATAAATGAGGAACAAAGTTAGGAATACTTACCTTTGAATATGAATTTGTCAAGCCTCAATCTATCCCTTATCCAAGGTGCCTCACAAGAGGTTGTTGTGGTATGTAAGGATGATATTTATAAATTAGATATAGGCTACACAACCTATTAATACATCCAAAAGACTTATCCATAAGCCAAGATATGTATCTCCAAAGAAAGTATGAAACCCTAATATTTCTCCTCAAGTAGAGTGGTGGATAAGTAGATACACAATATATCTTACTTCTTCTATTATTATATAAATTGTAAAATTAATGTGTTTATATAGGTGGATCTAACCCTAAAACCTTCTAAAAGTTTTGTATGATAGGTCAACACTATCGAACTAGTATTAGAATTGACAAAAAAAACTAACTAGTTAATGAACAATGTCGGCCATGGATAACTTAGTTCTTAGTAATCTTTGTAAATAATAATAAAAGGTTGATGTGGCTGACATAGTCATGTAAACTAAAAAAAATGGTTATAAGTTAGGGAAAGGGCTAATGAAGATGGTAAATGATTAGAGGAGGGTGCAAAATAAGAGGCAAATCTTAGGGAAATGGTTTTTAGGAGACAATTGAGTAGATATTGTTGTCACTTGGATTTTCACCCTTTGAGGAGATGTATCATCTCTCCTCATCCAAGTGGCACAATTGAAACACCTCTAGGCTATGGGTAGCCTAAGAATGAGGTGAATCTTGAGATAGGGCTACCTCCCTTGATGTACAACTTATAAATCACTACTACACATATGCTTATGAGGGAAAAGGGAGAGAAAAATAAAAGTAAAATAGCCTAAAGGAGGTGATATAACAAATTTATTTATGACTACCAACCATCTACATGTCACACATGAGACCAAGAGACTAACTAAACATACACTTCTCCAATCTAAATATTCTCACATCAATATTTCATTATGAGGTTGTGATGAATGATTAGGCTAGGAGGACTCAAAAAGAGGCATAGAATGGTAATATTTGAATATACTAACTCACTCTACCTTGACACATCATAAAACACTTAACATGGCTTACAATAATAAAATGAGTTACTTGTACATGAGAATTGAATTTTAAATTGATCTTGTAAATTTAGGAAGCACAAGTGTCACCCTAAGTCATGAAACTTTTCAAATGTGGCATGAAATTCCCTTTACTATCTCATAAAACTACCTTCGTTATTCACCCCTATTTGAACATCCCAAAATTGACTAGGGACAAGTCTCATGATTATAATGAGAGGGAAGAGTTTCAAACATGCTTCTCCATGCATGTTTTATAATCCTAATCATTTATAATCTCCTAGAAGTGAGCCATCCTTACCTACAATCAAAGAAATTCCTCTTTCATACACCTTGCACACTTGGCTTCCAAAATGCATCAGTTTTACATGAAAAATCATGAAAAAAAGTGAATGACACTTTTAGATACCCTCCATATCCTTAAAGGCATCAAGCACACCTTAAAATTAGCTTACTTGAAGCTTTTCACCCTACACACTACCATGTTCACTATGCCAATTCTAACTTTATACAATTTTCATTTACTTTCATGATTATTCTAGTCCATTTTAATAGCTCACCATCTTCATTTTCTCAGTCAGGTCTTTATCCAAGGGTTTGCAAGGGCTTTAGGTCTCTTATGCTCTTAAGCTTTTTTCATAAAAATGGGACATTGAGGTTGAAAAAAAAATTCACAATAATGAATCTCATGGCCCATATAAACTTCCCCAAACTCTATATATCCTCATGCATAACCTTCAAGAATATGTGAGCATCTAAATTTACTTATTTGAGCCTTTGCTTTGCATAGGCCAAATGTTGCCTTTGAGCTAAAATATGACTTCCTTATAATTCCTCTACATCATAATAGCTTATAAAAATATGTAGTGACCCCCAAAACATGATCCAATCCATTGGAATGATTTCCTAAGGTTATAAATGAAAGTGACCTATTATTTAAAATCTAGGCCTAACGATGCCTCATAAGCTTATCTGCACTTTTGAAGGTTTAGACCTCCTATTAGGTTTAATATTTATTTGATATGTCTTCCATGTTTATATATATGTTTTTAAACTCCCTAAACCTCTCTAAAATCCCTAATAAACTTTTGGTTCATCCTTTTATCCTCAATCCCTAAGGCTGTAGGGTTTGCAACATAGGGAAGTACCCTTTCTCTGAGATAAAAAAGGGTACTCACCCTATTTACTCAAATAAAATTTATGTTTTAAATTATTATATAAATTATAAGTATTACATACACAAAAATTCAACCCCTGGTCATATGATTAGACCCTTCAAAATCGTAAAAAACCAAAAACAAACTGCTAGACAAAGACTATGTGCATGATTTTCATGTGAACTGCGTCTTGCTTATTTAGAGATCCTCCTCCATTATTTCATTCTATTTAAAAAAAATTATATATATTTTCATGATCATTATTAAGTAATTATAGGTTTGGTTTATCATTTCAACTCTTCATACACCCCTTTCCATACCTGACTGGTCAAGACAATGTTTTATCTCTGACTGTGTTTTACTTATTGTACTACACCTCTAGGTGTTCTTGCCTATTTAGGATTTGAAAAACATTATATGAGATTACTTGAAACCTTTAGGGTAATTTTATATTGGTTTAGACCCATTTTATTACCTTGACTATCATAGACCATCACTTAGACACCCTATCTTAGTTCATTGTCACCTACAATCGCTTACAACTGATTGTGTTTTTTGCTTTGGAGGCCGGCACCTATAGGTTAATTTACATGGATTAGAATTTTAAAAATTGAATGAGAATATTTGACACCTTATAGGATCATATTTTATTTATTTATACTTATACTCACCCTACTTATGCTATTCCATCATCTAAACAATGTGTTTTAGTTCAATGTATGCCTATCTTAGTTCATTTTCTTGATGAGATCCATGTAGGTGATCACTAGACTTTTATACATCACTAACCAACTCCTCATGATGTTATATATTACCCTTGGTATTCCTTTTATCCCATAAGGTTTTCCCAACATGGGAATATGCCTTGTCATTACATTATTGGGTGAATGGGTCTCTTATAGTTCTAACATGTAAATGATACTGCCTAGATTTAGTGCATAAAAGCACAACATTGGGCCTCCACAAAACCAAAATACAATGATCATCTTCCCATCAAAATTTTTAGAGTCCATGTACTATATGAAAGATTCAATATAAGGTCATCAAGATTCATAGAAGGAAGTGGCAACCTTGTTATATGTCATTAAAAAAATGGCGAGGTTCTTTATTTTCACATTTTGGGGATTATGTCCTAGAACTCACTTAACACTTGATGAAGGTTTACACCTCTATTTACCCATTTTACAACCTAAAATATGTATATAATTATCAACCTACAAAATAAGATTTGAAGTAAAACTTTATCATACTCTAATCATTTGTACAAGTGCATTCATGTGTTTGTGACGTCATATGTAGGTGAACATTCAGGGTTGCATATAGGCAGACAGTGAGTGTGAGTTTGGACAATGTGTATTGTATTGACAATAAAACAGTTTTGATCCTATTTTGACACCTCAAAATTCATATTCACACTATCAAATATATGAAACAAGTATCAATACCTCTTTTTCAACATGAATTCCTCCATGAGAGCACTTATATATGTGCATTAATAGTAGGAGACTATGTATAAGTACTGTATTGACTGTCACAATCCCTTTATAAACTCTTTGGAGATTATTAATTGTTTTTTGATAATTTTAAGTACATTTTATGTCTTTAGACCTTCAATTCACCTCCATGAAGCTACCAGATAGGTTACACACATGTTATTACAAGTGAAAAGTAGATAAAGAGCTAACTGTGTATATGTCAGAATTGAATGTTTGATCAATGTATGGTGTTGTAGGAAAAAATATGGAATTGAGGTGGTAAATATGGTATTAAAAAATGTAAAACATCATATCTCCTTCACATAAATATCTTGTAGAGAGTACAACCTTTGTAAGTAGTGAAAATGACTACATTCCACCTAGGACATCAACCAACAAACTAAACTAAAAAGCCTATGAGATATTTTCCAAACATAAAAATAAACATGGAAATAATTTTATAAGATATTCAACATCCTCTAGAGTCAACATCACTAACTGGATTATACATACCTACCCAAACTAGATCAAAACCTATAGAGTGCATAGATTAACAAGAAATTAGATAGGTCAACTTCCTAGGAATGGTTCATAAAGCACATACCACTATTCCTCTGTAAACACACATAAAATGGAATTTGACTGAGTGTATAAGATACCCTCAAGATAATTTTTCCTAAAACCTCTCTTACTGACCAAACCAAGTACAAACTTGAAGGCCATTCTTGCTTTCTAAGCCTAGTGGAAGAAGAGAGAAGTGGTTTTCTTAATTTATTAGAAATTTTGATCAAAATAATCACTAAAATAAGTTTTTAGAAGAACAAGAGACACTATTTAAGTGTCCTCAACTGTAGGAGGCTGTACAATTCCATACACCTCATTAAATACTCATTTTTTCCAAGAAAACTACATTTTTTTCTAAATAACCTACCACTTTATAGTTAATTAAGGTTATGATAGCACATGGGGCATGAAATCATCCCTAAAAAACTTAACATTTACCAAAGAGGTTGTACAAGTCATTTAATGCTCTATTTTGACCCCCAAAATGACCCAAAAAGACAAAAATATTAAAAATGACCAAGACCAGGGTTAATGTGACATGAAATGGTATATAATACACTTTTTTACATAATATTAGACCCCTAAAACACCTAAAAATCAAATTTTTACCTATAGGGGTCCCAATTTGACTTGCAGGGTCAAATTTGGTCAATAAATTGGTGACTCATAGGGGTAGCATGCCTACTATGTTAACTAGACTCGTAGCCTTATTAGTTCATTGGGATTAAATATTCATCTTAAGTATGCAATCAAATAAGAGTAATTTTACAATTGACAAAGCTTTGATCAAGATAAGAACAATTGACTACCTCAATAACACAAAGTAAAGGATAAACATAAAATAAAGCAAACAAACTAACATGACACAAACACACACATGTGCTCAAAGCACTTAGGAAAATAAGAAAACAAACCACTATGTACAACTAACAATTAATCATACTTCCCTTTCTTATATCAAAAGGAAATTTTCTTGCATCTCCTTCTTTATAAAATGAATCATAGTGCCAAGCATGTTGCCCTTTGGTTTGGATACTTGATGGATCATACTTATTTCATGGCACTTCACTTGATATTATTTCAAGTAGACCATCTTCAAATATGTCTCCAATGTAAATGTATTCCTCTTGGCCTTGTACACATACCTCATATTTCTTCCCACTTTTCATCTCATTATCAAATTGTATCTTCTTTGTAGTCATGGTTTCAAGAAGAATAGTTTCTTGTTCCTTGGAAGATTAAGGCTAATAGAAGCTTGTTTTGAGTTTTAAAAGTTGAGGTGAACCTTTCTTTGACTCATCTATGACATTTAAAAAGAAATCATATTTCTTACCATCACTTGCAATATAAGTTGTAGACCCCTTGAGAGATTCGAAGCCATTACAAGTGTTTTCAAATTGCTACCACAAGTCCTCATCTTCTTTTTTATTAGAATAATGAAGGGGAACAACAAGAGAAAATCCTTCACCCTCTTCTTTATAATCTAAAAGTACTTCAACTAATATTTCTTCTTTGACATAAAGAAGGCATTCCTCATTATCAACACAATAAGAAGACTCAACATAAGAACTCACCTCTTCTTCCAAATTTAGGATCTCTTGAGGGATCTTTAGTTTTATCTCAATTTTCATAACCTAAATTTTATTTTTAAGAGCTGAAAGATCTTCAATCTCCTTCTCCTTCTTGGTGATGCCAAGACTAGGTATATTGAAATCAGGTGACTTAGCCCAATGAGGCTACCAAGGACCTACACTTTATTTAAGCAAGAGTTCTAAATTTTCCTCAACCAAATTCTCCTCTTTATGTTCCAATACAACAAGTCCATCAAGGTAAAGGGTGATGGGGTGAGGACAAGATGAACTAGTTGGTGGAGGTGGAACATAGGATCAAAAATCAAGTTGAAGATGAATTGTAGGGGATCCTTTTGGGAGTTATTAAGGAAGGGGAGGCAAAGTTTAGACTAAAATATCTTGGTTATATTGCTTCCACTATAAAATCACTTCATTAAAATCTAATCCAACTTGAACACTCTCTTAAGGAAGGTTAGATTGGGTATGTTTAGGTATAGGATCTTCTTTTGGATCTAAACCTTCCATCACACCTTGACTTAATAATTTCATTCTCAACTCTAAATATTCAATCTACTTGGCTAGGTTCTCTTGGAAAAGTCTCTCTTGAATTTGATATGTATCTTCATGAGGATTGAGAGTATACGAGGGCTAACATGGAACACAAGATGTCTCTTAAGGAAGGACACGAGGGACTTGTATATGATCAAGCTCATTCTCAACTTCATACTCATTATCAAGGATTCTATCCTCTTTCTCTCCCCATGGTTCCACTATCTTATTCTAGCTTATGATGTTAGGATTAATAATCTCTTCTTGAGATGGTGATGTAATTTGAGGAGTGGATGAAACGTTGAAGAAACTTGGGATCTCTTTAAGCTTGGATTCTCCACCTTGTCTCCAACTTAGAATATCATATCTACAGGTCTCTTCTTAAGGTGTGGATGTAATGAAAAAGGGAATTGAGAGATCAGATTCCACTTCCTTTGATAATGAGATGGATTGATCCATCTACTTGTTTTCTATTGACCATTTTTGTCCTACAGGCCAAAATCAGTCTCCTTCTTCCCCTTGTTCTAACCCAATTCAAATTTGGTTCACATAAGTCTTCCAACAAAAGATGAACCGGTTCAAAGAATTCAAGGCTTTTTACAAAGCTTCTTTAGACTTTTGGTAAAAGAAATTCACAAGGAAAGAGACCAAAAATGTTCAAGACACTTTTCCTTAAGGTTGGAAAAAGTGGTTTGATGTTAGGGTTCAATGACATGATCTTTCCAAAGAGCTCTAAAATTTGAACCTTGAACTTTAAACTTTGAACCATTGTTGGTTCAATCTATTAGTTCAATCACTTGGTTCAATCACTTTAAACTGCTATTTGGTTTAATTGCTTGGTTTAATCACTTTAAACCGCTGCTTGGTTCAATCGCTTGGTTTAACCACTTGGTTCAAGTAGTCAGTTTAATTGGTTTGGTTCAATGAGTTGGTTCAATTGGTTTGGTTCAATTGAATAGTTCAATCAGTTGGTTCAAACAAATGGCTCAATTAAATGGTTCAATTAGTTAGTTCAATCACATGGTTTAATCAAAGGGTTCAATTAGTTCATTCATAGTGGTTGGTTAAAGTGATCAAATGAATGATTAGAACACAGTATTGAACCATTGAACCATTGAACCAATTGTTGGTTCAACTATTCGATTAAATTAGAAGGTTCAAGGGAGTCTCACAAAGCCCAAAGGACAAGTGCCCTTCTAGAGGGTAGGGAACACTTGTAAAGGGATCAAAGAAAAGGCTGAAATAATTGACCAAATGGCAATGGGCACACAAACATCAACTTTATAGCAATGAGATATCCATTGATATTTAAATCAAAGATGCAAACCTAAATAAATTCAAAGGCTTAAAGCCAAAAGGAAGAAATCATCGAGGAGGGAGTCCAAAGAGCCAAAGAATTAGCAGAAGATAGCCCCTGAAGGATGAAGGAACTAGAAAAGACAAAGCTAGGAAGAGGTAAAAGAGCCAAGTGTAGAAATGGAAAAAATAGTTCAAGTGGCAAAGGAAGGTGTCGACTCAAGGAGTTACTCCAATGGTTGACACATTATCTACCAAGTTGTCATGAAGGGGCACAAACAGTGAATGACATGACTCATTTTTCTTCACTTTGCATTGATGAGCTGACAAACCATGTGAATGCCTTGAAGGAGCAGTCTTATTTACAGACAGATGACACTGCCCATGCTTTCATAATAATGTTTGAATGCCAAATTCAAGACTGGCAACTGACATAACATGTTCTTTTAGTAACTTCATCTTCCCAATGTTTTTAATGCAACATGGGCCATTTGTAAAAAAGGGGGTGCCATTGCTTCCTCTTGCTCAATATATATTGTGACTTCTCATTTTAGAAGGGATCTCTTGGCTTGTAAGGTGGATCTCTACCTAATTTTACCTTGAATCAAGACAACATTTTTACTTCCATTTGAACTTACACTTTTGCATATGTCTATAGATTTGTTTTGTGTTAAGTCATTTTTATTTTATGCTTTCATAGAATTATTCCAGCATGTCTAGTGTATTATGAAGTTTCTTCTTTTACAGGTCTACCAGAAGTGTCTACAATAGAGTATAGGTGCATGTGAATAGGCTACCATAGTGTGTCTTAGAACACCTCTAGTAATTCTTCCTCCTTGTATCTCAAGAGGACACCTAGCTCACTGATGTAGAAGAGTTTCTCATATCAAATGAAGTGTATGTCAACTTGTTCTTGGTGGAAAGTGTAGGTTCAAGCTAAGTAGATCAAACTTTTTGGTGTATCACCATTTAGTTTAGGTTCTATTTTCAGCATCCTTCTCCCTTTTCACCCCCCCATTATTAACAGTAGGAAATCTAGGACCAAAAATATAAATCAAATGGAGCTAGCCCTTATCTAGAGACTCTCCCCCCAATTCTGCCAGACCCACAGGGAAGAGGGGAGTTTCCATTGTGATGCATGGAAGATAGGTGATCATCCTCCTATCAAGGGTACAATCCATAGCATCAACAATTTTTGGCACCCCTGATGGGACGGCATTTTAACACTCAAAAAATTTCTAAGATTGGTGATGGTCTTGTTACAGTAGAACGAACCATTAATACAACATCTGACCTTTAATTAGATGATTATGGGACCAGTTTTGTCCAAAAAAGTTGAAGAATTTTGGTGTGTTCTTTAACCAACCAGCCTTTGGAGGATTTTTCATCAACACCAATGGTAACTCTGAGTTAAATCAGCTAGTTAAGTAGTCCTGGTGCCATCAAGAAATCATATTTTGGTATGTATAATTCCATTGCTTAGAACCATGGACCTTGTTTTCCTTCATATAGTTTTGATCAAGCTCAGTTTGTTCATGAAATCACCTCAAGTAACAAAGCTGCATATGGTTATGAGTTTTTCCCTTTGTAGGTCTAATATGACCAGTCTCAACCCTATCATAAGCTATATCAGTCTTATGCCCAATGTTCTCAATGTGTCACTTCTCCTACTCAACCTAATCTCTTTGCTAATCAGCCCCTTTCCACCTTCAAACAAGCACTACTGGAATATGAAAAGTATGTAGTAGAGCTTGACACCAGAAGGGGATATGGCCAAGAAATCCCTGATCATGTCATCCATCAAGTGAGAAATGCATTAGATTTGGTTAAGAGTGAATGGAATCCCATTGAAAGAGCCAATTGGCAAAGGCTTACAAATGAGATGCTGGATGTGAGTGGTTTGATTACATCTTTGGAAGGGAGGCTAAGTATTCATGAGAGGCAGCCTTACCAAGTCTATCAAATTGCATACCTACTACCCCAAGTTTCATATTAGTCATATGTAGCCCCTGCTCATGAGCCAAGTCAAGCTTGCCAAATTCCTTTCCCCAATCATGTTGAGGAGAGTCCTAAAATAGTAAATTTTCTTTTTAAGGCCAATCTTGAAAAGTAGATCAAATTGGCAAATCTTCAAATGCTGAAGTCTATTTTGGTAGCAAGGGAAGTGGAATCCAAACCCTCACTACCCTCTCACATTACAACCCCATCACCCCAAAAAGAGATATCTAGTCCTAATATCATGAGCTGGAATAAAGTAGTTGAGTCATGGAACAACAAGGAGGGGAAAGACATTATCCAAGAGTGTGAGGTACAAAATGAGGCTAGTCCTTTTCAAGTCCCTCCCACCCTTCCTCAGGAAGATTCTTGTATTCCATGGCAGCCTTCATGCACTCCCAATTTCCATGATGATTCCTATGAGCTCCAAGAAAGACTCTTTCAAGAAAATCTAGCTAAGCAAATTGAGGAATTGAAGCAAAGGTGAGATTGCTTAATGAAGGAGAGGTGGAAGTTTCAGACCTTAGAGAGGAGTGTATGCCAAAAGACACCCCTTCTACCAATCCTCAAGTCTCTCAACATGATGTCCAAATTCCAAGTTGGAGGAGTGCCTATCATAAATTGGCTCAAGACCTTGAAGAAGATAAAGCTACTCTTACTCATCATGATGATGCTTGTGACCTCCAAGAAAGGCTCTTCCAAAAAAATATAGCCAGGAAAATTGCAGAGTTGGAATCTAGAATGAGGTTCCTTAGCCAAAGTGTGATGGATGATTTAGATCAAGTAGAAGATCCTAAATTTGAACACACCCCATCTACACCCCTCTAAGAGAGCTATCAAGCCACATCTGATATAGATGAAGTACTGGCCAAATGGAAGGAGGAGAATCATTTGATTCTAGCTCAAGGATTACCTCTAATTCCACCTAAGTTTAACCTTCAACTTTCCACTTCATCCCTTCTTAAGGAGGAACCTATTTTGAAAGGGGTGAGTGAAGAGGAGTATACTCAGTTCATGATCAATTAGGGGGAATCCATGAGTGCAAATGAGAAGGAGATCACCATAGATGTCATGGAGGAGCATGGACAATCTCTTGTTCATGTTTTGAATGATTTTTTAAAAGTCATTAGAGAAAGTTGCACTCCTCTTCAAGGAGGTTATGAGATGACTAAGGGTGAAGAAGGAAGCATTGGGACTCAAATAAGTATGCATAGGGGCTGCAAGCTTTCAGATTTATCCTTTAAAGAGGTTGGTGAATCTGAAGATGATATTTTTGAAGTCATCAAGGAAGAACCTATTTTGAAAGAGGTAGGTGAAGAAGAAAGGATCCAATTTATAGCTCATCAATAAATTCTCATGGATGTCAATGAGGAATAAATCATCATGGATGCTCCTTTTTAAGACATCATCAATAATGGAGAAGACACAGGTGATGCATACATGTAGATGTTCCAGCAATATGAAGAGGAAAGTAAGCATGGTGAGCTCTCTCCTCCCTTGTTTGATGAAATTCCTTATTGTTTTAATGAGGAGGATGACCATGCCATGGAGCTTGAGTTGGAAGGGGATTAGGTGGATGTCTTTAAACAACTAGAGACTCTGATCCTTGAGCAGGAAAAGGAGAAGCCTGTCTATCTTGAGAACAACTTTGAAGAAGAGAGCCTTGAACAAGAAGGTGATGTTCTGTGGGATGAGAAATCACTCCATGATTCCATTTTAGACATCACAATAGTCACCCCTCTTCAAGAAAGCCATGAAGGAGCAATCGTGAGTTTGACAGGGTCTTCAATCAAGTAGAAGGGAATGGGTCAAACCATGATGCATGTCAAGGGAGCTATGCATATCAAAGGGCTTATGGTGATGAGATAACAACCATCTATTTCTTGGTAAAACATGCTAGCATGAAGAGCCAGCATTTAACAAGCTTTTAAGAACAAGAAGAGTGCATATATATTGGGAGCATGTCTGACTCTGATCCACTCAGTGCAAGCCAATTGAGGTAGCAGGAAAGAAGAGCAGATCACCAAGTCTCCATTCCATTCAACCACTTTTTTGGCACCATAAGTTTCCTTGACATGAAGTAGACTTAAGAAATTTTCCCTTTGATCTAGGAGGGAGGCAAATATACTTGGTTAGTTGTACATAGTAGTTTGTTTTCAATTTTCTTTTCCTATTTTCCCTAAGTGCTATTTACACAAGTAGTGGTTTTAGCCTTGTGTGTGTTTTCCTTTGTGTTTGGGGTAAAATCTTCATGATTGATTCTTGGATATATCAGGGCTATTGCTAAATTTTTTCAAGCTACATTCTGAATTTGTGCCCAATGGACTTGAGGCTACTAGTTTCTTAAGCATAGCAGGCATGTTTCCCCTGGGATCACCAATTTGTTGACCATTTTGGTCCTACAAGCCAAAATCAGTCTCCTTATTCCCCTTGTTATTCTGAGCTAGTTCAAATTTGGTTTACACAAGTCTTCTAGAAAAAGATGAACTAGTTTGAAGAATGAAAGGATTTTTGCAAAGCTTTTTTAGACTTTTGGTAGAAGAAATTCATAAGGAAAGAGACTAAAAATGTTCCAGACACTTTTCCTTAAGGTTGGAAAAAGTGGTTCGACGTCAGGGTTCAATGACATGATCTTTCCAAAGAGCTTTGAACTTTGAACCTTGAACTTTGAAATTTGAACCATTATTGGTTCAATCACTTGGTTCAATCAATTTGAATTACCACTTGGTTCAATCACTTAGTTTAATTGCTTTGAACCGCCGCTTGGTTTAATTACTTGATTCAACCACTTGGTTCAAGCAATCAGTTCAATTAGTTTGGTTCAATGAGTTGGTTTAAGCAGTCAGTTTAATTGGTTTGGTTTAGTTGAATAGTTCAATCAAACAATTCAATCAGTTGGTTCAAACAAATGGTTCAATCACATGGTTTAATCGGTTGGTTCAATCAAAGGGTTCAATTAGTTGGTTCAAAGTGGTTGGTTCAAGCGGTCAAATGAATGAGTAAAACACAATATTAAACCATTGAACTATTGAATAATTGTTGGTTTAATCAGTCAGTTCAATTGGAAGGTTCAAGGGAGTCTCCCAAATCCCAAAGGATAAGTGCCCTTATAGAGGGTAGGGAACACTTGCAAAGGGATAAAAAAAAGGCCAAAAGAATCGACCAAATGGTGATGGGTGTATGAATGTCAACTTTACGGCAATGAAATAGCTATTGATATTTAAATGAATGATGTGAACCTGAAGGAATTCAAAGGTTTAAAGCTAAAAGGAATAAATCATCGAGGAGGGAGTCTAAAGAATTGAAGAATTAGTAGAAGATAGCCCCCGAAGGATGAAGGAACTAGAAAAGACAAAGCCAGGAAGAGGAAAAAAAGCTAAGTGTAGAAATTGACAAAATAGTCTAAGTGGCAAAGGAAGGTGTCAACTCAAGGAGTTACTCCAGCGTTTGACACAGTATTTGCCAAGTGGTCATCAAGGGGCACAAATAGTGAATGACATGACCCATTTTTCTTCACTTTACATTAATGAGCAGACAAACTACGTGAATGCCTTGAAGGAGTGGTCTTGTTTGTAGATAGATATTTTTGCCCACGCTTTCACAATAATGTTTGAATACCAAAGTCAAGACTGGTAATTGACACAACATGTTCTTTTAGTGACTTCCTCTTCCCAATGTTTTTTAACACAACATGGGCCATTTGTAAAAAAGGGGGTGCCATTGCTTCCTCTTGCTCTATATATATTGTGACTTCTCATTTCAGAAGGGATATCTTGGCTTGTAAGTTGGAGCTCTACCCAATTTTACCTTGAATCAAGACATAACATTTTTACCTCCATTTGAGCTTACACTTTTGCATATGTCTATGGCTTTGTTTTATGTTAAGTCATTTTTCTTTTATGCTTTCACAAAAGGATTCTAACATGTCTAGTGTATTGTGAAGTTTCTTCTTTTGTAGGTCTACCAAAAGTGTCTACAACAGAGTATATGTGCATGTGAATAGGCTACCATAGTGTGTCTTAGAACACCTTTAGTAGTTCTTCCTCCCTGTATCTCAAGAGGACCCCTAGCTCACTAATGTAGAAGAGTTTCTCATATCAAATGAAGTGTATGCTAGCTTGTTCTTGGTGGAAAGTGTAGGTTTAAGCTAAGTAGAGCAAACTTTTTGGTGTATCACCATTTAGTTTAGGTTCTATTTTCAGCATCCTTCTCCCTTTTCACCCCCCCATTATTAGCAGTAGGAAATCTAGGACCACAAAGATACATCAAAGGGAGCTACCCCTTATCTAGAGACTCTCCCCCCAGTTTTGCAAGACCCATAGGCAAGAGGGGAGTTTCCATTGTGATGCGTGGAAGATAGGAGATCATCCTCCTATCAAGGGTGTAATCCATAGCGTCAACATTTTCTAACTCAATATACCTATCAAGGTTTACTTAAAAAAAAAGTATCTTTTCAACTCTCTCTTCTAACTAATTGGGAAAAGGATAACTTTGATAAGCTTGATTGGGTCTATGAGTAGGGGTCAAGTAGGATTTATTGAAATCTTGGGGAGGTGGATATGAGGGCTGATGGACTTGGTGAGGCTACTCTTTGTAAAATCTTAGCTTATCTTCTAATGATGTAATCAAGCCACCTACATCTAGCATCTCAATTGTAAGCCTTTGCCAATTTTCTCCCTTAATAGGTGCCCACTCTCTTTGAACTAGCTCTAATGCATCTCTCACCTTATGAATGAGATGACTAGGAACATCTTAACCATGTCCCCTTAGTTTATTGAGCTCTATCATGTACTTCTAATAGCCCAAGAGAGTTTTTTTGAAAGTGGAAATATACTAATTAGAGAAGTGACTAGGTTGACTAAGAGGAGAAAGATATTGGGAAGGCTAGTTATACGATTGATACAACTCATGACAAGGCTGGTAAGGATCTTATTGGAGCTAGTAAAGATTATATTAGAGCTAGTAAGGATCATGACAAGGTTGATAGGGAATGCCATAAACTTGATAAACCTGACCAACTTGTGTAAAATAATAATCAAAACCAAAGTCAGCCATGAAAATTCATTAGGAAGCAAGAATACAAAGAATGCTTATTAACAATATTCAAAAGGAATACTTGGGTTACTTGACCAGTAGATGTAACTTTAGAGTCATGATTGATGTTTGGATAGATGACTCTAAAGGCTAATGTGTTGAAAGAAAATAATAAAAATCTTTCAAATTTTTGGACTAAGAGTCCAAGCATGTCAAAAACTATTTTCACTTGGATTTTAACGCTTTGAGTATATGTCTCATCTCTCCTCATCCAAGTGGCATAATTGAAACTCCTCTAGGCTATGGGTAGCCTAAGAATGAGGTGAATCTCTAGATAGGGATAGCTCTCTTGATGTACCACTTGTAGATCACATTACACCTATGATTGTGAGGGAAAAGGGAGAGAAAATTGAAAGTAAATTATCCTAAAGGAGTGATACACCAAATTTATTGATGAATAACAACCAACTACATGTCACACATGAGACTAAGAGACTAACTAAACATACACTTATCCAAACTGAATCTTCTACCATCGATATTTCATTATGAGGTTGTGATGAATGTTTATGCTATGAGGACTGAAAAAGAGGCCTAGATTGGTACTATTTGAATATAATAACTCACTCAACCTTGACACATCATAAAACACTTCACATGACCTACAACAAGAAAATTTCAAGCTACTAATAGGTGGGAGAATGAGACAATAATGCTAAGGAAACAATAGTCATCACATGAAAAAGATCAATCATTCAATTAAACACACTATGAATATTCATGTAAGAGGTAAAAGTAAATAGTATTTATTGATCCACTATATTCAAATGAGTAGGGATTCACCATAGTTAAGTGGAGTATAATTTACAAAGGCCAAAATGAATAACTCTTATAGAACTTGAGAGAGAGAGAGAGGAAAAGAAAGAAGTATAAAGGTCATAAGGACACTTGTCAAGATAATAAAATGAGTTACTTGTGCATGATAAATTAATGTAAAACTTATCATTCAAATTCAAGAAGCACAAATGTCACCCCAAGTCATGAAACTCTTGAAATTTGGCATAGGAGTTCTCAATTTGTAAAAGAAAATTGTCTTCATCATTCACCCTTATTTTAACATCCCAAAACTAACTAGGGATAGGTATAATGAAGAATAAAGGGTTTTAGACATGCTTCTTCATGCATTGGTTTCATTCTTAGTCATTTAGAATCTTCTGTAAGTGAGCCATCATTGCCTGCACTCAAATAAAAATCCTCTTTCACACACCTCTCACACTTGGCCTCCAAAAGGCATAATTTTTCCATGAAAATTAGTAAAATGGAGTTTATGACACTTTTCAAGACCCTCCATGGCCTTAGAGGCATTAGGAACACCTTCAAATTAGTTTACTTGAAGTTTTTTACCCTTCTCACTACTAGGTTCACTATGTCAGTTCTAACTAGCTGAGATGAAGTAGCTAGTAAACACACATAGGAGTTTTTCCAAGGCATTAAATATACATTTTTAGTTATCTTAAGATTCTTTACAAAGTTAATTTCATCTCTTGAAACCTCTTAGAACATACATAATGCACAAAATAGTCAAAAATACTCTATTTTATACTGTATCCATATAATTTCATATAATACAAAAGTATGGGGAGGGTCCTAAGAGATACTTATACTAGGTTTAAGCACTTTAATTGTCATTTTGGTACATTTATATATCTCACCATATTCATTTTCTTAGTCGGGTCCTTATCCAAGGGTTTGTAAGGGTTTTAGGTCTTTTAGGCTCTTAAACTTTGTTCATGAAAATGGGACATTGAAATTGCAAAAAAACTTTTCAATATTAAATCTCAAGACACCTTTCAACTTCCCTAAACTCCATATATCCTCATACATAACCCCTAAGAAGATGTGAGCATCTAAAGTTACTTATTCGAGCCCTTCCTTTGCTTTACATGAGCCAAATGTTGCCTTTGAGCCAAAAGATGACTTTTGATTATTATAAATCCCAATATCTTATAAAAATATGTATTAACCCCAAAAAAATTATCCAATCCATTGGAGTGATTTCCTAAGGTTATAGATTAAAGTGACCTATCATTTAAAATCTAGGCCTAACCATGCCTCATAAGCCTGTCTGCTCTTTTTAAGGTTTAGATCTCCCTATTAGGTTTACTATTTTTGTGATATGTCTTCCATGTTTACATGGATATGTTTCAACTCCATAATCCTCTATAAAATCTCTAATCAACTTTTTGTTCATCCTTTTATCCTCAATCCCCAAGACTATAGGGTTTACAACCTAGGGAAGTACCTTATATCTAATATAAAATAGAGGGTACTTCCCATATTTACTAAAACAAAATGGATGTTTTAAATGATTATATAAGTCAAAAGTATGCCTTTCATAAAAAATTATCCCCTGGTCATATGATTAGACCTTCCAAAAACATAAAAAACCAAAAGTAGACTGTTAGGTAAAGACTGTGTGTAAGATTTTCATGTGAAATATGCCTTGCTTATTTAGAGATCCTCCTCTATGATTGAATTATATATATATATATATATATATTCATGCTCATTATGAAGGTATTCTATGTCTAGTTCATCATTTCAAATCTTCATATACCCCTTTCCATACATGACTGGTCAAGATAGTGTTCCATCTCTGACTATGTTTTGCTTGTTGTACTGTGCTTGTAGGTGTTCTTGCCTATTTGGGATTTGAAAAAAAAATATGAGATTAATTGAAACCTTTAGGGTCATTTTATATTATTTTTTACCCATTTTATTACCTTGACTAGCCTAGACCATCACTTAGACACCCTATCTCAATTTACTGTCACCTACAGTCACTTATAGTTGATTTTGTTTTTTGCTTTAGAAGGGGGAAATTGTAGGTTAATTTACATGGATTGGACTTTGAAACATTGAATTATCATATTTGACACCTTTTAATATCATATATCAGTGATTTAAACTTATACTCACCCTACTCATGCTAAACCATCACCTAGATAATGTGTTTTAGCTCAATATATGCCTACTCAACTGTAGGTGAGAATTTTCTTAATGGGATACCTATAGGTGATCACTAGAATTTGAAACTTCAATAAAAAACTTCTCCTAATTGTCTATATGCCCTTGTTATTATTTTCACTCCATAAGGTTTTCCAAATATGGGAATATGCCTTGGCATTACAAGATTGGGTGAAAGGGTCCTTATAGCTCAGACCTATAAATGATACTTCCTGGGTTTAGTGCATAAAAGAATAACTTTAGGCATCCAAAAAACCAATATCCATTGATCATCTAACCCTCAAAGTTTTTATATTTTTTATCCTATATGGAAGCTTCAAAACAAGGTCATCAAGATGCATAAAAGGAAGTGGCAACCTTGTTGTATGCCATCTACAAAATGGTGAGGTTCTCTATTTTCACATTTTGGGGATTATGTCCCAGAACTTAGTCACTTCACCCTTGATCAAGGTTTACACCTCCATTTTCCCATTTGATACCTCAAATAGGTATATCATGATCAACCTAAAAACTAACATTTGAAAGAAAATTTTACCATGCTCCAATCCTCCGTATAAGTGCCTCAATGGCTCTATGATGTCACTTGTAGGTGAAAATTATGGGTTTCATATAGATAGGCAGTGACTATGAGGTTGGATAGTGTGTATTATTTTGACCATAAAATTATTTTTAATCCTATCTTAACAATTCCAAATGCATATTCACACTATCAAAGATTTGAAACAAGTATCAATACCTCCTTTATAATGTGAATTCCTCCATGAGAGCACCTGTATATGTACATTAATGGTAGGAGACTATGTAGAAGTACTATATTGACTATCACAGTCCCTTTATAAACTCTTTAGAGATTCTTATTTTTTCCTAATTTTAAAGAAATGTTCAATGTATTGAGACCTTCAATTCACCTCCATGAAGCTACTAGATAGGTTCCACACATGTGATTGCAAGTGAAAATTAGATAAAGAGATGTTTGTGTGTATGTCAAAACTAAATGTTTGATCAACATATGGTGTTTTAAGATAAAATATATAATGGAGGTGGTCTCTATGGTATTAAAACATGAAAAACATCATATCTCTTTCGTATGAATCTCTTACATAGAATGCAACCTTCTATAAATAGTGAAAATGACTGCCATTCCACATCAACATAAACCTGTAATTTGAACTCAAAAGCTGATGAGATCTTTTCCAAACATAAAAATAACCATGGAAATAATTTGAGAAGATATTCAACATCCTTTGAAGTCAACATTGCCAACTATATTTTACAAGCCTTCCCAAAATAGAGAAAACCTATAGGGTGCACATATTAGCAAGTAAATTAGATAATTCAAATTCCTAATAATGGTTCATAAATAATAAACCACCATTCCTCTACAAACAAACATCAAATTTAATCTAAGTTTAGAAGACACCCCCAGGAGCATTTTTCTTGAAACCTCTCTTGCTGATCATACTAAGTACAAACCTGAAGGCCATTCTTGTTATCAATCCTAGTGGAAGAAGAAAGAAGCAATTTTCTTCATTTCTTGGAACTTCTTATCAAACTAATCACCAGAGAAAGTGTTTGGAAGACCTAGAGACACTAATGAAGTGCTATTAGATACATGATGCTATACAATTATGTACAACTCATTAAATGATCATTTTTTCCAAGAAAACTACCTTTTTTTTTAAGAGCCTACTACTTTTTAGTTAGAAATAGTTACTTAAGGTATATGAGGACACATGGGGCATGACATAATCCATTAAAACCTTAAAATTTCCAAAGGAAGCTATATAATTCATTTAATGCTCTATTTTGACCCCTAAAATTATCCAAAAAGACATAAATATCAAAAAATACCAATACTAAGGCTAATGTGACATGAAATGACCTATAATACACCTTATGACATAATATTAGACCCCTAAAACACCTAAAAAATCAAGTTTTTACCTATAACGGTCCCAATTTGACCTACAAGGTCAAATTTTGTCAACAAATATCAAGTGGCAAAAGGGACAACAATCCTACAAAGCACTAATGGTTTGCCCACCCCTTTCTTAGTGTACTATTTATAATGTGCACTTAGATTAATAATTGATGGGTTCCTGCAAGATATAAAGTGTAAGTGGTAAATGTTTAAACTGTTATGTGTACACATAAACTTTTGGAGGACATATATTTTTATCCATAACTCTATTTTATTTCTCGTTTGTGTCCAAATAACCATCTTAGAGAGTATAATACACATAAATAGATATATCTATTTAAGTATATTTTTATAACTTTTAAAACCATCAGATGGTCATGTAAGGCCTTTAAAAAGTTCTAAAAACAAATGATACAGAGTCCAAACTTTTAGAGTCCACAAGTTTTGATCCATAACTCTATTTGAGTTCTCATTTATACCAAAATGAAAGTATTATAAATTAAAATTCAGCCATAAATAGCCTAAAAACAAATGATGTAGAGTCAAAACTTCCATAGGCCATAAATTTTGATATGTAACTCTATTCAAGCTCTTGTTTACACTAAAACAATCATCTTAGAAATTAAAATTCAGCCATAAACAACTCTATACATATAGAGATGTTTTTAGAACTTTTTGGGACCCTAAAATGATCACGTATGGGATCTGAAAAGTTCTAAAACTAAATAATGTAGAGTTCAAACTTCTAGAGGCCATAACTTTTGATCTATAACTTTGTTTGAGATCTCATTTACAACAAAATGACCATCTAAAAGTATAATTCAGCCATAAACATCTTTGTCCATTTAGGTAGGCTTTCATAAAATTTAGGGCCCTCATATGGTTAGTATGGCCTTTGAAAAGTTATTAAAACAAATGATGCAAATTCTAAATTTTTGGAGCCCATAAATTTTAATCTGTAACTCTATTTGAGGTCTCATTTGCACTAAAATGACCATATTAGAAAGCATAATTTAACCATATGTGTGTGTGTGTGTGTGTGTGTGTGTGTGTGTGTGTGTGTGTGTGTGTGTGTGTGTGTGTATATGTATATATATATATATATGTATGTATATATATATATATATATGTATATATGTATGTATATATATATGTATATATGTATGTATATATATATATATATATACACATATACATACATACATATACACACACACACACACATATATACATACATACATACATACATACATACATACATACATACATATATATATATATATATATATATATATATATATATATATATATATATATATATATATATATATATATATATATATATATCCACTTAAACATGTTTTTAGAACCTTTTTGACCCTTATATGGTCATGTATGGCATCTTAAAAGTTATAAAAATAAATTATGTGGAGTCCAAAATTTTAGAGGCCATAACCTTTGATTTGTAACTTTTTTGAGCTCTTATTTATGCTAAAATAACCATCTTATAAAGTAAAATTCATCCATAAATATCTATATTAATTTAGGGATGTTTTCATAACTTTTTGGACTCTTAGATGGTCATGTATTTCCTCTAAAAAGTTATGAAAATAAATGATGTGGCATCTAATTTTTGGGAGGCCATGACTTTTTATTCATAACTCCATTTGAGCTATCATTTATGCCAAAACAAATGTATCCAAAGTTAAAATTTATCCATAAACAAGTCTATCCATTTAAATATGTTTTTATAATTTTTCAGACACTCATATGGTCATCCACATCCTCCAAAAAATTATAAAAAAAATGATGTAGAGTAAAATTTTTTAAAAGCCATAACTTTTATCTGTAACTTTGTTTGAGCTCTCATTTGTGTCAAAATGATCATCTTAAAAATTAAAATTTAGATGGTTGTGCATTGCCTCTAGAAATTTTGATAAAGTTTATGTGGAGTCTAAACTTATGAAGGCCATAAATTCTTATCTATAACTTCATTTTAGCTCTCATTTATGCCAAAGCAACTATCTTGAAAAGTACAATTCAAAAATAAAAAGATATACCAATTTAGGGATGTTTTGATAAAATTTTGGACCCCTATATGGTCATGTATATCCTCCCAAAAGTTCTAAAATAAAATGATGTAGAGTCTAAATTTATGGAGGCCATAACTTATAATCTATAACTTTGTTTGAGATCTTTTTTATGCCAAAATGATTGTCTCATAAAGTACCATTCAACCATAAATATATATATTTATTTAGGGATGTTTTAATTAAAATTTTGATCCTCAGATGGTCATGTATGGCCTTTGAAAATAAATTATATGGATTCCAAACTTTTGGAGGCTATAACTTTTGATCCGTAACTCCATTTGAAAAATCATTTAGGGCAAAACAACTGTCTCAAAATGTAAATTCAGACATAAACATCTATCTATATTTAGGGGTGTTTAAAAAAAAAATTAGACCCTCATATGGTCATAGATGACTTCTAATTTTTTTTCAAAATAAATGATGTAGTTTCCAAACTTATAGAGGCCATAAGCTCCATAACTCTATTTGAGATTTCATTTACACCAAAAAAACCATATCAAAAAGTATAATTTATTTGTAGATATATCTATCCATTTAGGGATGTTTTAAAAACTTTTTAGACCCTTAAATGGTCACACATGGCCTCTAAAAAATCTTTTAAAAATAATGTGGAGTACAATCTTCTGAAGGCCATAAATTTTGATTTGTAACTCTATTTGAGCTCTCACTTATGCCAAAATGATTGTATGGCCTCTAAAAAGTTTTTAAAATAAATGATGTGGATTCCAACTTTTAAAGGCCACAAATTTTGATCTATAACTCTAGTTGAGCTATTTTTTACACCAAAAGACCATCTTAAAAAGTATAATTCAACCATAAATAGATCTATCCATTTAGGAATAATTTTTAAAAAATTAGGAGACTCGAATGGTCATGTATGGCCTCCAAAAAGTTCTAAAAATAAATTATGTGGAGTATAAACTTTTATAGGTGATAGTTTCTTATTCATAACTCTATTTGAGATCTCATTTGCACAAAAATTACCATATCAAAAATTATATTTTAGACATAAATAGATCTATCTATTTAGGGATGTTTTTAATATTTTTTGGACCCTTATATGGTCATGCATGGCCTCTAAAAATTTATGAAAAAATGATGTAGATTCTAAATTTTTGATCTATAACTTTGTTTGAACTCTCATTTTCACTAAAACAACCATCTCAAAAAGTATAATTTAGACATAAATAGATCTATCAATTTAGGGATGTTTAAAAAAAATTTAAACCCTCATATGGTCATATATGACCTTCGACAAATTCTAAAAGTAAATGATGTGGATTTTAAATTTATTGACGACATAACTTCTAATCCATAACTCCATTTTAGCTCTCATTTATGTCAAAACAACTATCTAAAAAAGTAAATTTATCCATAAAAAAATCTATCCATTTAGGGATGCTTTTAAAACTTTGAGGACCCTCAAATAGTCATGTATGCCTCTAAAAAGTTCTAAAAACAAATGACCCAGAGTCAAAGCTTCCAAAGGCCATAACTTTCAATCTATAACTCTATTTGAGATCTCATTTGCACCAAAATGACCATATTAGAAATTAAAATTTAGTCATAAATAGATGTATCCATTTGGGGATGTTTTTATAAATCTTCATTACCCTCACATGTTCATTTATAGCCCCTAAAATATTCTAAAAATAAATGATGTAAAGTCCAAACTTCTAGATGACATAAATTTTGATTCATAACTCCATTTGAGCCATCGTTTACATCGAAATGACCATTCCATAAAGTAAAATTTAGACATAAATAGCTATATCCATTTAGGTGAATTTTTATAACTTTTCATACCCTCATAAGCTCACGTATGTAATTCAAAAAGTTTTGAAAACAAATAATGTAGAGTCCAAACTTTTAGAGGCCATAACGTTTGATCTCTAACTTTATTTGATCTCTCATTTACACCAAAATGATCATCTTGGAAGGTAGACTTAAAGCATAGATATATAACATTTTAGACGCTTATATGGTCATGTATAACCTCCAAAAACTTTTGAAAACAAATTAGTTAGTGTCCAAAGGTATGGAAGGCATAAATTTTTATCCATAACTATGTTTGAGCTATCATTTATGCAAAAACGATCATTTTAGAAAGCACAATTTTTCCATTAATAGAACTATCCATTTAGGGATATTTTAATAACTCTATAGAAGCTCATATGGTCATGTATGGATTTTGAAAAGTTCTAAAAATAAATTATGCATAGTTCAAACTTTTGAAGGCCCTAAATTTTGATTTATAAATTCATTTGAGCTGTCATTTACATGAAAACAACCATATTAAAAATTAAGATTTTGCCATCAATAAATCTATCCATTTAGGAATGTGTAAAAAAGAAATTAAAACCCTCATATGGTAATGTATGGCCTTTAAAACAATCTAACAATAAATGATGATATTATTTGTATTAAATGACTATCTTAGAAAGTATAATTTAGCCATAAATAGATATATTAATTTTTGGTATATTTTAAAAAATATAAAACCCTTATATGGTAATGTATGTCTTATTAAAAGTTCTAAAATCAAATGATGCAGAGTCCAAACTTCCAAAGACCATAAGATTTGATCTGTAACTTTGTTTAATCTCTCTTTTGTGCCAAAATGACCATCTCAAAAATTACATTACAAACACACACACACACACACACACACACACACACACACACACACACACACACACACACACACACACACACACACACACACACACACACAAGGATGTTTTTATAACTTTTTAAAAAATCATATGGTCATGTATGGCCTCTAATTTTTTTTAAATAAATGATGCAGAGTCCAAACTCTTAGAAGCAATACCTACTTTCCTACTCACTAGACACTAATGTCTAGGACAAACACTAGAATTGACATTAATGTCCTAACCTAATACAAGTTTAAAGTTCCCTAAATTCATCTATTTTAAAAATTAATTTATCTTAATGGTTGACCTTAGTGTTTTAATGTGAGTTATTGAAAGGGACTGATATAAATACAAGATCAACACTCATTCATTCCTCACCTAGGAAAAACCTAGAAAAAGACCAAAGAGAAAAAGGTAAATTATCAAAATCACTATATCAAGAATTAAATTAAGAAAATATTCCCTATTTCCATACCATTAATAGGTAAAACACATATACATGTCTAAATTACTAAAGGAGTATCCTAAGAGATTGATTTGCCAAGTTACAAGCTAGATCACTATTGTACTTACTTTTTATATATTGTATGATTCACACACAAGACAACATGTAAAAGATAACTAAATTATTATGGGAACCTCTTCAAAGTATTGTCTATATAGGTATCAATCACTAATAGATGGCTCTTTGAGGTCTGCTTGACATAGTGTGCCCACTAACCCATACCCCCAAGGTCACTATGAAGGTGAAGAACTAGGGTTTTACAAATTCATGATGAGTGACAATATATGAACAAAAAATGAATGCAAAAAAGTGAAGGTGAATATAAACCTATAATAATATAAGTGGTTTCACCCTTTTCCAACAAATATTTCATACAAGAAACTTGCGTCAAACCCAAACATTAACATCAACGTAACTATCCCAAGCTAAAGTTAGTGTCTAGAGATCTAGAAGCATCATATCCAAAATTTGATGACTATTATAGAATCATATTCCTAAATAATTCCTTCCTATTCTATATCTAACTCTATGTTATCATCAAAATTAGTTAAGTGCATTACTTCTTTATCATTTATATACATAGTTTAGTTGTACTTTCTATATTTAGCCTATTATCATCATAAAAAATTTAGTGTATGTTTATATATGAGTTTAGCACCAAATTGGCCTATTATAGTTTTTATTATCACCATTATGTATTGTAATTTATATATTCTTAATGATATATTCCCAACTTAAGATTTTTGCATCTATTTTAGGGTTAAACATTTGGTAAGCCTGATCCATGTGAATGCAATTTTTTTAATTTGGGGCTTCCAAACGTCTTAAGATTTATATTATTGTGATGGATTTTCAAATATAAAAATTTAACTATTGAAAATTTGGCCTCCCAAGCCAAATATCAACTCCTATAGTAAAAAAAATTCATGAGAACCCTTCTAGGTTTGTCCATGGTGTCTAAAACTTATCATGATCTTATAAATGTCTCTTGAAAGTATTTTGGCCTTATTAAGAGTGGCATATATGTGTTAGAATTTGATTGAAAAAACCATCATATATCATGGTTATCTTGAGTCCTTAGGTGATGTATTAAGTGGTCATGTGGTCCATGAGTGAAGGAAAGAGTGTCAAATGTCTTATGAGGTCTAGAGAGTGGTCTTAACCCTAATTGATAAAATTAAGGTCTTTTAGTAAAAGTTAACGTAATTTGGAGAAAATAAAGTTATTAATCCTTATGGTTTTAGGCATATTATATTAAATTTATTAAATAAATACGTTTTTGGGAAGGATGGGGTTTCAAACCCTATTCAAAATCATAAGATGAAAGTCTAATGATGTAATTTTAGGTTGTCATATAGTATATATTCATTCAAAATAGTTTAACTAAAGTCATCAATCTTGGTAAAATTGCATTATAAAACTTAGGAAATGGGTTTTTATATGACATATTATATTTGAATGGGTCTCAAAAGGGATGCATTGATAATCTAAAGTCATTTGAGATGGTTTCATGTACATAGAAGGTCCATTTTGGAACTCAAATTCACTCCCCACTCACCAAATAGGTCCCACACATGGGAAATTATGTCCCTTCAGCTCCCCCCAAGCATACCACCAGGTTTGAAATTATATTTGACTTATTTTTTCCCTCCATCTACCCTTGAATGGCATCCCAAGGTTTGAAACATGAGAAAACATAAGAAATTTATAGGTTATAGGAGTTTCCAGAGTGGTATAGATTTATGTAGTATGAATTTACATAGATGGAGTTAGGAGTATAAAAGGGGAGTTAAACATATGAATATAATGAATAAATCCAATTTTTTAAGGACCAAAGATACAAAAATGGATTCACATCTTCCATTGAGCTCTTTGGTAGACATGGAGACACTTCAAGTTTGTGCTCAATTCATATAAGAGAGAGAAGGTGAGGGTCCAAGTTCTTGGACAAAGAAAGTATACTTGATGACCTTAAAAATCATGGAATTTTTTTTATGATTAGTCTTCTATGATATATGAATAAATGATAAGAATTTGAGTAACCTAGTTGCCACCTTCATCTACACAGGCTAAAAGAAGGGGAACAATTTCAATGTGTTTTTGGCTTATCTAATATAACTAGTGTTTATTATTTTCTAATAGAACTAGTATTTATTCATGTTATATTTAGTCATATAGAGTCCTTCCATGGGATACTCAACCTATAGTTTGCATTTTTAGGACTATAGGAGTGAGAAATATCTAAACTAACATTATATGTAGGCTACAAGTAGGGTTTCATTAGTGAGAAATAATATCTAATGCATGTGTCTAAAGATTAATAGTGTTTGAAGGTGAAATATTGATGCCTTGAATTTATTCATCTCCTTATTCCATATTTAATTCTTAGATGGATCTCTAACTCTCTCAAATGATGATTTCAAGTGAAGTTACCTACATGTTTGGGTTTCATTGCAAGGAAAGATAGTGTGCTTGATGGGAATGGTTATTGAACACCATAAAGATGACATAGAAGTGCAAAGTGAATAATATATCCTAATGAGAATACCCTTCATTTAGGATAAATATACCTTTATCATAGTTCTCATAGGCTAAGAAATAACCATTAATCTCTCAAACACCTTTATAGTCTTTTTTAACATATGTTAAGGTTATTTAATAAAATTTAAGGTTTTAAAAGAGTCCTATGTTTCCATTTATCACCATATATGCCTCAATAATTATCTCAAAGTGTTATATTCTATTAGGTATATGCATGGAGAGGAATAAGGTCCTTATAGGTCATTTTGGGTATGAGTTCATAGTTTAATCCAAGACCTCAAAGAGCCTCTACCTTTTGACAACCTTATCACTATTAACTTACCTTATTTCAATCCTTACATTCCAAGTTTCAAGCTCTACATGCCCTTACCAATAATCACTCATAGGTCTAGATCCTTTAATCAAGCCCAAGGCATGCAAACAAGGTCTAGATACTCCACCATGTTATCAAACATCATTTGTGTTAAGATGAAATGAGCATACATAGTCATAAACCCTATTGAGAAAGCATGATCACCACCTATAGTAGACAACTCAAGTCCACCTTATAAAGTCCTTTAAAGTCACTATATGTAGATGAGCCTTGAGCATAAGGAAATATCCATGAATGAGTAGATGAATGTCTCAAGGAGATGAATTAGATCATAAGACAGTCATAAAGATCTCATGTATGTAATATAACCTCTCTTCTATACTGGAGGTTTATTTAATAGACTTATTGATAATTAATACACATGAATCAGTACCTATAGTAATGTTGATAGTCTAAAGTCTATAACCTACCCTATATATGAGACTTATGTGTACATAAAGAGAGAAAAATCAAACTTATAAGGTGGTCAAAGCATGGATATGGTGGTATTGAAGGAAAACAACATCAACAAGTGACTAAACAAGATGACCAAACATGCATAGTGAGCTAGCCTTGATTAATCAATTTGGAATACATGAATGAAATGCATGGTCATACCTAGAATATATGTAAGGGGAGTCCCAAAGAGATGAAAACATACCTAAACCCCTCAAGTTTTTACTTGATGATGCTCCTGAGTAGTGAAAATATCTAGTTTGAGTTACAGACCTAGAACATACAAGTTATGGTCTGACTATGTATACAAGTGTATTGATAGAGTTAGATAAGATGAATTCAAGGATATGTTTAAGGTTTGAAACATGATGTTTGAGACTTGATAACACTCCTATAAAGATATAAAATATTTTTCTTAGGGCACTGACATTAATTATTCTAATCCTATACACAAGATAATATAGCCAAGGTAGGCTTAAGAGAGAAGAAGGTTAACAAAATGTTCTGAATAAATGAGGGCATGTGAAGAAGATGGAGATTAGACCAAGGAAATTACCTTGATAAATTTAAATCTATAGATAGATCTATAAGAAAGCGAAGGTCCTAACACCCAGTCTAAGCCTATGAAGCCTAAGCCCTTCCATCATGGACTAAGACCCTAACTCCACCTCAAGAGTAAATCCATACCTCTAGGTAGACTCAATGCAATGTGGGAGTATATGAAGATGTTTAAGGTCTTGGATAAGTTCTTTGGATTAGAGGAATGTAATGAGAGTTATTTTTTGTTTTATTCCCCTCTTGAGCTCCATTATTATGCACAATCATGTTGAGTTGAATCTTCAAACATTCACTTCTCTCACCAAAAAGAGACCTAGACCTAGAGCTCTTAGTGAAACTTGGAAACCCCTATGGACTCAAATTTTATGAAGGAGTGAGTGGGGTTGAGGGACTGATCTCTATGAATGAATGTTAAGAAGGTAAACTACATAAACTACATAGCAGAGTGCTTGATAAACAACATCTTTTACTCATATCTCTACACACTTTGTATCAGACTTGAGGTTATTTAGGAGATATGAAGGGGTTAGTTGGATAAAATTCCATGACAATAATTTTTTATTTAAAGTTTCATATTGTATGATCTATCATTAATATGGTGGACCTTTAAAACCCTTCTTAAACCCTAGATCAGACTTGATGAAGGAAATACACTTCCAAATGCATTTAGATGAGGTGATTAGACTATAAAATAGTCTTAATGGTCTCGCTAGGTCTCCTAAGCACTCAAATGACCTATTAGTTGGCACGTGTAGGGGATATACTATATGAATTAGGCTTGAGAAAGTAATTTTAAGTCTATGAGTGAGTATTTGGGAAATATTTTCATATACTATAGGTTTATCAAGAGAGAGAGGGTCCCAAAGTCCTAAAATGATCTCACATTAGCCACCTATAAAGGCCTCCATGACTGGTAATTCTTGTATACATGCCTAGGTATCTAAGTGAGAGATTATATGCATGTAATAGGAGGTAGATTACTCAATGAATAAAATTTAGAAGCTTTAAAAGACCTTAGGGGTGATTTCCATGTCAAAGAAAGTGGTTAAGGTTCTCATAAATCTAACTTAGGGTCAAAACCTAAAACCCTATAATTAAACATTTTATATAACACTATATTTAAGTTAGTGTCAATTGAAAGCTTTAGTAGAGGACAAAAGGTGAATCATGTTTTTTTAGATGTGGAGGTCACTTTAATTTTTATGGGAAAAGTTATAACTAGTTATTTTGGCTTAAAAACACCTCGAGACTACTCAAAATGATCCTTTTTCACTCAAAAGGAAACTTGACAAGATCACAACTATAAAAAACTACTACATGGGGAGCTAAGCACTTTAGGAGAGGTGGAGGGCTTTATCCATAATAGATTAATGGAATTGGTTTAAAGGCTAAGTACCTAACCTCTATGAACCATTATTAAGAGTCTAGGACCCTCTTAAACCTCCTTAAAACCCTAATAATGACTCAATTGGGAAGATTTTAAATTAAATACATAAAAATTCATTAGAATCACTTGGTAAACACTTAGGTAATGTAGTATGTTATCACTTAGATTTTGTACCCATTCTTAATGTCATAGCTCACTGTGTGAAAATATAATGATACAATGGGATCACCTTCAAGATGTAGGACCTTGGATAATTGAGGTGAACCTTCAAAGAAGGCTATCTTATTTTAAATAAATTTAGTGCAATTGATAAATTACTAACATATATAAAATTTTTGCTTCTTAGTAATCTTGTTCTTAAACTAGGGTTTGACTGGGGAAAAGAGTTTTGAGAATGAAATTGTAAAATAATGAATGGTGATTGCACCAAATATTTTGTAGTGGATTTTAATGCTTTATTGAATTAACACAACAAAATGACAAATATATTTAATTTTATAGGAGTACACACTCATGAAAAATGTGAAATTAAAGGTAATATTTGATATTTTTTATACAAGGGATAAGATTCTTTATTTTTAATCAAAAAATATTCTAAAAGGGTAAAAAATACCACAAATGAAATTTTGTGACTGAAATAAGAATTAAAACATCTACAAATATTTAAATAATCTTGCATACACAAATATTTCTCAGACAAGAAAGGCAAATCTTTAATTTGTTATCATTTTCCAAGTTACAACATGTCTAAAAGTTATTAAAAATGCATAATAATGTCTTTAGCAGTAAAAAAATAAATTGGCAATGCCATACTACCCATATTTATACAAAAAATATCATAAAAGAGATGCAATTAACAAGGAACTCCATGCCTAGTTGAATAACATGAAAAAATATAGAAACTCCATGAAAAGAGGCATGATCTAAATTTGAAATGGCATCATTGGTGGGTGAACAAGTTTGTAAAATAACAAGTAAGAGATGGGCATAATCTTTAACTTTGGAGGCATGGAAGGAACTTGGAAATATTCATGCAATGCTTTGGTATTCTTCAATTTAGCTATAATGGCTCTTCACACAAATGGGGAACCAAAATGAAACTCTAATTTTATAACAAAAGATAACTTATGTTATTTTTTTTGTAAAAAATTAATTTTTAATTTTTAATTGGGAGTTTTACAACTTTCAAGTCACACAATTTTGTCAAAATTGGAATTGCATTTTACAATGTGTGATTTTATAACTTAAGCAACTTAAAACCTATCAAAATCAAAAGTTTATTTTACAAGTTTAATTTTTACAATTTACAACCTTACAAACTAGAAAGTGTAAATTACACATCGATATTTCTAAAAAAAGATGTCAAATTATTATTGCAATTTACAAACTATGTTTTTACAACATTATAGTATTTTACAACAATGAAAATACAACATACAAGAATGATTTTGTAGTCATATAAAATGAAAAAATTGGTAACTTTAGTGTGGTTTGTGACACCCAATTCATAGGTCCCTCTTGCTTTCTCTCATGACCCTCATAAGCATCTTTTCATTGATTCCCAGTCATCTGTAGCCTTCCAAACTTAATCCTATCTCAGATAGATTGCTCTTTCCATGACTAATCCATCCCCCCTAGGCCCCATCAACTTAGGACAATATCACCACACTTAGACTAAATCATCAGTGCCACTCTTATTCACTTTTGGTGCTCTTGTCCAAATGCATTATTGGCCCCAACAGTCAATTTTTTTAATCCCCTATCCTTTTCCTTATCAGCCTAATGTGAGCACATTTAAACCATGACCAATAGATCCCTATAAAATCCCATTCAAATATCTTATAGAAAGGGTTGGAAAATATCACTAAGCAATTAAAAATACAAGCAAGACTACTCAAGCAATCTTCCCTATTCTTTGCAAATAGCTAGCCAATACACTTACAAGCTTATTTAAATATTCACACTAGTTCCTATCCACTTTAAGTACATCTAGTTTAATATTTTGCATATTCATACACTCGATTGCATAAAGCACATCAAGTGTGAGAACTACATATGGCTCGATCCCTCTTTAGAGTATTGGTATGTAGGTAGCATGCCCACACAAAGGGTGTAGATACACATTTAGTGAATCTTACACACACTAACCCCACCTATTTATTAAAATTATCCAAAGCATAATGGATTATATGATTTGAGGAGAAAATATACTATACATATAGTTATATAGACTTTCAACTACCAAAACTTCACAGACAAGGTCACACAGGCATAACAAACAAAACCTAGAAAGTTTAGATCCCCTGGACAATAGAAATAGAGGTGGACTACAGTACTAGTGACACTCTTGTCCACTTTTAGTGCTCTATCCAATCATAAAAATAAGGTTATACCTTGATTTGTGATAGTGTCCCAGTCCTTCACAGTGAATCTTAGACCTTGTCTCAGTCATATCAGTGAGTTTTTAGCTAACTCTTATTTTTTCCCTCATTTACTATTTTTAAAAATTCAAAAATGCAATCTAATTTACACAAATTAGTATCTTAAGTATTTCCTAATTTTGCTATTCATACCCTTTAACTAAATTAGGAATACTACACCAATATTCCTAAAACTATTAAATTATTTGGTGAACCTGACTTAATTAATTTATGCATATAAACTCTAGAAACCTAAGGTAAATTTATTACTAATTTTTATTATATTTTCCTAATTTTTTACCTGCATAATAAAATAAAAAATTAACATTAAATTTTAAAATAATTTTCTTTCAAACCCTAGTTATCCATACTAGGTCCCGATATTTTCCCAGTAATTTTCTAATAATTTCTAATTTTTTACTAGAATATTTAAATAAAAATACACTTCAAATTTTAAAATTTAATAGTAATTTTCAAAAATATTTATTGTTGAAAACCCTAGTTGCATCTTCTAGGTTTCTTTAAATCACAAATTTTCTAATATTTTTTGATTTTTTACTTGCATATTTCACTCAAAAATTCACTTTAATTTCAAAATTTCATAGTAAATTTTAAAATAATCATCTTTCAAACCCTAGTTGCATATACTAGGTCCCATTGCTTCTTTATGTATCACCTTACATGTTTACGAGCTTTGTATCCTTTTTATGCACTTTTTAGTTTGTTGTTTTTAGGACTTTACATTTCCTATATTTAGAACTTTATTTATATCACACTTTGCCTATTACAAATTATTACAAAAAATTCAATCAAATTTCAAACTATTTTCCTACCTTAGCAATGGCCCAATACATTGGTTTTGATGAAATTGATAAAAGGGAACTTGAAGAACTCTTAACTAAACACCTTGACATGCAAGATGACATGCTTAAAATACAATAATAAGAAAAATAAAGAGTGAATAATGGTCAATTTTCCAAAACCACATAACAACCAATTGTAAATAACACTACAGGGGAAACTATGTCTCAATAAACCCCTAAAGTAGCCCAACCTATCTCTATGCCATTAGCTACAACTAGTACATCTTTATCTCTTGATGTGGTAGCCCTTGTGAAAAAGATTATTTTTCTTCAATCCAAGGTGCTACATCTTGATCAAGGTACCTCTAGACCCACATAGGGTTTGGATTCTTTTTCTCTATTACATACACCATTGGCATGTCACATTGCTTCTACACCCTTGCCATAAGGTTTTATTCAACCCAAGCTCAATCTATATGATGGCAAGGGTGATTTAGAGACACATTTGAGAGCTTTTAATACAACACGCTTGGACTATGTGCTAAATGATAGGCTATTAACCAAGCTATTTTCATAGATTCTAAAGAATTAAGATTTACAATGGTTCTATAGTCTACCAAATTATTCTATCAACACATTTAATCCTTTAGTAGATATGTTCTTAGCTCATTTTAACATTAACATTGGTGATAAGGTTTCCTATGCTGAAGTTACACAAAAAAAGCAAAGGTCAAACGAGCTTCTCATAGATTATATTCTTTTATATAAGACTATCTTGGATAAGATGACTAACCCCATGACCAATCAAGAGTTATAAGATCTCTTCAAATAGAGTCTTCTATCAGCTTCACATGAATCAATTATGTTCAAAAGATTCTCTTCCTTCACTGAATTATGTCACACACTAAAGGAAAGAGAAGTCAAACTAATTTAAATGGGCAAACTCAAGTACACAAGTATCTCAAAAATAAAAAAACAAGAGTAACACCAAAGTCTCATACAATGTCAAGGTTAATGATATCAAGAATCATAATCAACTGATAGTTAATGTGGCTTTTGAGCCCCCTCAGCATGTGGTCTTATCAGCACCTCCTTAGTGAACCTTTATCAATATACTAGTTTCTCTAGCCAAAGTTTTACAATAACTATTAGAATGTAACATCATATACATCCCTATTATTCAATAATTTGACCCAAAAAAGCCTCTTCCATGAAGATATGATCATTATGCATTTTGTAAGTTTCACCAGGCACCAAACCATACAAAAAATTAATACATCAATTTGAGACATAAGATATAGGATTTAATAGATGGAAATCATATTGATCTTGGCACTTGAATTGAGCCTCCTCAGGCAAAGAAAACATAGGATAAATATTTGAAAATATTTTTAGATCCTTTTACATAGCATTCTAAATAGGAGATAGGGAGCACATGAGGGGTTCACCATGCATATCATGCACATCTTCCACTAGATATACAAAAGGCACCTTCAATTGAATTACATCCTTTGAAAAACATGATTGGTGTATATAATTCTAGAGTCCTAACTAGACCTTCCCTCTCTTTAGAGTAGGAGATCATTGAGGATGATCCAGATTATCATGCACTCCTAATTATAGCTTATATTAATAATCATCTTATTCATAGTTTTCTTATAGATAATGAATCTAGTATGGACATGTGCACTATGAAATTATTACAAAATTTTGTATATTTAGAGTAGGATATTACCCTAATAGACATAGTTCATTGGGTGAGATTGTACTTATTTTATAGGTTAGTCCAACACACATGGCCACACCATTTACTATAGTTCCTAGTGCAAGATTTTTTGATATGCTACTTGGTCGACCATGGATTTAGAAACTTTGAGAAGCACCTTTTAAAGTTCATAGATGCATGAAATTCATTAATGTTAATCAAGTTATTATAGTTGGTGGAGTTCTATATGAGTTACCACTCCCAACTTTAGAGCCATCTCCTTTTTTGTAGTCACCAATTTTATTTTTACCACTAGTTACAGTTCCTCTTCCAATGTAGATTTAGACATGATTGAGGCATCTATTTCTAGCATAAAGAGTTCATACACCTCCATATATTCAAGATTCTAGATAGCTTATAGATATAGTGTTCACACCCAAGGTAATATCATTGATATCTCATGCATATACTCATAAAACACATGTTTATAGAGCTTATCTTACTACCAGATAGGTCCTTAAGAGCCATACAATTGCATCCACTTCTTAGAGTTACATGGGGAACTCACACTCAATTTCTAATTTAGATATTTCAAATAATTTATAGCATATACAACTTTTAGAGCCACAGTCTCATCCTTTCCATCATGTTTCATGATCATGCAGGATCCCTTTCCTTGATATATGACACCATGATAGGGAGTCTCCCATGATACTCATTGGTTAGTATCATCCCTTTCTAACTTAATTATACATAGATTATTTTCAAAATCATGTACATAGTCTCTTTTTGATTTATTGTATGTATCTTATCTAAAAAATACCAAAAACATTAAAATAGTTAAAAATACAAAAACATGCAAATAATTCAAAAAACACCAAAAATATTTTGATTGTATGCATTATCCATGATTTACATTTCTAATATCATGCTAGACTTACATTTTTTGTTCTATGCTATTGTTTGTCAATTTATCTACATTACCATGCTTCACTTGATCTTCTTTGAGTGTGTGTAGTGACATCCAAATCCTTGATTGATTTACTCTACCCATTAAGGGGGGATCTTACTTCTACATTTGAGACACACATCAATATATCTACCCATTAAGGGCATCTTCTACGTGACTAAACCTTCTAGGTTATGCCATTCTTACACCACAAACTCTAGTTATCATGATGATGTACATTTTATAGTAGCTTAGATAGATTACTCTATTGACACTCACAAGTATATATCATTTATTTATTTCCTAACATATACCTAGTCTTGTACTAACATGTATTACATACTTTCACATTATTACTTTGATTAGTTAGATGTGATTGTATTTCCATCATTCACATGATCTCATTCCTTGATTTGTGTAGTTAGATTGATTTCATTTCTTAGTTCTTATTTTATCTCTTATATGTGCCTTAGGACATTTTCCAGTGTCATTTGCTTCTATTCATGTGTGTGCCTTAGGACATTTTTTTGTGGCTTTCACTTGTATTCTTCTATGTGATTGTGTCTTTCACACCAACCTTTTTTCTAATTGTATGTGTATGTAGAATTTGAACATGCTTTGTATGCTTGACTTTTAGTTTGAGTGACATGTGCCCAAGTCCCTTGTTTGCTTGGCACCTTGACCACCATTTTATGCTTCTTATTTCTTTCCTTATATGCTTGATTGCTTGTTACTTCTCTATTATTTTCAATTCTATGGTCCAAATCATGCACTATATTGATTTCTTGGATGTCATGATGGACATTATGCTCCATCCCTCCTTAACAACTAACAACTAATATTTAATAACTAACCAAACTTCTAATTCTAGTTTAGTACATTGCACATTCTATTACATTGTTATATATATATATATATATATATATATATATATATATATATATATATATATATATATATATATATATATATAGGCAGACCCATATTGATCTAATAATCTCCATTTCAAACACTACTATATCTAGAGATATTTTGTCAATTATCATTGCTATATCATGTATCTTTGTAGCATAACACACTTGCAATACTCTTTCTTTTGAAGGCAGTCATTATAGGGTCTTCATTTCTACCCTTAGAAGAGGGGAAAACAAAAAATGATTTTGTCATAGAGATTAGATCTTTGAATGGTCAAAAAATTAGTTTTAAAAACACCCAAAACAACAACCAAACATCAAACTAGTCAGAAAAAACTAGGCAAATAGTGAAAATGTCAAAATATTTACCATATTTGGCCTAAGACAACAATGTTGAGATTATAATAAAACCCTAGTGCCACTACTATTTGTTTTTTGTGCTCCTATCCAAACAAAAAAAATTGGACTTTCTAGAAGTAAGCAAAAAAGTAGGTTCAACTACAGTTTTGCATAATCAGACCAATTTGAAATCAATAATTTTTAGTACACTTTTGATCAAATAATCTAGATATAAGGGGTATTATTCATTACATGGTGGCTCTAACTTCTAATTTTAGATATGGAAGTTGGTATAAATTCCAAATTATAATGTATGTTTTAGACACTAGTGATTGGGGGCAATGTGCACAACACATTTCTTTTCTTTTCTTTCTGAGTTAAGTATTACCCAAGCATTCTCAATACTTGTGTGCCTTATTCCATCTATGGGTGGTTGACATTATTTCAAAGTGGATTTCATACAAGCCTAACCTCTATATTTTGGAATGGATTTCATACAAGCCTAGTGCCTAGTTTCAGAGTGACTCTCATATAAGCCTAATCTCCATCTTTCAGAGTGACTAATAATGGCCTAGTTTCTAATATACATTTATCTATCCATACTAATATTGTCAAATTATAGATCATTCAGGGACTTTAGGATCCATATCATACGACATACATTTCATATTGGTATCAATTTATAACTTCACTTCATGGGGTAATGATGGAGCCAAAGGACTAACTAGCCTTTGTATTCTTGAGCCACCTATTCAGAAGGATTGGACACATAGTCTAAACATTGATTAACACATGCAAAATTACATATCTTCACTTAGTGGGTGATGATAGAGATAAAGGATATCCTTTTCATTCTTGAGCAACTCTTGATGAACTAAGCACTCAGCTCTATTCATGATATTACTCTTGGTATATCATACCCACCATATCTAGCATCAATCAACATCATAATAGGTTTTGTACTTTTATACGTACCTGATGAGGTATTTTCATTCATTTATCTTAAACTCTCTCTCTTACCTAGGCTTATAGATTTTTATTTTAGATATAGTGTATCTAGTAAGAATTGATCTACTCTTTATTTTTCTTGCAGATTCATACTTCATAGCGTGCTCTCTTTATGCACACTAGCATCACATAGCTTCACGAGCTTCACCCTTACAAGTAAGTTTAGGTATGCTTTCTATTTTTTTATTGATCCTAGTATTTTTCTTTGTTGCATCACTAAAATAAAGGGGGGAAAATATAGTCATATAAAATACAAAAATTGGTAAATTGAGTGTGGATTGTGACACCTAACCCATAGGTCCCTCTTTCTTAATCTCATGGCTCTCATAGGCATCTTTTCATTGATTCCAAAAAATTTGTAGCCTTCTAAACTTAGTCCTAGCTTAGCTAGATTATTCTTCCCATCACTAATCAATCTCCCTAGGCCCCATCAACTCAAGATAATAACACCACACTTAGACTATAGCATCAGTGCCACTCCTATCCACTTTTAATGCTCTTGTCCAAATGTATTTTTGGCCATAATGGTCAATTGATTATGATTCTCCATCCTTCTCCTTGTTGGCCTAATGTGAGCAAATTCAACCCATGACTAATAGATCCCTATAAAATCCCATTCAAATATCATTTGGAAAGGGTTGGCAAATATCACTAAGCAAGCAAGAATATAAGCAAGAATACTCAAGAAATCTTCCCTATTCTTTGCATATAGCCAGCCAATACACTTACAATCTTATTTAAATCATTACACTAGTCTTTGGCCACCTCAAGAACACTAGTTTAGTATTCTTCATATTCATACAATCTATTACACAAAGCACATCATGTGGGAGAATTACATATGGCTTAATCCATATTCAGAGTATTTGTATGTAGGTAGTGTTCCCACACAAGGGGTGTGGATACACGTTTAGTGAATATTACACACACTAACCCCTCTCTTTCTTTAAATTGGCCAAAACATAATGGATTATAGGGTTTGAGTAGAAAATCTACTCTATAGGGATCTCTATAGACTTCTAACTACTAAAACTTCATAGATATGGTCACACATGCATAGCGAACAAAACCTAAAAAGCTCATATTTCCTAAACAATAGTATATAACATAGATGCCACTCCATATAATTTCAAAAATCCTATATAATCATAAAATTAAGGTTAGATCCTAATTTATGATAGTGTTCTAATCCTTCATAGTGAATCTTAGACCTTTTCTCAACTATATCAGTTAGTTTTCATTTAAGTCTTATTTTCTCCCTCATATTATTATTTTTAAAAAGGTTAAAATTACAATCTAATTTACAATAATGAGTAGCTTAATTATTGCATATTTATCTACTAATTTTAATACTTAGACCCTTTAACTAAATTAAGAATAATACACCAATATTCCCAAAATTGTTAAATTAGTTTTTGATATAAAGAATTAATCTACAATCAAAACATCCACTAATTTTTTATCCATGTTTTCTCAATGTAAGCATAAAACCCTTGAAAATATTTAAAATTATATCTTCATCAAGACCAAAAGAGTAAAGATTTCTTATCTCACATTCTAATATTGTATCAAAGAGTTCCCTTCTTAAATCTTTGTATCTTTCAGTCTCTTTTACCATTTGATCAAATGTGTTATGGTACTTGATGAAATGGTAGATAGACCTCAAGATGAAAGTTGTATCTTTGGTTGATTCTCCTTTGACCACTTGTTTGAATTTATCTTAAACTTCTTACACTGAGAGGACCTGACCTTGATAATTTTTTGGTTGACATGACAAATTATTCAATAATTCTTTGATGTCATATAGCACATGAGTGGTATTGTCATATGTAGCCTTAGATTTATTAGCACTATCTGTGAGTATCTTTATTCAAAATTGAAATAATTTATCTAATTCATCTTGATCTCTATCATGTTTTAGTATTTTTTCCATAAGGAGGATGTCCATATCAATTGAGTCCATAGTTATCAATTTGGGATAAAAAAATATTCAATATTTATACCTCATTTTGATACTTATTTTTTTGTTCTCTCAAGGTGTTCCTTCTCTCCCTCAGAGTTTTATAATAGTCCATGACCAATTCAATAAATTTGTTTCATTTTTATATGATCTATTTTTCCCATTCCTTAGTGTCCCTTCCCATGCTACCAATTCATTTCAATGAATCAAGTGTTACCTGATCTATGATTTGAATGATAGGTTGTGCAGGTTGAATAATAGGCTTGATGAATTTATTTAATGTAGTCATTAGTTGTTCCACCTTATTATTTAGCTCATCCTCAATAACCTTATTTTTATAGAATTTTTGGTGATGTCATGGAGGTATCTAGGTGAGTGGATGAAGTGTCTTGATAGTCTAAGTGTTAATGACAAAGTGTACAATGTGCTTGTCTTAGTATGCTTGAAGTATGATTGGTTGATATTTAATTTTGTCATGGTTAATGATGTTTAGGGATAAATATGGTGATTTTAGGATGTAAAATATGTCCCGTAAGAGGTTTTATATGTTTTTAATTCTTGTGTGCATGAATGTATTGCATCTAGTAGTTCATAGTTTTTATATAGACATTTTGGGTCTAGTGGCATAAAAATCTAAGTCAACACTTTTCTGACATCACCATTACCACTTATAGATGATTCAAGTGTATTTGGTCATATGAGTGTGATAAAATTAGTCATAATTTATTATGGTCCAAGTTTTAGGTCATGATATTGAGTGTAAATTTTTTTATTAAGGTTCAAATTTGACCTTCTAGGCAGATTGCAAAGGTTCCCATACTTAGCCAGACCATCATTGCATGTCATGCAGATATGAATGAACTAGTATGTTTGTGAATTTAATTAATTTAAAAATAAATTAAATAATGATAAAATAATTAAATTAATATGTTTTATATAATTCCAAGAAGCTACCATAAAAATTTGGAGTCTTGAAGTGATTTCTAGCTTGAGATATAAATCCTCAAAGTTACACTTGCAGACTATGATAAGCCACATACCATCAAGTTAAATCACTTTGAGTCTAAGGTCATTGGTCTAGAAGATTAATGGTGATAAATTAATATACATATTGATATCAATAGTGCATATTAATTTAACATGTCAAAGGTTGCAAGCACAGGTGATAAGTGTTACAAGCTCATTGGTTTGACAAAAGATCAATGATGTGGGACAAGCCAAAGAGTCAATAATGCATGAAAGAATTATAAGTGGAATAAACACAAAGGACTATTATAAAATTTATTAGAAGGCATGTGAATGTGCCTAGTGTCATTATTATAGGATTTTTAATCTAGATCAATGGTGAACATTGCAAGATAATGACCTAGTTAATCCATAGAGATCAACAAAGCATGTTTGTCCATAGTTTATAAGAAGCATGAGATGAGGTTAAGGTGATTGATGTTTAATAGTAAATCAGAGTTAATGTTCAAGATAATTCCAAAGAATATTTATGGTGTTAATTGAGTGAGCTAAATGAAGAGCATGAGATATGTTCTAAGTGATCGAGTTTTAACTATGATCATTTGGATTTAAATATTTGAATTTAATGAAAGAAATTCTAGTGCTTGCTTTTTAATCCATACCTTTCAATATATATAGAATTTAATGTCATAGTAAAAATCAAATTTGTATAGGACTTCAAGGTACATTTATTAATATTAATTTAAAGGTATAAATATTTATATAGTTAAAGTTATTGAACTCCAAAGTTGACTATGTGTTCATTCATGCTCTACAAGTAACTTGAGAAGGGTAATAGATTTGTTTTTTATGGTATTTTTATGTTTTGAGATGAGATAAGTATTGAAGAGTGTTGTAAACTTCATGAGGACCATCTGTGTGGATTATGAAGGTTTAATCAATCATATTCAATATGATCAAAGGCTTAGAAGGTGATTATGTGTTCATTCATGATGGATGTGTGCACTTAATGTTGTTTGAGCAAATTGAGCTTTAGTAAAAGGGTGATATGGTGGTTTTTATAACTTAAGGAGGACCTATATATTGTGTGGCATGGTTCCATGTATTTGAAAGTGTTCCTATGTTTTTTGGTTTACTTGGATAAGTGTCAGAGAAGTGAATGGGTCTTCATAGGACCTAAAAGGTGACTTATGACTATTTGAAAGAGGGTTGTGCTTAAAGGTGACCAATGTTAGATGCCTTAAGGGTGAATTCATGTGTTTTGACCTACAAGGAAGGTTTTTATCATAATAATCATGAAGAATCTATAAAAGGTGAAACCAAATGTGATGGTTTCTAGTCTTGTTGAATAGACTTGAGTGACCAATGAGAAGAGGTATATGTGAGAGCTATAGAGTGAAGGAAATAATAAATGGTGGATGCCTAGTATAGAGAAGGTTGATGACTATGTGTATGAACTATAGGTCATATTTATTATGTCATAATATTTGTCTTGTAGGTTTGAGGAGTGAGGATGAGCAAAGAAGTCTAGAGTGATCCAAAATGGATGTTTTGAATGCCTTAAGTGTGAGTGAAGGATAGATGATGTCTATGTGAGCTTGGTGGTTTATTTAAGAGGAAGATCAGAGTGTGGACTATGTGTATGACCATTTGGTCATGTTTTTAAGGTTGTGATAGAGTTTTTATTAAGAATAGTCGAGTGATCCAAAAGGTGGTCAGAAAGACTTGATTATCTTAGGGGCAGGTGTTCCTTGTGAAATAGGTGTTTTACTAAAAATAGTTAGGACTTGAAAAATAGGTGGTCAAAAAGACTTGATCATCTTAAGGGTAGGTGATCCTTATGAAATAGGTTTTTTACTAAATTTTGGTCAGAAAGGCTTGAGCAATCTCATGTTTGTGATCATATTATAAGACAAGTAATCCATGTGTTTGTAAGCTTGAGAGTGGGTTTTATTCCCCAAGAGGATTTCCCACATATATCTTATGTTGTGTGTGTAATTTTGCATTATATATTTGTTTATTTATATAAATATCTTGAATGCTTCATAAATGGTTATATTGAATGATTAAGTGTTTTAAGGGTTTGGAAATTGAATTGGATCATTTACCACCACTGATTCACCATCCCCCCTCTTAGTGTTTTGTAACTCTAATAATTGGTATTAGAGTAGGTGCTTTGGTAAAGGCTTGACATCTTGAAGGAGATCCAAGGTGTAATATGGGTAGCCATCAAATGTAAGGAAGTTTTTCCACTAAGTAAGCATCGATGTTCACTAGATCTAAATATGATTTTTGGAGTGCAATGATGAGGACCTACATCCTGTCCCTAAGTTTGAAACTTGGTAATCTACTGTGGATGGTTATTATACACCTACTATTCCTCCATCTAGTGTTATAGATAATAGTTTGTTTGAGAACATTTCTAAGGCAATGAATGTTGTCACTTGTGGTATTTTAAATACTAAATAAACCAAGGTAATCCATTATATATCTTCCAAGGAAATGTGGGATAAATTGAAGTTTATTTATGAATCTGATTCAAAGGTTAAGTTAGCAAAGTTATAGATTCACCAAAGACAATTTGAGAGTCTTAAGATGAAGGAAGAAGATTATATGGCATCCTTTCTGTAGAGAGTTTATGAGATTGTGAACATCATCAAAGGTCTTGGAGAGAAGATTGAATAGGCTAATATAGTTCAAAAGGTATTAAGGTCTCTCTCTCTCAATTTTGATTCTAAAGTATCTATTATAGAAGAAAGTCATAATCTTACTCAGTTTAAGATGGATGAATTGCATGTCATTGTTACTACCTATGATATGAGAGTACATGATGATATACCACTAAAGAAAGAAGCAAAATTCAAGATATAAATGAAGCCAAAGAAGAAGTTCCAAGGTAAGAAACTCAAAGGAGGATGACATATTTGATATTTATGAAGATTAACTAATTTATTTATTTATAATAAAATTAAAAATAGGGTTAGGAAAGTATAAGGGTAAACTATCCTTCAAATTCTTCAATTTTGGAGAAGTGGGACATTTTGCTAACAAGTGCCCTCATAAACATAATAAGAATAATGATGAAGAGCATGGTCAAGGTCATGATGATGGAAAGAGATCATTTAGTTTTGATAAAAGTAAGAAGGGATTTAGAAGGTTTGACAATAAGAATAAGTACTTCAAGGACAAAAAGAGTCTCTACACCAAAGAAGTTGCATCTCATTAGATGAGAGTGAAGATAGTGACTTAGAGTAAGCTCATGAAGATGATGGTCGTCTTGAAGATAAAGACCTCTTTAGGCTAAGGAAATAATTTAATCATATCAAAAGGAGTTTACTTGGAGTTATTTATATGATGATAAAGATGAGGTGGAGTGTGAGACTAAATTGATGAATGTTCTTGAGGAACTAAAGATCGAGAAAAAGATTAACAAAAAGATAAAGTCTCAAATAAAGGACTATGAGGAAAAATTTAGTGTGTATGAAGCAAGAATGAATAAATACACCAAAGAAAAAGAAAGAATTATTAATCATCTCAGTTATAAATTAGAATTCATGTCTACAAACTTGAAAGATAAAGATGATGAATGTTCAAGGTATGTAATTGAAAATGAGTCATTAAAAGATGAGTTAGAAATGTCTAAAAGTAAGGTGAAATAATTTATCAAGTTTGATAAAATTTATAGTGATATACATAATATTATGAGTGGTAAAAAGTATGTAGGTGATAGAATTTGTCTTAGATACAAAGAAGAACCAAAAAATGCAACTCAAAACAAGATAAAGACTAATGTAAATCAGACCTTGAAGGTCAATAATTAGTCAAAGAATGAAGATGCTGGTAGAGTGAATATAAATTAGATTAGACAACTAAATCCATGAGGTATGAAAGTTTTAATGGTTATTGTTACACATGTAATCTATTTGGGCATAGAGATAGAGAATGCACGAAACCTATTGTAAATGAGTTTACATGGAACTATGATGGGGGTAATTAGTCAAAAGGTGTGAACAAAGTCAAGTGTTTCAATTATCTTGACGAGGGATATTTTACTAAGCATTATCTAAATAAAGAAAGGTAGGATAAGCTTCTTGAAAAATATATAGTGTGCTTCAACTGTCAATATAGAGGTCATATTTCTATATTCTACAAGAAAAGGCCTACAAGATAGAATAGGTTTTATCAAGAACCTAGAGTGCAAAAAAGAAGGTAAGTTAAATTAGGGAAACCAAAGGTGGTAATTGTGAGTCAAGATGAGTCTATAGGTCCAAGTAATTTATTTGCTATGATGGAGAATGCTACAAAAGTTGGAGAGAGCCAAGAGCTCTCATTATTTTCTCATCTTGTGAATGAAGATACCAAGGTTAAGAAGAAGACCAAGGTTCTAATTGAGGCTAGTTCTATGGTGTGTTTGGATACTAATGAGAAAATTGTTATGTGTGAGAAAATTTCAAGCTTGGCTCCTATGTTTTCAAGGTTTGAAGGTGATGTTTTGCAATGCAAATAAGCTACTTCAGTGATCAAGGTATGTCAAGATTCCATTTTTGATCTAAATGTTGTATATCCTATCATAGAAGAGAAAGTGGGTGATGTAGAAAAGGAATAAGTTGTCAAAGTTTATACTAAAAAGAACAAGAGAAAGAAGTCTTATAGATATAAAAGGATTTTAGTGGTTACTAAGGAGATGTGGGACACTCCTGGCTTCACTTTATTTTAAGAGCATTATGGTGTATATGAGGTCTTTATCTATGCTTCTTAAAGAGACTCATTTTAGTGGAGAAGCAAGTATTGTTGTGATGTTCTTTAGAAGGTCCTAGAAGGCAAGAGATGAGTGTTTCCAGTTGGAGTTGGTGTGTTAAGATGGGAGAAATGATTTGATGAGGTTAAAGTGATGTCATAAGGTGTTTTTCTATATATGTAGTGTTTGTAGGATTAGAATGGGTGTTTTCAGGTGGCATAATGAGATTAATGTAATGTAAAGAATATTTTGGTACTCATAAAGATTTATGCACTTATTTTTAATGTGTTCTAGGTGGTTTTGTGTCTTGATGATCCTATTTATGCTATTTGGAGGTTTTTGTGTACTCCTAGGTTTATCTTTCTTATTATATATCAAATCCATGGTATAGGAATTCAAGGTTAACAAAGGTGTGAAGGCTAAAATATTAGTCTATAAGTGTTTGGTGGTTGTCTTCAGGTGTGCAAGAAGTTTTAGAGGTGGGTGTTGACTAGAAGGAAGTTTGTTGACCTTGTTTATTTTTGAGATTCTAGAGTTTTGGGCTATGTTAGGAAAGTGGTTTCCACTATAAATTAAGGTTTAAAGATTCTTAATATGTTTAATGGACCAAATGGGTTATCAAATCAAGCTCTAAAAAAATTTAAGGTTTGTGTTTTTCAAATTATTCATGATTTTGTCAAGATGGAAGTTTAATTGGCTAGTAGTTTATGGAGGAAGTATGCTATATAGGAAGAGATAGGTGATTAAAATTGGTTTGATTAAGGGGGAGTATAAGATTACTCTATATATATATTTTTATGTCTTTAAAGTATGTATACTAAAATTATTGGCTCTACAAGTTCCAAGTAGGGCTATAAGGAGTCTAGACAAGCCTAGTGTGAAGATTTGATGTTTTTTATTAGTTTATACAAAAGATAAAGTCATGAGTGTTTGAATGTGAGTTATAAGGTTGTTTTAGAGCATTTTCACTATTGGTAAATGGAATTAAGTTTTATTTATGGCCTTTGAGGTGTCTTGAGAGAGAAGGTTTGTAAGCTTGTGTAGTGGTTCTTCATGGTGTGTAAAGATCTAAAGATGCTAAATAGGTGAAAATGGCCTAGAGATCTTAGGGTGAGTCCTTATTATATATTTATTAGTGATTTATATCAGATTTTAGTGCTTTTGGGTGTTATTTCTTTATTGGTTGTAGTGCTTGGTTGAAGAGAGTGTTAGTTTGTAGTAAGAAGAAGTTGTTAAGGTAAGAAGAGGTAGGCTCAAGGTAAGGGGAAGTTTTTATCATATTTTAAAGGTTTTAATATCCTATTTGTGTTATGTTTAGGTCCTCAAGGTTATATTTTTACCACTTTTTCATTGTGTCAAAGGGGGAGAAGGTTTCTATTATGAGAGTTCTTGAAGAGAGAGAACGAAGGTGAGTTGTATGATGGGTGCTGACATCAATGAAAAAGGGGGAGATTTTTGGAGATTTTTCAATGATTTCATGGAGGTATTCAGGTGAGTGGATGAATTTTCTTGATATTCTAAGTATTAATGACAAAGTTTACAATGTTCTTGTCCTAGTATGTTTGAAGTAAGCTTGGTTAATCTTTAATTTTCACATGGTTAAAGATGTTTAGGGATGAGTATAGTGATTTTAAGTTGTGTAAGAGGTCCCATAAGAGGTTTTATATGATTTTAATGTTTATGTGCATGAGTGTATTTCATTTTTTAGTTCATAGTTTTCACCTAGACAATTTAGTTCTAATGGTAGAAAAATCTAAATCAGTAGTTTTCTAACATCATCATTGCCACATATGGATGAGTCAAGGGGAGTTGGTCATATGTGTCTGATCACATTTGTCCTAAGTTGTTAGGTTACAAGTTTCATTTTATGTGATTGAGCGTATAAAAATTTATTAAGGTTAAAAGTTGACCTTCCAAGCATTGTAGAGGTTCCCATACTTAGCTAGATCATCACTGCATGCCATGTAGATATGAATGAACTAGTACATTTGTGAATTTAATTAAGATATGAATAAAGTAAATATTGGTCAGATTTTTACATGGAAATATTTTTTATAGTGCCAAGAAGCTACCCTAAAAATTTGGAGTCTTGAAGTGATTTATAACTCAAGATATAAATCCTCAAAGTTGCAGTTATAGACTATGATGGGCTAGATCATCAAGTTAAATCATGTTGAAGCCTGAGGTCATTGGTCTAGAAGATCAATGTTGAGCACTTAATCATACATATTTATTTCAATGGTGCATATTAAGATAGCATGTCAAAGGTTGCATGTGAAGGTGACAAGTGTCATAAGCTCGCTAGTCTGATAGAAGATTAATGATGAGAAATAGTTCATACTGACAAAGATCAATGTTGTAGGAAGAGTCAAAGAGTCAACAATGCATGAAATACTACTACGTGTCACAACTAAAAAGGATTGTTAATAAAGTGTTCAAAAGGCATTGAGGGTGAAAAGTATTGTAATCATGGGAGTTCTAATTTAGATAAATGGTTAGTGCTACAAGATAATGACATGGATAATCTATAAAGATTGATGGAGTGTGTTATCCATAGTTACTAAGAAGCATGATATGAGGTAAAGTGATCAATGTTTAATAGAAAATCAAAGTTAAATTTTGAGCTACTTTCAAAAAATATTGATGATATGAATTGAGTGAGTTGAGTGAAGAGCACAAGATGTGTTCTAAGTGATTGAGGTTTAACTGTGACTGTTTGGATTTAAATATTTGAATTTAATTAATGAAAGACTCATGCTTGGTTTTTGAGCCATAAATTTTGATCTATGTAAAATTTGATGTTATAGTAAAAAAATTGTATAGGAATAAAATTTGCATATTCATTTAAAGGTCTAAATGTTTACACAATTAAAGTTATTGAGTTCCAAAGTTGAATATGTTTTCATTCATGCTCTACAAGTAACTTAAGAAGGGTAATAAAGTTATTCTAGATATTATTTTGATGTTTTGAGATGAGATAACTGTCAAAGAGTGTCAAGACTCCATGAGGACCATCTGTGTAGATTATTAATGTTTGATCAATCATATTCATAACGATCAAAGGCTTAAAAGGTGACTGTGTGTTCATTCATGGTGGATGTGTGTGCCTAATCTTGTTTGAGTGAATTGAGATTTAGCATAATGGTGATGTGATGGTTGTTATCATTTAAGGAAGACCTATAGATTGTGTGTCATGGGTCCATGTATTTAAAAATCTTCTTATGTTCTTAGTTTACTCAAATAAGTGTCAAAAAGGTGAATGGGTCTTCATAGGACCTAAGAGGTTACTTAGGCCTATTTGAAACAGGGTTTTTCTTAAAGGTGACCCATGTTAGATGCCTTAAGGGTGAAGGGATGTGTTTTGGCCAATGAGGAAGGTTGTCATCATAATAATAATGAAGACTTTATAAAATTTGAAACTAAATGTGATGGTTTCTAGGCTTGTTGATAGACTTGAGAGATTTGTGAGAAGAGGTGTATATGAGAGTTATAGAGAAAAGGAAAGAAGAAAGGGTGGGTGCCTAGTGTAGAGCAAGTTGATGACTATGTGTTTGACTTGTAGGTCATATTTTTGATGTCAGAATAGTGATCTTGTAGGTTTGAAGAGTGTGGATGAGAAAAGAGGTCTAGAATGATCCAAAAGGGATGTTTTAGATGCCTTGAGTGAAAGTGAAGGATAGATGATGTATATGTAAGCTTAGTGGTTGATTTGAGAGGTAGATTAGAGTGTGGACTATGTGTATGACCATTTGGTCAAGTTATTGAGTTTGTGATAGAGTTTTTGATAAAAAGAGTAGAGTGATCCAAAAGCTAGTTAGAAGGACTTCATCATCTTAGGGGTAAGTGCTCCTTGTGAAATAGGTGTTTCACTAATTCCTGTTAGAAGGACTTGACTAATAGGTGTTCATAAGGATTTGATCATCTTAGGGGTATGTGTTCCTTGTGAAATAGGTGTTTCACTAAATTTTAGTCAAAAGGATTGAATCGGTCTCATGTTTGTGATCATCTTATAGGCTAAGTAGTCCATGTGCTTGCAGGCTTGAGAGAAGGTTTTATTCCCCAAGAGGGTTCCCCACATAGATATTGTATTGTGTGTGTAATCTTGCATTATCTATTTTTTCATTGCTATAAACATCTTTAATGATTCATGAATGGTTGTATTGAATGCTTAAGTGTTTGAAGGGTTTGAAAATTGAATTGGATTGTTTTCCATCATTGATTTAGCCCCCCTTTAGTGGTTTGTACCTATAACACTTGTCACTATCCATTTTCTCAAAGAGGGAGTTAGTGATGGATTGAAATTCATGTTTTAACTCCTCTGTCTTAGGATGTGCAAGGTAAAATTTTGAGAACTGGTAATCCCCCATCACTAGATCTTCTTATTGTTTATCTAGTGGGGTGATTATAATGTCTACATACCTTTACACTATTGATTCATACAATATTATTGAAATAGTCCATGGAGTTGTCTTGGATTTCTTGTGTGCATTTGAGAGACCAAAATCCAATGTATTTGGCAACATCATCTACTTATGTTTATTCCCTAATGTATGTGTTAACCAACTAGGGGTGGCATCTTATTTTACTAACACTATCACTTGAGAATTTATAGCTAAAAATGATACGCTGGTGGGCATGGTGATAAGTGTTATATCCTATACTAATATTTCAACTAATTGTTTAGCATATGTCTTTGCCACCTCTTCCTCATCTATGGGTTGGGGGTCCATATTTGTATCAATATCTTGATCTTTCTCTAATCCTTTATAGGGGTTGGGGTTATTATCAAGGTAAAAGAGGTGGGAGAATGGAAATGAATGTGTCTATTGGTGGTGTTGGAGATGTAAGTGATACCAATGAAGGAGTCGACACAGGGATTTGGAATTAAGGAACCTATGGCAGTGTGGAGTCTAAATCCTTGAATGAGTCAATAAAATTTATATGAAAACTTAGGGTTGGTAAAGTAGGAAAGATAAAGTGGGATGAATATGGAGTAGTAGTTATCTTAGGGGTTGGGATGGCCAACAAGATTTTCATTAGAATGATTGAATCCACAACTATATACTACTAGGTAGTGTTGGTGATTAATGGAATGGAAAGAATTGTAGATGAGATAGAGGGAATTATGGAACAAGGGAGTGAGTTTACTAAAGAGGAAGGTGGAATGGAAACTTGAGTATCCAATTGAATTTATTGTATGGTTATTAATGGACTTATTAACATAGGTAAACTAGTGGGAATGAAGGGTAGAGTCACTTGAGGTGGAGTGGGGATAGGAAGAGGAGGTGTTGGAGATATAATAATGATAAAAATAGGTGGGAAATGTATCATAGAGATGAGATTTGTAACTATAACTAATATGGGGGTTGAAGCTAAATGTACTTCAATTGTAACTATGTCCTTTGATGAAATGATTATTATTTAATCTATTACTAATCCCTATCTATTTGATTATCCCTTCTTGGACTTTGATTTCTTATTTCTCTTGTGAGAGATCACTAGCCTATCTAGTTGTTGTAGGAGGGATCCACCACTAGAACTTTCTGTTGATGGTGGTATTCCTTTTCCTTGAGCTCTAGTATTTTGCCACTAATGCTTATTATCTCCTTGGTCACTTGGACCCTTTTACTCCTCATCCAATTGAGTGTTTTTTAATCATGTGGGTAGTTCTATGTAGTAGAGAGAAAGATTAAATAATAGACCACCTTACCACTAGAAGGGGTTGTAAGTAGATCTTACTATCATGGTAGACCTTGTCTACTAGGGAGTCATTATCCATCAAGTCTTCAAGGACTGGTGCCATGTCAAAATCTTTGAATTGATCCAAGGTCATTCTAGGGTAGTCTTTCAATCTTACTTACACCTCATCATCCAAGTCTTCCTAGTAGTCTGCAAAGTATGGGACATGAGAATATGTGGAGATTCCTAGCATGCTAGTGATGTTTCCATGAAAATCATAAAACGGTCTTGCTTCCAAATCCCTCAAGGTCATTTGTGTCATTTTTACATCTGTAAACTTAGGCTTAGTTGAGGGTCATATGCATTTACCTATAATTATGTGGAAATGAAATCCTAATTTGTGTTTGCTCAATAATAGCTTGTGAGTTCCAATAAGTTTCCTCACTAGCTCCATCAAAGCCCATTTTTCACTCACATATATTGGAAGGGTGTAAGGGCAATCATTAAATCCACATACCTTGATGTAGGAGTAGGTGGGGAAATAGATGAAATAAGAACCCCAGTTGGTAATATATAAAGTGGTATCATCATAGAATCTCTTCCTCTCTTGTTCCTTTTCAAACATAACTATGATGTAGTAAATAAATGCATCATTCACTCTCCTGAAGTGCTACCTCTTACCTCAAAAGTGAGGTTAGGATAATAGTTAAACACTTTATTTTCCTCACTAGCTACTATGTTGAGCCCTAGAAAAGCTCTTCCTTTGGCCAATATATATTAGATAAGAGGTCATATAAAATTTCCATATGGTTTAGACCTCCATCAAATACTTATGGAGGGATTCACTGATGAGTTGTGCCTAATGGATGTATTGTCTATTCTCATAGATAAGCCATATATATTGATACATCCAATATTGAAATAGCTTTGCATCAAGGCTACCAGTGATCATATGTAGTAATATGTTTATATCTCCTATCTCATCCTTAATATCAATCCTTACCAATATCTTTGGCAATCTAGTATATGTAACCCTATGGATCCTTAGCCACTTTTTGTTCATTACTCTCTAACATCCTGTGTTGTTATCTTGATAGAATTTTATTGATGATTTTTGAGTTATATCTAGGTAACTCTTGAATTTAGGTATCAAAAACATGGATTCAATGAAGTTTAAGTCTATATTTAGAATCATTTCCCCTTTATCATTTATCACCTCTCTCTTATCAGCATCATAATGTTTTTTTAGTGTAAGCACCAACTTTGAGCTTTGTACAGTCAGAGGGAAAGATGATGTTTGGGGTAGTCAGGAGTCATAGATGCTCCAGATCTAGTCATTCTTGAATACATCATTATTTATGGTCCAAAAATCACCTAGGTCAATATGACTTAGGTCTATGTCTATAATCTCAATTTTATTGGATTCTAGACTAAGAGTGGCATCAGGTCCTTTAGATTTGAAATTAATCTCTTTCCTAGACATGGATCCTAGAGAGAATGCTAGGGGAAAACTAACTATAGAGTTGTAGGTATTTGTAGGTGCAAAATATAGGTGGAAACTCTAGTGGAAATTAGAGTTTCTCTATGCAAGTGAAAATTCCATGGGAAAGTGTAGTTACAAATGTAGATAGAAATCCCCAATAGAGATGGGAGTTATAAATTACACTTACATTTCCTAGTGAAAACTCTGGTAGAGATCAAGATTGCTCTAAGCACTAGAAATGTCTATGGGACTATGGGGTTATAACTATAGGTTGAAATCCCATGGGTTTTGGATGTGTAAATCATAGGTGGAAAGTCTATAGGGACTATGAAGCAATATTTCAAAGGAATGTTTAGAATATTCATGATTAGTTTATATGGAAACCCTAGGTTTTCAATATACAAGGAAAATTTTAGAAAATGACCTAATTCAAATGAAAATCTAGATAAAAATAACTTAGTGACACCACTAGATAGATGTTACAAACCCTAATGATTCTATACAAAGAAAAAAATCCCTAAACAATAATTAGATTTATAACTTGACATTTTGACATTTTTGGGACAAAAATATCAACATTTTGGTGACTTCTATGAGGTGATTTCTTGCTAATCAATTTCTTTCCAAAATCCTTCTAATTCATTAGGAATGGAGTCATTTTAAGATTAACACACTTTAATTGGTGAAGAATAAAAACTAGATTTGCCTAAACAAGAACAAAACATGGGAAAATTGAACAAACTAAAGAAACAAAAACTCCTAATGAGTTGATTTATGTGAAAACACTTATTTGGAAAACACAACTAACCATAATATATATAAAATTTTATTTTTTGGAATTAATTCCAACCTCAAAATTAAGCTTTGAGGTATATCCCATTGATTGGGATAGGTAGTTCTAATCCATCAACCTTGGATAGCTAGAATGTATTAGCTCCTTTACACTGAGTTATAATGTATAATGTATTAGATATATATTGCATCAAACTTGGTATTCTTACATGGTTTAGCCTTGTTTGAATCCCATTTGAGAACCATGTCTCCTTCATTAAAGCTCCAATCAGATTTTTTTTTGTTAAAATTCCTCTTTGTTTGATCCTAATTTTCTTTTAATACTTTCATTAATTACTTTTTGATTTATTCTAGTTTCATGAGTTATACCAATCTTACTATAATTTCATTGTTAATCAAATCAAATTGATGATTGAGTTCTATAGATGGTAACTCAATTGATAATGGGACTTAGTCTTCCCTTCCATATACCAACATGAAAGGGTAGTTGCTAATGGCTCTCTTAATAGTGATCCTATCATCCCATGGTGTTGATTTCAACTTTGTATGGCATGTCTTTTGGTTGTCCTACATTATTCTTTTGATAATTATTATGAGATTCATGTTGGTATACTCACCCAGTCCATTAACTTATTGGTAATAATTGGAATAAGTAATAAGGTATACATTATATTTTACAACCCATTCCATCACTTAAGTACCCATAAGAGCTTTGAAATTATCTAAGATTATGGTGTGAGGGACACCAAACCTTGAGACTATGTCATCCATGAATTCCAAGATAGATTCCTCTATGGCATATTTCAATGAAATTAATTTAGTCCATATTGTGAAATATTCCATTGCTATAAGGATCCATTTTTGGCTTGTATTCAATGGTGGATTGATCATACCAATGAAATCCAATCCCCATTTAGCAAATGGTTGGTCTACTTGAATTGGTCTGAGAGGGAAAGTTGGTAATATTTATTTTCCTACAAAGTAAGCACACTTCTCACATTTACTTACCCATTAATGGGAATATTTGAATATTTTAATCCAATAATATCCCCCTCTAATTATTTTTATGGTCATGGTTCTTATAGAGAAATGTCCACCCAACAGGCCATAGTGAAATTATTCGATCACTTTGGGGACTTGCTTATGATTGATAAATCTTATCATGACTCCATTCATATCATTGATAAACAATATTCAATCAAAAATAACATAAAGAATGGATTATATTCTAAAATACCTTTTTTTGGACTACTAAAAGTCATATGGGTACTCACCAGTCTATAAGAAGATGGTCATGTCATAGATCTAACTATTGAAAAGAAGTGGATTGGCTGGTTGAGATGCACTTTGAACATATATTAATTTAGATAATGTTTCATTATTATTGATATCATAATCCATCTATTCACATAAACCCTTTCCTCTTACAATTTTTGTAATTTTGATGTCTATGTCATATTATATGACTTTTATGATCCATCCCACTCTTTTTTCATTTATCTCCTAGCTCAACAAGAACTATTTAACACTTTGGTGACTAACCATCAAATGGATTTTATTGTTAGAGAGCATATTCCTAAACTTTTTGAGGTCTTTAATTATATCATATATTTACTTTTCCACAAAACTATAATTTTATTCATAATCTTTCAAAGATTAACCGAAGAAAGATATTAGCTATTTCAATTGTTCTTTATTTTATTGAGTTAGAATAGCTGAGATGCTACCTTCCCTTATAAAATCATAGAGAATGAAATATTTCTCATAATTGGGGTTGACTAGGGTAGGATCTTGATAAATAACCTTCTTGATGGCTTCAAAACTATCTTATCCTTCTTGTGTCCAACTGAAAATGATACCCTTCTTGAGCATTTCAATAAGGGGTTTAGCCATAGAGGCAAAATTTGGAACAAATATTCTTAAAAATTTGATTTTTCCAAGAAATATGTGTAATATATTCTTATGGCTTGGTAGTGTTAATGCAAATATAACATTGATTCTCTCTAGGTCTATTGTAAGACCCTCTTTTGAAATAATGTGTCCTAGTAGTTTTCCTTCATGAACTATGAAAACACACTTTTTTGGATTGAGAAAAACTCCAAATTATTTTCACCTTTCAAAAAATTTCCTAAGGTGATCTAAGTGTGCTTCATAATCTTTGAGTAAACAATGATATCATCTAGGTGTACTAGGATCATCTCATTTATCATACCTCTGAAAACTATGTCCATGGCTCTCTATAATGTTGAAAAAGCATTAGTCAAACCAAATAACATAATTTTATATGCATACATACCCCATTTTGTGGTAAAGGTAGTCTTGAATTGGTCTGATTATTATACCAAGATATAGATATATCCAAAATAACCATCTAAAAGGGAAAACCTTTCAGATCTTGATATAGTTTGTAGATTTTGCTCCATGGGTGGAAGGGGATAATAATATTTTAGAGATGCTTTGTTTAGATCCCTAAAATCTACATAAAACTTGATTTCACTATTCTTATTTCTTACAAGGACCAAATTAGCAACCCAAGATGAGTGTTTGATAGGGAAGATGATGTTAGCCTTTATCAGTTTGGATAGCTCACTCTTTATCAGGGGTTTTATTTTTGGATTAATCAGTCTCTACTTATATTTAGAAAGCTTGGTATTTAGATCAAGATATATTGTATGTTGGGATAAGCTAGGGTTAAACCCCCTTAGATCATGATAACTCTAAGCAAAGTTATCATCAAATTATTGACACAACTCAATATAATATTGTTTTTCAAAATCATTGAATATATTTCCTATCTTTAGTGATTTCCATTTTGAAATGACCACTAGATTGAAGTCTTATTCATTTACTATGATGCTCTTTTTTTTTGCCTTTCAGTTGATCATCTAAATTGAAGATGTTTTTTAGAGTAACAAAACCCATGAGTAGTTTGTTTATCTTTAACTAGATGATTTGATCTCCATATTGATCTTAGAGTCTTGACTGGTTCCTATTAGAGAATTCTTATTATTCTCTAATAAATTTGATAATTTGTTGATCATTGTCAAAGATATGCCAATTAGTTATCTTATAAAGAATAGATGGCCTTACTATGAACCTTACATGCTGGCTATTTTTCTTCTTTATATATTCAGGTAGGTGATATTGGGAGCCTATCGAAGCCATATATTCAAGATTTTTATTTTTTACTCCTACTACTACTTGAATGTTAAAAATAGTAAAGTATTCTAACAAACCCCAAACCTTATTTTTGTAAGATCTTAGCAAATTATTATTTGTTACACCTCTCAATCTCACTTGGTGAACAATCAACTCACTATCACCAAATATTTGTATGGATTTTATCCCTCTCTCCTTAGCCAATTCTTGACCTCAAATCAAAGATTAATATCTAGATAAATTATTTGTGTAACTAAACTAAAGTCTAAAATAATAGAAATATATCTCCTTTTATGGGGAGATCAAGACAATACTTACACCTGCACCATTCCTGCTTCTCAACCATTAAAGAATAATTGCCACTTTCCTTGAAGATCTTCAGTTGGTTTTAAAATGTTTGAGATTATTACATAATTTTCATGAATGTAATATGTACCCAACCCTATTTCCTATACATATTCATAAGGATAAAATTGGAGAGATGATCCCCATTCATCCATATGAGTGTCTTGAATATCTTCTATAGGTGTTACAACTTTATGATCATCCTCCTCTTCCTGGTCTTGTAGTGTACATTTCATATTCACAAGGATAGGATTGTATGGCTCAATATGGTATTTAGTTATGATCTCAGCTCCTATTTTTAATCTTATTCCATATCTCATCCTAAGAAGCATGTGAGACCAATTTGTAGATATGTATCCTCCTTTTTTTGCAATGAAGTCTCATGAAAGACAAATGGCAAAGTAAAGGGGGAGGTCAATAATTGAGATATCTTGGAAAATTGACAAGCATGGACATGCATGTATAGTGAGGTTTAGACCTTTTATTTTCCCTACTATTTTAACAATAATAACATCTAATAGTACCATACCTTTTGAGATAGGTGTATATTTTATACCAAGGGCATCAACTATTTTCTTGGGCATAACATAACTGATATCCCTTAAATCTACCATGCAATTATGAATGAGATGCTTCCCTACTATGAGTAAAAGATAGAAATGGGGAGGATTATCATTTTTTCACACTTTAGTGTCAGTTTGTGGTTGACAAAAATTAATTACATAATTAGGTCCCTTGGTTGGAACCTTATCTGTTATTTGGAAATTTTTCAAAGCTTCTTGTAGTAAATCTCTTTGCACTAGAATAGATAATTCTTCCCATATAGTGACATTAAAATTGGTCTTCTTCATCTACTAAACTATACTAAAATGAATGTTACCAACCTTTGTTAGTGCCTTTATAGGAGCCATGTCTTATTTTACAAGATTTAGAGTCGATACTTTTGCTTTGGACTGACCCGTGGGCATAAAGGGTGGCCTATTGGATTGTTTTATGATCCAAAAAATATTTAATTTTTTATGTTTTATTTTATAGTTGGTTAATGGGTTGATTACTCATGAGTTAGATTTTATTTAACCAACTTATTTTATGTAAGCTTTTTAGATGCTTGCATTGTAAAAAAATAAACAACTTTTCACATTGAATTTTTTGAATATATTACTATGTTATTTATCCATCCTAGCCTTTAGTAGTATCAGAGCCACATTTTGGAGAAGCCATTGCCAATAGTTTCCCTTTTTTGTTTTACCTTGTGTTTTTATTGATCAATATTTTTCCTTCAAGGTGCACTGAGATGAGTGTATTTAGGATTTCAAGTGTCTTTAGGTAGTGAAAAGTTACGACAAAAAATATTTTGTTGTTTCTTTTCTTCAAAGTATTTGCTCCAACATTCATGGCTTTAACAGCCTTTGTACCTATCCAAAATATTTGAGATAGACTTTGATAAAATATATGTGTATGTTTCATATAATAAATCAAAAATCCCATGTAGGACATTGAAAGAGGATTATAATAATGGTGGTACAACTAGGCATAAAAATAAAGTTTAATTTTTGTAGAAGTTTAATGGTTTATTAGACCTAATCAAAGAAATAGTGACTTGTTGGCAAAGGTATTGAATTCTTATAACACCAAAATAATTAAAAAAAGGAGGTGTAGTGTTTCACAACCTACTAGATGAAATCACAAAAATTAGGATCCAGCAAAGGAATTCATGTACTTTCAAACACTAAAATTGGTGGGCCCAATAAAGGGTGCAATGAAAGGTTTTACCATATTAGTGTAATTTTTTATTTTTATCCAAATATTCTATGTCAATTAAATTTTTTTCCTTTAAATGTTCAAATTTATAAAAGGCAAGATACGTAGCATGCTTTTTTAAGTTCACCTTAAGCAAGAAGGGTCAAGGTTTGAAACTATATGTTTTGATCCAAATTTATTTTGACTTAGATTTGTATAACCAAAGCATTAAAAGGGGTGTTATAAGATATATAAGGGTGTAAGGTATAATATTTTGATACTTTTTAAGATTTTTTGTAAATTAGAACCTATTTGGAGGTAATGGTCTAACCCTAATAATATTCCTTAAATTTTTCTCTTTTTTTACATCATGGCAAAAAATATGAGTTTTATCTTAGAAAATGGTAAATTATCACCCAAAAATTATAAATAATGGAGAAGAAACATGGAAAACACCTTAATTTTTAATTATTTATGGGAAATCATAGAGAAAGAAACCACACCACCAATTGAAGTTGTGAAGTTGATTGAGCACCAAAAACATGATAAGTGTGCACTCATACTTTTGAAATCATCTTCTACTGAACAAGTTATCATTCATATTGAGGTTGTTAAATTTGGGGCATGGAAAGCATGGAAAACATTAAGAGATTTATATTATAAGCAACCTATATATAAAACTATTGACCTTTTTATGCAACTTTTGAACAATAAACTTATAGATGATGAATATGTCTCCGAATATCTTTCACGTATGAAAAATCTAAAACAAGAGTATTGTAATATAGGGGGATAAATTGATCTTGACATGTTGATTTCTATCACATTGAATGGGATTAATTACACATACAACATTTTTTTTGAAATATTATATCTTAGTGATAAGCTTAATGGGCACCACATTTGACTCCATCTGTGAGTTATTGGCTCAACATGAGAGACAACTTATAAAGAAGAAAACTACACCTATTGAAGAGGCTCACTACATATGTAGAGAACATGTCCCATCACATAAATAATCACCATGTATAATGAAAGTTTTAGAATCATTCTCTGAAACACTCTTAATGACATTCTCCACATCATTCTTGATGATATCCACAACATTCACATCAACACTCTCTAGGGTCTTCCAAATGTAGACATCACCATAGGAATTCTTCTCACTCCTATAGTTCTTCAAGTGATTCAAGTTCTTCTAGATCTCATCAACACTAGAAATAGCCATAATGTTTCAAATGTGATGGTATTGGACATCTTTAAAATGTTTGTCCTTCTTGATGTTCCCATTCTCCATATAAAAATAAAGTTGAGGCCAAATTTGTGGATTATTTTAGTGGTAGGTCTTTTGGTTACTCCAATTATTCTAGTTATTTAAACACTTCCTATAATTAGGAAACATATTATACGGACAAGATCTATGGTCCCAATGGACTTGACACCATATTTTGAGTGCTCAATGATTCACCCATCTTGTGTGAGCTACTAGGCTCAATATAGGGATTTGTTATAGTAGCAATATTTTGGTTTATGTTTTTTGTTTTCAATTCTAGTTTTGGCTTTCTCTCATTGTTGTTCATGACATGGAGTAGATAGTGTTAGTTTATTTTGATTTTATTAGTGCACACATTCTCACATATCACCTAATAGGGGGAGAAGATATTGCATTTTTTGTACTTTGATTAGTTGTTGATGATAGTATGAGCTTATAGAGGTTGTTAGCACCTTCAGTGTTGAGCAAAGGTTAGCATTTTTTGGACATTAGAGAGATGTGAAATACATGGTATGGATTTGTAACTTGGATGGTTTATTATGTGGAACCTTATTTGGATCTATGTAATTGGACATGTTTGATTATGTTCCACTGTAGTATAGTATGATGATCACTATGGATGAACAAACTTTGATCATGTTCATCAACCATATTTTTTCCATAACTCATAAGGGTGGGATTTTTCATGAAGAGACATAGTTTTTGGTTAGTGCTAGAGGTATGGTACACCACTTGTAGTTGTGATAGAGTTTATTTGATGACATTAGAGTCATTTCTCTAGTTTATCCATCTATTATACCCCTTTGGATCAAGGGGGAGTTTATTGCATTATTTTATGATCCTACAAATATTTAATTTATTTATGTTTTAGCTTATATTTGGTTAATGGGTTGGTTACCCATGAGTTGGTTTTTATTTAACCAATTTATTTTTTGTAAAATTTTTAAATGCTTACATTGTACAAAAATAAACAACTTTTCACATTGAATTTTTTGAATATATTGCATTGTTATTTCTCCATCCTAGCCTTCATGGCCTGTGTTCTATGTTACTCTTTGTATGTTCTTGTACAACTTTGGAAGTTGTAGCTTATTCCACCCTAGGGGGTTGATCACTCTCTATTACTCTTTTTTTGAATGTGGGTTGGCTTCCATCAAACCTCTACCATTAAACAATGTTTCTTCCTAATTTACACCACAAAAATACTCCTAGTTTAAAAGAGTAGCCTCACCTTGAGTAGGTTCTTATGTATTTGCTTGTTGGAAATTAGATTCTTCTTTCTATCCTTATGTGTTTGAGATTCCTTGCACCATCAAATATTGATTAATGACACCATTAGGAAAAATATTATGATTATGTGTTTGATCAAAAGGACAACACCATTCATTCTTCTAAGCCAAGTTGTTTTGAATGGATACAATATCTTTGGAAGCACTTACTTCAAGTAGAATATGGATTTTTTGAGGTTTTACTTGCATATTTTGATCTTTTGGCTGTGAATCACCTTGGTATGGATTCCTATTGGGTTGGTATGCCTGGTTATCTTGATGAAAAGGCTTTTAAATCTAGGATTGTTGCATCTTCATTACTACTAACTCATTACCAAAACTCTTAAGTAGTGACTTAACCTAATATAAATCATCTATAAGAGTAGGAGTTAAGGTTGGTGCTTTTCTCATGGTGGGAATTAGAGCAATTGCAAGTGGTGTTGGGGGTATTTCTAGAAATAGAGACATTGGTGGCCTTGGGGTAATTTTTCTACTTGAATTAAATAACTTTTTCCCCTTAATCTAATTTCATAGGCATTGGAAAGTATGGTGCCACCCATTAATTGAATCATAATAGTTATATCACTATTTAAATCTCTTAATTAATATAGGAATGCATTATTTGGAGTTGGCTTGATCAATACTAGAATTCTATTCCATGTCTTTTGAAAATAAAAATTGAAACTAGTCATGTGCTCATGAGCATCCCATTGAATAATAATTAATTATTCAACCAAGGAGAGGTGGTCACTCTTGTATTAAAATTGAGTGCATAGTGTAATACCTAAGTCATATCAAATATATATAAAATTGGGAGGTATGCCTCTGTACAATTATAAGGCTTTACCCTTGAAAGAGGAGACTAAAAGCCTAATTGTAACATTATCTTGTACCATGTTATGGATTAAATAAATATTAACAATGTCTTATATATGTTCCATAGGAGTGGTGGAAGTTTAAATAATAAAATATGAAAGTATTTGTAAAGATGATGTGGGTATATAATCATACTGGGCCAAATGGAGTGGGATACCCCCATTGAAAGCTATAAAATTTAAATTTCTAGCCATAATGGGAGGTATGAAACTGATGGGAATACTTGAAGGAGATGTAAAATAAATTATAATATATAATCTAGGGTAAGGTACAACTGATCTTGATCTCTTTTTAGATGGAGATGATACTTCCAAAAAATTAGCTCTCTTACATTTAGTAGATGATCTTGTTTGTTTGTTTTGCATACGTAAACCTTGAATTCCTGAATCCATAAGCTAGTGGAGTCACTAGGTGATTTTGAAATGTGTAAAAGAATCATACAATACTTGATAATAATATTGCCAATCTCTTTGTAATTTTATGGTCCCATCGAGAGTGTTATCACATATATTTTTCACCCATTCTTGATGTCATAGCTTGTTGTGCAAAAATATAATGATATAATGGGATCACCTCCAAGCTGTAAGACCTTAGAAAATCAAGATGAACCTATAGATAAGGTTTTATTCCTTTCACTAAATTTTGTGCAATTGATAAATTACCAGCCTATATAAAAATTCCACTTCTTAGTGATCTTGATGCTAAACTAGGGTTTGACTCGAGAAAAGAGTTTTGAGAATGAAATTGCAAAACTAAAAAAAGTGATTGCACCAAATATTTTATAGTGGATTTTAATTATTGATTGAATTAACACAATATAATGATAAATATATTGAATTTTTTAGTAGCACAAACTCATGTAAAATGTGAAATAAAAGGCAATATTTGGTATTTTTTATACAAAGGATAATATTCCTTATTTTTAATCAAACAAACTTCCAAAAGGGTAAAAAATACCCAAAATGTAATTTCATAACTAAAATAAGAATTAGAACCACTGAAAATATTTAAATAATCTTACATACACAAAGAATTCTTAGAAATAAAGGCAAATCTTCAATTTATTCTCATTCTCCAAGTTACAACATGTAGAAAATTTATTCAAAATACAAAATAATGTCTCTAGTAGAAAAAAAGTAAATCAGATAGCCATACTACCCATATTTATATAAAAAATTCATAAAAGAGATTCAGTTAACAAAGAACTCCATGCTTAGTTGAAGAACATGCAAAAATATAGAAATTTCATGAAAAGAGGCATGTATATAGTTACAATGACATCCTTGGTGAGTGAACAAGTTTTTAACAGAACATGCAAGATCTGGGCATGATCTTCAACCATTAGAGGCATGGATGGAACTTATAAATCTTCATGAAATGCCTTGGTCTTCTTCAATTCAGTTGTAGTGGCTCTTTATGCAAATGGGGTGTTAAAGTGAAACTCTAATTTTAGAATAAAAGACAACTTTTAGATAAATTAAGTTAGTTTTTTGAAAAACCCTAATTTGTAATTTTCAATTGGGACTTTCACAACTTTTAAATCACATAATTTTGTCAAAACTAGAATTGCATTTTATAATGCGTGCTTTTAAAACTTAAGTAACTTAAAACTTGTTAAAATGAAAAGTGTAATTTTCAAGTCTGTTTTTTCCAACTTACAACCTAACAAAATAGAAAGTGTAAATTAAACATGGCTCTTTCTCAAAAAGAGCTGTCAAAATGATAATTGTAATTTACAAACTATGTTTTTATAACTTTACAATATTTTACAATAATAGAAATATAATATATAATAATGATTTTGGTAGAAATAATTATCTACAATCAAAACATTCACTGACTCTTTAACCTTATTGGCCTGTGTTTTCTCAATGTATGCATCAAAACCCTTAAAAATATCTAAGATTCTATCTTCATCAAGACCAAAAGAGTAGAGGCTATTTATCTCACATCATACTATTGTATCAAAGAGTTCCCTTCTTAAAATTTTTTATCCTTGAGTTTATTATATCATTTGATCCTATGTCTTATGGTACTTGATTAAATGGTGGATTGAACTCAAGCTAAAGGTTGTATCTCTGGATGATTCTCTTTCAACCAACTATTTGAATTTATCTTAAACTTCCTACACTAAGAGGACCTGATATTGATAATTTGTTGGTTGACATGACAATGTCTTAAAAAAATATTCAATTTCATATAGCACGTCAGTGGTATTGTCATATGTAGCCTTAAATTTATTAGCACTATCTATGAGTATCTTTATTTAGAATTGAGCTATTCTATCTAATTCCTCTTTCTCTCCATCATTTTTTGTATTTTTTACACAAGGAGGATGGCCATATCAATTGAGTCCACAACTATCAATTTGGGATAGAAAAGATTCAATATTTCTATCTCTTCTTGATACTTATTTATTTATTCTCTTAGGGGCTACTTTCTCTCACTTAGAGTTATATTATGGTCCATTACCAATTCAATAACTTTGTTGCCTTTTGAGATGAGCTCTTATACCCATTACTTAGTGTCCCTTCCCATGATGCCAATTTCTATCACTGTATCAAGTATTTCTTGATCTATGATTTGAGTGATGGGTTGTGTTGGTTTTATAGTGGGCTCGATGAATTTATTTAATGGAGTCATTATTTTTTCCACCTTGTTAGTCAACTCACCCTTAGTGATATTGTCACTATCCAATTTCTCAAAGAGGGAGTTAATGCTAGATTGAACATCATGTTTCAACCCCTCCCTTGTAGGATGTCCAAGGTGAAATTTTGATACCAAATAATCCCCCACCACTAGATCTTATTTTTGTTTGTATGGTGGGGGGACTGCAATATATACATACCTTTCCCCTAATAAGTCATATAATATTCTTGAAATGGTTTGGGGAGTTGTCTTGTATTTATATTATGCATCTAAGAGACCAAAATCCAATGTATTTGGGCACATCATCTACTTGCATTTCTTCCCTGCTATCTATGTTAACCAACTAGGGGTAGCATCCTATTGTGATAACACTATCACTTGAGAATCTGTAACTGAAGATGATGCACTAGTGGGCATGTTATCAAGTGTTGTATCCTATACCAATGTTACCATTGATTATTTGGCACATGTATTCACCACCTCTTCCCCATCTATGGGTTAAGGGTCCATATTTGTATTAGTATTTTTATCCTTATCTATCTCCTCTATAGGGGTTGGGATTATTTTTGTAGTGGAAGAGGTGGGGTAATGGAAATGGATGTGTCTATTAGGGGTGTGGGAGATGAAAGTGATAGCAATAGAAGAATAGACACATGGATTTGGAATTGAAGAACATGTGGTAGTTTGGATTCTAAAGCCTTGAATGAGTCAATCAAATTAGTAGGGACACTCAATGTTGGTAAATTAGGAAAGATGAAGGGGGATGAAGATGAAATAGTAGTTATCCTAGGGATTGGGATGGACAATGGGATTGTAGTTAGAATGACTCAATCCATGGCTATATATAATTGGGTGGTGTTGGTTATTGATGAAATGGAAAGAATTATAATTGATACTGAGTTAATTATGGAAGGGGGAGTGAGATTAGAGAAGAGGTAGGTGGAATGGAAACTTGAGTGTGAAACCTGACTATCTAATTAAATTGATTATAGGGTTTGGAATGGACTTATTGACATAGGTAAACTGGTGGGAATAGAGGGTAGAGTCACTTGAGTTAAAGGGGGAGTGGAGATAGGAGGAGGTGTTGGATATATAATAATGACAAAAATAGGTGAGGGATGTATCACAGAGAAGGGAGTTGTAACTATAACTATGATGGGGGTTGAATCTAACGGTGATTCAACTATAACTATGTCCATAAATGAAATTATTATCAATTGATATGCTACTACTCTCTAGCTTCTTGATTGTCCCTTCTTGGCCTTTAATTTCTTCTTTCTCTTATGGGAGATCATTGGCTTATCTAGTTACTCTAGGAGGGATCCAACACTAATATATTTTATTAATGGTGGTACTCATTTTTCTTTGAGCTCTAGTGTTTTACAACTAATGCTTATTGTATCCTTGGTCACTTGGACCCATTTACTCTTGAGCTAGCTAAGTTTTCTATTTATCACATGGGTGGTTATATCTATTATAGAGAAATATTTAAGAATAGACCACCTTACTATTGGAAGGGGTTGAAAGTAGATCTTATTATCATGGTAGACCTTGTCTACTAGTGCCTCATTATCCACCAAGTCCTTAGGGACTAGTTCCATGTATAAATATTTAACCTAATCTAAGGTCATTCTAGAGTATTATTTTAATCTTACTTCCTCTTCATCATCCAATTCTTCCTAGTAGTCTTCAAAGTATGGGACATGATAATATGTGGAGATTCTTAGTGTGCTAGTGATGTTGCCATAAAAATCAAGAATGGTCTTGCTTACAAATCCCTCAAGGTCATTTACATCATTTTTTCATTTGCACACTTGGCTTTAACTAAAGAGGGGCATGCGTACTTACCTATACTAATTGGGAAATTAATTCTTGATTTGTGTTTGCTAGATAATAGATTTTGATTTTCAAAAATTTTCCTCACTATCTCTATCAAATCCCATTTATCACTCACATATCTTAGAAGTATGTAAGGGTAACCATTGAATCCACATACCCTAATATATGAATAGGTGGGGAACTAGATGAAAGGGAACCCCAATTGGTAATCTATAAAGTGGAAACATCAGAGAATATCTTCTACTCTAGTTCCTTGTCAAACATAACTATGATGTAGTAAATTAATGCATCATTCACTCTCCTGAAGTATTGATTTATTACCTCAAGAGTGAGGTTGGGGTAATAGTTGAACACTTTATTTTCCTCACTAGATACTATGTTGAGCCCTAAGAAAACTCTTCCTTTGGCCAATATATATACTAGATAAGAGGTCATATAAAATTTCCCTATGGTTTGGACCTCCATCAACTATTTATGGAGGGAGTCATTGATGAGTTATGCACAATGGATGTATTGTTTCTTCTCATTGATAACCCATATATTGATACATCTAGTCTTATAAGCTCTTCACATCATGGTTAATGGGGATCCTATGAAATAATATGATTATATCTCATATCTCATCCTTAAAATCAATCATTGTTAATTATTTAGGCTATCTAGTGGATGCAACCCTAAGGATCCTTTGCCACTATTTGTCCATTACTCTTTAAAATCTTTTGTTGTTACCTTGATAGAATTTTCTTGATGATTCTAGAGTTATATCTAGGTAACTCTTAAATTTAGGTATCAAGAACATAGAGTCAATGAAATCTACATCTAGATTTAAAATCCTTTTCCCTTTATCATTAAACACCTCTCTCTTATCAGCATCATAATGTTTTTTAGTGTAAGTATGAACTCTGGGATTTGTACAATCAAGGGGAAATCTACTACCTAGGGTAGTCTAGAATCATAGATGCTTTGGATCTAGTCATTCTTGAATTCAACATTGATTTTGGTCTAGAAATCACCTAGGTAGATGTGACCTAGGTCTATGTCTATAATATTAGTTATATTAGATTTCAAATTGAGAGTCACATTGGGTCCTTTAGATTTGAACTTCATCTCTTTCCTAGACATGGATTCTAGAGAGAATGTTGGGGGAAAACTAACTATATAGTTGGTAATTTAAAATGCATGTGGAAAATCTAGCATAACTTGGATTTTCTCTATGCATGTGAAAATTATGAGGAAAGTGGAGTTGTAAATGTAGATATAAATACCTAATGGAGATGGGATTTAAAAATTACACTTGCATTTCCTAGTGAAAAATCAATGGAGATTAGGATTACTCTAAGACTATAAATGTTCACAAGACTATGGGGTTGAAACTATAGGTTAAAATCCCATAAGTTTTAGAGGTTTAAATCACAAGTGGAAAGTCTACAAGGACTATAAATTAATATTTCAAAAGAATATTCACTAGTTTTGCAATATCTTAGGAATATTCATAGTTTGTATGGAAACCTTAGGTTTTTAATATGTAGGGAAAAACTTTGGAAAAAAACCGTGTGTAAATGAAAATCTAGATAAAAACATAACAATACCACTAGATAGATTTTATAAACCCTAATGATGCTTAATAAGAAAAAAAATCCCTAAATAAAAACTAGATTTATAACTGAGTGCAAGAAAATGGAAAACAAGCCTAGTTTGCAAAGAAAAACTTAAAAAAAACACAAAATATCAAACAAAGTACCATGTAGGGTTAATGACATTATGGCATGGATTTTAGGCATAGTGCATGGTGAAGAGTACATGGTCCCACAGCTCAAGATTATTATCAAGTTCATAATTCAAGGCATGGATCTCCAAAGTCTAATTAGCAAATAATGACTTAATCAAATCCCTGATTTACTTTATATAATACCCTTTTAATTAATTCCTCAAGGGTGGTGGTTGGTAGAGATTTGAAGTCTACAAATAAATTCATATTTTTTCAACTTTATTAATTGTAATTTGACCTCTAGATTTTATATTCGTGGCTAGGTTGACCCTTCTGTAATTTGCACTTGGAGTTATATATTTTATATTGAAGGTGGTTAGTGGGAAGTGGAACTTGGATTACAATTTACAATTTTGAAAATTACAAATTGCTCCCTGAGTTCTAATTTTTGGTTGGAGTGTTGCACAAGAAGCAAAACTTCACTTGCAATTTACAATTTTGGAAATTGTAAATTACAATCTGAATTCCAATTTCCATGGGGTAATTGGTTTATGGGAATCATAACTCTACTTGCAATTTTTAATTTGAAAAATTCCAAATTATAAGTGGGCTTATAGTTTCTGCTAGCTAGTGTTTATCAAGAAATAGAAGTTTGACTGTAATTTGTAATTTTTTGAATTGTAAATTACAGCTAGATCTTTGGTTTCTACCAACTTAGGAAATGAGTGTTTTGGGTCAATTTAAGGAATTTAAAAAAAAACTTAATGGGTATCCCTTAGAGTACTTAATACTTTGAAATTTTTAGGACAAAAATATCAACATAGTCCACTCAGAGAAGGCTTCTGCTATGGTCTTAGTTTGTATGGATAATGTATAGATACCTCTAAAAATTACAAGTTTTCAAGGTTTTCTATAGGAGATGAAGTAAAATAATTTGTCAAAGGTTTAAAATTAATGTATAGGGTGTTTTAAGACTTTTTTCACCTCCACAAGTCATGAAATGTTCACATCTTTACCTAGAAATAATTCTTTAAACCTTTCCCAAACAACCAGTCTGCAAAAGCTAGTAAAGGGGGCCTCATCACCTAAGTGAAGTAAGGTTACCAGTGTGAACTATTATAAAGGCCTAAATATTGTTATAAAAGGTTATTTTATGTGTATATCAAGCTTAATCAGACAACTTTAAGGTCTATTTCAACTCTCATAACTCTCTAAATAGTGAAGGAGCAAAAGACTAGGCTACTTATCCATAAGCCTAATTAGCCAACAAAATGAAGAATCCCATGAGCATAAAAGGACATCATGAAGTTAATAATACATCAAAAAACATCTATAATTACTACTTGAGGTGAGAAATATCCATTTCCATGGTCATTATGAATTATTTTGGTAGTTTCTTAAGCATGACCAATATGAAGGAAAAGGTAGGTACTTAATGCTTCATGAAGGAAGGCTAATGGGACCTTTTCAATGATTAGTAATTTATGAGTAGAAAGGGAATTAAAAAAATATGGTGTTCATGGGATATTCATGGGTTATACCTTGCTAAAAATAGAGTCCAATGCTTCAAGGTGTTCATTCAAGGCACTAGTCAACTCAAACAATGCATAGTGGAGTGTGAAGGGCTATTGTAACTATTGAGTAAGTGATGACCATTATGGACTCTTCATGCCAATTATACTCTTATATTACCTTATATAAATTTCTCACATTTATATATATTCATTCCTTGAAGCCTTTGTTTTCATCCCTCTGTTGGGTGTAGCAAAACTCAACCAAATTATATCTTGAACCTTAAAAATCATTAAGAAAGGATTATTGCAGACTTCTTTATTAGTAGTAGTGTGTGTTATGGTTTGTTGAATTGCTTAAATTATGGTGTTCATTATCTTTTTTATGTCTTATCTTTCACCTAGTGTTATATTCTCATCCTATGTAGGTCATGTGATGTGCTAGAATGTAGTAGTTTTACTAAAGAGTGAGCTCATTGATAGTGTCTCAAGCAGGCCTTTCTTCCATTGAATTCAAGTTATAGACCTTCCACATACCCTCCACATGAAACACTTATGTTTATTATTTCATTAATAATACTATTTAGTTATTATTCTTTCATTTGATTCATAAAGTTTTGTTGAATATCATTAAAGAGAGGATAAATGTATATTAGTGCATCACCATCCTAGAATAGTTTTTTTTTTCATGTTTTCACTCTATCTCTTTTCACCCCAACATCAATAGGTTTTAGGAATAGAGATTAAGTTGATGTACTAGGGGAGATATCCCTATAAACTATAGGTTTTGTATTATTATAGGTCATCCATAGCCTTTAGGTTGTTCTCATGTTACCTCAAGCTTGAAGATAATTGAACTATCTCCTTCAAAGGGTAAAACTTAGAGTGTTAAGAGTCCCTATGGGTTTTACCATCCATTGGTTACAATGGATTAATGTGCATATACTTACAAGATTGATTCATAATTTATTGGTGAATTTTATCCTCCAAATAACTCACTTTCATAATTTTTCATAAGTATTTTCTACTCAGGTTGATATTCCAAAAAACCTCTCTGAGATCTGAAATAGATTCCTAATTTATCAAAAAAAATTCTTTGTTTGGAATATCTAGGATTTAATTGTGAAGCATTCCTCATTGTTTGGCCAATTTATGATTCAAAATATATCAAATTTCAAATTATTTAGATTTTTTTCATAATTATGTCGATATAGACAAAAACCTCTTTTTATTTTCCAAAATATTATATGGATTTTATAGATAGTGCAATTTACTATTTTCAATAAATTTAGATCTATATGTTGTCTATGTATTTTTATTTCCCTTATTTGGGTTCATCTCATTTCCCAATTTTTCAAAAATGCCTCTCTCATATATTTTAAGAACTCATCCAATAGTTTTAAATTGCTATATCCTTATTGTATCATGGTTGATATTGACAAGCCTTTCTTATCCTATTCTCATATCAATTTTTAGAACATTTAAAATGGATGCAAAGGATCCTCTTGATCCTTATAGATCTAAGGAGGGTGATATCTCTCATCCCTATAACTTTTTGAACCTTTATATGGTCATATATGGCCTCTAAAAAGTTTTGAAAATAAATGATACAAAATCCAAACTTCTGAAGGCCATAAATTTTGATCCGTAGCTCTGTTTGAGTTGTTTCTACCAAAACAACCATCTACAAAATTAAAATTTTATAATAAATATCTTTATACATTTGGATATATTTTCATAAATTTTTAGACCCTCATATGGTCATGTATGGTATCCAAAATGTTCTAAAAATAAATGATTTGGAGTCTAAACTTTCAGAGGCCATAATTTTTTTATCTGTAACTCCATTTGAGCTCATGTATGCTAAAACAGTCATATTAGAAATTAAAATTCAATAAAAAAAATATCTATATACATTTGGGAATGTTTTATTAAAATTTTAGACCTTCATATGGTCACGTATGGCCTCCAAATTGTTTTGAAAATAAATGATGTAAAGTCCAAAATTTTGGAGGCCATAAATTTTGATCTGTAATTCCATTTTAGCTTTAATTTATGACAAATAATTGTCTTAAAAAGTATATATGTGTTTTGAACTTTTAATACCCTTATATGGTCATGTATGGTCTCTAAAATATTCTAAAAATAAATGATTCAGAGTCCAAACTTCCAAAAGCCATAAGTTTCGATCCCTAACTCTATTTTAACTCTTGTTTATGCAAAACAATTGTCTCAAAAAGAATAATTCAATCATAAATAAATGTATCTATCTAAGGATGTTTTAATAACTTTTTGCAATATCATATAATCATCCATGGCATCTAATTTTTTTAAAAATAAATGATGTGAAATCCAAACTTTCATAGGCCATAAATTTTGATCTGTAACTCCATTTGAGCTCTTGTTTGTGCCAAAACAACCATCTTGAAAAATATGGTTCATATATAAATAGTTATATACATTTATGGATCTTTTAAAAACTATTTATTTTGTCATGTATGGACTCAAAAAACTTCTTAAATTAAATTATTTGTAGTCCAAACTTTCATAGGCCATAACTTTTGATCTGTAATTCTGTTTGAGATCTTGTTTATGATAAAATAATTATCTTAGAAATTATAATTCAGCCATAAAAAATTCTATCTATTTAGGAATGTTTTAAAAACATTTTATACCTTCAAATTATCATGTATGTCCTTTAAAAAGTACTAAAAATAAATGATGTAGAGTCCAAACTGCTCGAGGCCATAAATTTTGATCTATAACTCCATTTCAGCTCTCATTTATGCCAAAACGATCATATCAAAAATTATAATTAATTTATAAATAGATCTTCATATTTATGGATTTTTTTTAGAACTTTTCATATAAATATATCTTTTTATAAATGTTTACATAACTTTTTTGACCCTCACATTGTCATGTATGGCATCTAAAAGTTTTTAAAAACAAATGACATGCCATAACTTTTGATTCGTAAATTTGTTTAAGATCTAATTGACATCAAAATGATTGTCTTAGAAATTAAAATTCATCCACACACACACACACACACACACACACACACAAGTTTTAAGACACTCATATGTTCATGTATGGCCTTTAAAAAGTTTTGAAAGTAAATGATGTGGAGTCCAAACTTTTAGAGGTTGTAACTTTCAATATGTAACTTTGTTTGAGCTCTCGTTTACATCAAAACAACCATCTCAAAAAGTATAATTCATAAATAAATAGCTATATCCATTTAAATATATTTTTGTAAATTTTTAGACCCTCAGATGGTCATGCATGGCCTTTGAAAAGTTTTGAAAATAAATAATGCAGAGTTTAAACTTATAGAGGCCATAACTTTTGATGTGTAACTCAATTTGAGCTCTCATTATGCTAAAATGTTCATCTCAAAAAGTAAAATTTAAAAATAAATAGATCTATCCATTTATCAATGTTTTAAAAAAAAATTAGACCTTCATATGGTCACCTATCACCTCTAAAAAGTTTTAAAAATAAATGATGTGGATTCTAAACTTCTGAAGGCCATAACTTTTGATCCATAACTCCATTTAATCTCTCATTTTCACAAAAATAACTGTATCAAAAATTAAAATTTAGATATAAATAATTATATCCATTTAATGATGTTTTATAAAATTTTCAAATCCTCACATGGTCATGTATGGCCTATAAAAAGTTTTGAAAATAAATGATGTGGAGTTGAAACTTATGGATGCCATAACTTTTGATCTATAACTCTATTTGAGATTTCATTTGCACCAAACCAATAATTTAAAAAATTAAAATTTAGACATAGATACATATATCTATTAATATTTTTAGAAAATTTCAAACCCTTAGTTGGTCATGTATAACCTCTAAAAAATTCTAAAACAAATGATGCAGAGTCCAAACTTTTGGTGGCCATAAATTTTGATCTATAACTTCATTTGAGTTCTTTTTTGTGCCAAAAATACCATATTACAAAGTAAAATTCAACATAAATATATATATCCCTTTACAACTATTTTTAAAACTTTTTTATACCCTCACATGGTGATGAATGCCCCCCAAAATGTTTTGAAAATAAATGATGCAAAGTCTAAGCTTTTGGATATCATAACTTTTGATCCATAACATCATTTTATCACTCATTTATGCAAAAAATGAACATATTAGAAAGTAAAATTTATCCATTTAGGGATATTTTCATAAATTTTTAGACCATTATATGGTCACGTATGACCTCTAATTTTTTTTGAAAATAAATGATGTGCAGTCTAAACTTTTGAAGGCATAAATCTATTTGATCTCTCATTTATGCCAAAATTACCATCTTAGAAATTAAAATTCAACCATAAATATATCTATCTATTAATTGATATTTTAAAAAAGTTTATACTCTTATATGGTCATGTATAGCCTCTAATTTTTTTTGAAAATGAACGATGTAGAGTCCAAATTTATGGAGGCCATGAATTTTTATTCATAAATCCATTTGACTTCTAATTTTATCTAAAATGATAATCTCATAAAGTACAATTCATCCCTAAATATCTCTATCCATTTTGGAATGTTTTCAAAAAAAATTATACCTACATATGGCCTTTAAATTTTTTTAAAAATATATAATGCCAAGTCTAAAATTTTGGGGTCATAACTTCTTATTAGTAACTATGTTTGAGCTCTCATTTATACAAAAATGACCTAGGTTAGTATCTATTTAAGTATGTTTTGAAATTTTTTAGGACACTTAGATGGTTATGTATGACATTTGAAATTTTTTAAAATAAATGATGTAGAGTCCAAATTTATAGAGCCCTTAACTTTTCATTTGTAACTCCATTGAGCTCTTGTTTACGTAAAAATAATCATCTAAAAAATTAAAATACAACCATAAATAGATCTATCCATCTAGGGATGTTTCTAAAACTTTTCAAACCCTTATATGGTTAAGTGTGGATCTTAAAAAGTTTTGAAAATAAATGATGAAGATTCCAAAGTTTTGGAGGCCATAAATTTTGATTTATAACTTGGGTTGAGCTCTTATTTGTGCCCAAATTATGATATTAGAAAGAAAAATTCATCCATAAATATATCTATCCCTTTATGGATGTTTTTATGACTTTTTCATAAATTCACATGGTCATGTAAGGCCTCTATTTAAAAAAATAAATAAATGATGTGGAGTATAAAGTTTTGGATTCCATAAATTTTAATCTATAACTCTATTTGAGCTCTATTTTATGGAAAAATGACCATATCAAAAAGTAAAATTCACCCATAAATACCTCTATCCATTTAGTGAAATTTTTATAACTTTTCAGACCCTCAAATGGTCATGTGTAGCTTCTAAAATGCTTTTAAAATTAGTGTGTGGTCCAAAATTTTGGAGGCCATAAATTTTGATTTGTAACTTCATTTTAGTTCTCATTTTCACCAAAACAATAATTTCATGAATTAAAATTCAGCCATAAATAGATATATCCATTTATATATGTTTTTATAACTTTATCAAACCCTCACATCATTATGCATGGCCCTTGAAAAGTTTTAAAAATAAATGACACATAGTCCAAAATTTTTGAGGCCCTAAATTTTGATCCATAACTTCATTTGAGCTCTCGTTTATGCCAAAATCACCATCTTAGAAAGTACAATTCATACATAAATATATATATATATATATATATATATATATATATCCATTTAATGATATTTTAAAAACTTATTAGATAATTAAATGGCCATACATGGCTTATAATTTTTTTTAAATACATGATGTGGATTCTAATTTTTTTGAAGCCATAACTTCTAATTTGTAACTCTGCTTGAGCTCTCATTTTCACCAAAATGACTATCTCAAAAAGTACAATACAACTATAAATATATTTATCCATTTATGAATATTTTTATAAGTTTTTGAATCCTCAAATTGTCTTGTATTGCCTCTAAAAAGTTCTTAAAATAAATGATGTGGAGTTTAAACCTCTAGATGTAATAACTTTTGATCCATAACTCCTTTTTAGATCTCATTTGTGCCAAAAGGACTATCTCAAAAAGTATAATTCAGCCATAAATAAATATATTTGTTTTAGGATGTTTTTATAACTTTTAAAACCCACATATGGTCATGTATATCCTTGGAAATATTCTAAAAAATATTGATACAAAGTCTAAACTTTAGGAGGCCATAACTTTTGATCTGCAACTCTGTTTAAGCTCTCATTTACACCAAAATAACCATCTCAAAAATTAAAATTCAACCATAAATAGATATATTAATTTAAGTATGTTTTCATAACTTTTTATACCCTTAAATAGTCATGTATGACATTTAAAAAATTAGAAAACAAATTATAGGAGTCAAAACATTTAAAGGCCATAACTTCTGATCCATAACTCTATTTGAGCTCTCATTTACACCAAAATGACCATCTCAAAAATAAAAATTCATATATATATATATATATATATATATATGTTTTAAAAAAATTTCATACCCTTAGATGTCATGTATGGTCCCCAAAAAGTTTTGAAAATAAATTATGTAGAGTCCAAATTATTGAAGGCCATAACTTTTGATCTGTAACTCTATTTGGTCTCTCATTTATGCCAAAATTACCATATCAAAAATTAAAATTCATCCATAAATATATCTATCTTTACAGTTTTTTCATAAAAATTTGGACCCCTATATGGTCATATATGACCTTCCAAAAGTTATGAAAACAAATGATTCAAAGTTCAAAATTATAGACCTTAACTTTTGATCTATAATTTTGTTTTAACTCTCATTTATGAAAAAATTACTATCTCAAAAATAAAAACTCAACCATAAATATATCTATCCATTTATATATGTTTTTAGAACTTTTAGGACATCAATAGTCATGTATGGCCTTTAAAAAGTTCTAAAAATAAATGATGTAGAGTCCAAATTTTTGGAGGTCATAAATTTTGATCTATAACTTTCATTTGAGATCTTATTTGTTTAGGGATGTTTTCCAAACTTTATATACCCTGATATGGTCATTTATCCCCTTTGATTTTTTTTGAAATCAATTGATGTAGAGTATAAACTTTTGGAGGCCATAACTTTTGATTAATAACTCTATTTGAACTCTCATTTGTGCTAAAATGACTATCTTAGAAGGGATAATTCATCCATAAATAACTCTATCTATTTATGTATGTTTTTATAAGTTTTATACCCTTATATTGTCATGTATTGAATCTAAAAAGTTATAAAGTTAATTGATGTGGAGTCCAAGCTTTTGGAGGCCATAAAATTTGATCCATAACTTTGTTTGAGCTTTGATTTATACCAAAACAACCATCCTAGAAAGTATAATTCATACATAAAAAATATATCCATTTAGATATGTTTTCAAAACCTTTTAGATACTTACGAGGTCATATAAACCTAGTAAATAACAACTGATACACCACTAGGGTTTATATATGGTTTAAATAACAACTGATACCCTGATATTCATATATATGGTTGTTGACATAAATGACAAAGGGGAATATTGTTGGAGAGTTTTCAATGATGTCATGACAATGTAATTAATGTTTCTAGGTGAGTGGATGAAGTACCTTGATAATCTAAGTAACAATAACAAAGTGTGCAATGTGCTTGTTCTACTATGTTTGAAGGATGTTTGGTTAATCTTCAGTTTTAGAATGGTTATAAATGTTTAGGGATGAGTATGGTGACTTCAAGATGTTAAATGGGTCCTATCAGAGGTTTTATATGATTTGAGTGCTTGTGTGAATGAGTATAATTCATCTAGTTGATCATTGTTGTCATCTAGACATTTTGGGTCTAGTGGCAAAAAATTTGATTATGTAATTTGATGACATCACCATTGCCACGTGTGGATGAGTCAAGGGGATTTGGTTATATGGTTTTATCACATTTATTCCTAGTTTATTTTCACTAAATTTTAGATAATTCACTAAAACATGTCAAAATATATGCAAGTGCAAAGTTGGGTTCCCAAGTAGTTTGATAGTGTTTTCCCATACTTGGCCAAATTTGCATGGGGTAAGAAAGACCTGAGTAAGTAGTATAATGATGGAATATATTACATGTGTGGATGTTTTAAGATAAGTTAATCATATGGGTTATAAGTTTTGTGCCTAGTTAATTTCCACTAAATTTTAGATCATGCACCGAAGCACGTCAAAAGATATGCATGTGCAAAGTTGGCCTTCTAGGCAATTCTTGACATTTTTGGCTATATGGTATAAAAATATGAGCGATTATATTAATGAAATTATATATCTCACATGAAAATTTTTTAGGATTATTTTGACATATGGTTAGATTCTCCTATGAGAAGAAATCATATGGTCTTAATTTTAGAACATTTGAGTGAGCGAGGTAAAAGATATGACTGTGTAAATTTATCCTTCCAAGAAGATTGAAATGGTTACTATACTTAATCATTTTTTCAGAAGTTAAAATTCAAGCAAAATTTATGGAGCACATTGATCCAAGAAGTCAAGAAGAAATGAGATGGTGCCTAGTGTGTAGTGTTTAACACTGAGTAAAGATAAAGATCGATCTTCTTCCAAGGATCAATGGTAAGTGGGTGATAATGTAGATAGAGATAAATGGTGCAAATTAAAGTCAAGAGGGTCAAAGTGAAAATTGTATAAAATTTTTAAATATAGGACAATCTCTAAGAGATCAATGGATGACATGAGGTCAAAGTTACTAGATTACATGAGATGAGGTCAACATTTCAAGGTTTAACATTTGTCTTTGGTGCACTATGTGTTAAAGGTTGATATTCATTTAATAATATTGGTGGTGCATGTTTAATGTGAGTAGAAAGGACTCAATATGATATCATGGTGATTGAGGTTTAACTATGATCATTTGCTTTTGAATATTTGAATTTAAAAAAGGAAAAACTAATGCTCTATTTTTTGGCCATATCTTTTGATCTATATAGAATTTACTCATGGTGTAAAAAGTGAACTTGTAAAGGAATATAAGATGCTTATAGAAATATGTATTTTAAGATATGAAAGTATATATATTCAAATATATGAAGGTCTAAATTTCACTAGGTGTTTGACTATGTTCTCAAGTAACCCAAGAAGGGTATTTGAGCATGTTTTGATATTATTTTTATATCTCTTAATAAATTGGATATTGGGGAGTGTTGTAAAATAAATGAGGATGATTTGTGTACATTAAAAATGTTTGAACAATCATATGTAGTATTAAATTTTTTAAAAAGTTGATCATGTGTTCATTCATGGTGACTGTATACATAGAATGTTGTTTGACTTATTTGTACTTAAGCAGAAGGATATTGTCATGGTTATTAGAACTTAAGGGGGACCTATGGATCATATGGAATAATTAAATGATTTTGTAAGTGGTCTTATTCTCTTATTTTGTTTGATGAAGTGATAAATGGGTGAATAGGTCTCCATGAGACCTATAAGAGTTATAAGGGCCTAATTGAAAGGCATAGCTACTTAAGGGTAACCCATAAGCTAACCTATAAAGATTGTATTGAGTTGTGTATTTGTATTATAGATGTATCAAGGGTTAAGTTATGCCTAATGGCTGACCAATATGTTGATAATCATGTTATCTCTATAAATGGTGAAACCAAATGTGTTGGTTTCTAAATTTTGAGAGAGACTTGTGTGAGATTTGAGAGAGGCTTGGGTGTGTGAATTGTGGAGTGAAGGAGAGGTAGAGTAAATAGTAGATGAGTTGATGAGAATATCAAATTGAGGACATTTGTATGATAGGATATTTGAGGACATATAGGAGTTGTTTGAGGTCATAATTCTATTGGTACAATAGTGTTCTTATAGATTGATTATGAGTGAAGGTGAATAGTGATAATGAGAGGTCCATCATCAGGTGCTAAAGATATCAGTTCATAGGTGGATGTGTTTATAGGTGTTTTTATGGCATCTCAACATCTAGGGGGTTATATCCTCCTTATAAGGTGAAACTTTCTAAAGGTCTAGTTGTTGTAGAAACTTAGCTAGATAGGTGTGGTAGCACCTTGTGGGATTATGGTCTCACTAAATAAGGTATTGTAGTTCCTTGATTAGTTTTAGTTGGTCTAAATTAGTTCTTGTTTTATAGGATAATAGTCCAATTGTAGGTTCTATTGGGTTTTTTACTCCAAGAAGGTTTCCCACATATGTCATGTGTTATATGATTGATATTACACTGTCTCTCTTGATCATTTCTATGAATGATGTGTAATCTTCATAAATTCTTATGGTAACTAATTAAGTGTTTGTAAGGATTGAAATTTAATTTAAATAATTTGGGCTCACTGATTCACCCCCCACCCTCTCAATGATTGTACCTCTAACATTATCCATTTAGGGTTATTGTCAAAACTTTCTAGGCCCTCATATGTTCATCTATGTCCTGAAAAAATATCTAACAATAAATTATTCTAAGTTAGAACTTATGGAGGCCATAACTATTGATATATAATTCTATTTTAGATCTTATTTGCACCAAAATGATTGTCTTAGAAAGTTCAATTTAATCATAAATAGCTTCATCCATTTAGTGATGCTTTTAGAACTTTGAAAACCCTCATATGATCATGTATGGCCTCCAAAAAGTTATGAAAATAAATGATATGGAATCCAAACTTTTGAAGGCCATAAAATTTGATTCACAACTCTATTTGAACTCTTTTTTGTGCCCAAATGACTATTTTAAAATGTACAATTCATCCATAAAAGCATTATCCATTTAATGATGTTTTAAAATAGTTTGGACCCTTAGATGGTCATGTATAAATTCTAATTTAAAAAAAAAAAAATGATGTAGATTCCATACTTCTAGAGGCCATAAATTTTGATCCATAAATTTACTTGAGCTCTCGTTTACACCAAAATTGTCATCTCAAAAATTAAATTCAACTATAAACAACTCTATCCATTTAGGATGTTTTCAAAACCTTTCTAACCCTTAGATGGTAATGTATGGATTTTGAAATTTTTTAAAAATAAATTATGCAAAGATCAAATTTATAGAGGCCACAACTTCTAATCTGTGATCTATTTGAGCTCTAAATTACACCAAATTGACCATCTCATTAAGTACAATTCAACCATAAATAGATCTATCCATTAAGGAATGATTTCAAAACTTTTGTGAACCTTAAATTGTCACTTATATCCTTCAAAAATTTCTTAAAATAAATTATGTGGAGTTGAAAAGTTCAAAACTTATAGAGGCCATAACTTTTGATCCATTTAGGCCATCGTCTCAAAAAGTATAATTTAGCCATAAAAAGCTTTATCTATTTAAGGATGTTTTTATAAATTTTTAGACACTCAAATTATCATGTATGGCCTCTAAAAAGTTTTTAAAATAAATTATGTAGAGTCCAAACTTATGGAGGCCATAAATTTTGATCTGTAACTCCATTTGAGCTCTCATTTGCACAAAAACCATCATCTTAGAAAGTAAAATTCAAGCATAAATATATCTATCCATTTAGGAATGATTTTATAAATTTTATGACCCATAAATGGTCATGTATGGCATTCAAACATTTCTAAAAATAAATGATATGGAGACTAAACCTTTGGAGGCCATAAGTTTTTATCCTTAACTATTTAAGCTCTTGCTTATGCCAAAATGACTGTCTCAAAAAGTACAATTTAGCCATAAACATCTCCATCCATTTAGGAACATTTTAAGCAAATATCAAACCTTTAAGTGGTCATGTATATTCTCTAAAAAGTTCTAAAAAATAAATAATATGGAGTCCAAACTTATAAATGCCATAACTTTTGATTTATAAATCTATTCAAGCTATCATTTGCATTAAAACAATTATCTTAAAAAGTACAATTTATTCATAAATAGATCTATCTATTTAGGGACATTTAAAAAAAAATTCAATTCCTTATATCGTTGTGTATGGTCTCTAATAAGTTTAAAAAAAAAATGATATGGAGTCCAAATTTTTAGAGGCCATAACTTTTGATCTGTAACTTCATTTGAGCTCTCGTTTATTCCAAAACAACCATATCATAAATTAAAACTCATCAAAAATATATTGATACATTTATGCATGTTTTCAAAACTTTTATGATCTATATATGGTGATGTATTACCTCTAATTTTTTCTAAAAATAAATGACACAGATTCCAAACTTCCAAAGGCCATAAATGTTGATCTATAATGCTTTAATTTGCACAAAAATGATTATCTCAAAAAGTTTAATTCAACCATAAATAGCTCTATCCATTTATGGATGTTTTCATAATTTTTCACAAACTCAATGGTCATGTATGGCCTTTGAAAATTTATGAAAATAAATGATCCAGTGTTTAAAATTTTAGAGGTCATAACTTTTGTTTCATAACTTCATTTGAGATCGCGTTTGTGCTAAAATAACCATCTCATAAAGTATAATTCAACCATATATAACTCTATCCATTAAGAGATGTTTTTAGAAAGTTTTATACCCTTATATGGTCATGTATGGATTTCAAAAAATTCTTAAAATAAATGATGCAGAGTCCAAACTTTCATAGGCCCTAAATTTTGGTTCGTAAGTTTGTTTGAGATCTCGTTTGTACTTACTCAATTATCTCAAAAAGTTTAATTCAGCCACAAATATCTCTATCCATTAAGGAATGAATTTAAAACTTTTATAACTCTTATATAGTCATGTACAGTCTTGAAAAAGTTTTAAAAATAAATCATGTAAAGTCCAAACTTATGGAGGCCATAAATTTTGATTTGTAACTCCATTTGAGCTCTTATTTATGCCAAAACAAATGCATCATAAAGTAAAATTCATCCATAAATAGATATATCCATTTAGGGATGTTTTCAAAAAAAAAATACGACCCTAAAATGGTCATGTATGGCCTCCAAAAAGTTTTGAAAATAAATGATGTGGATTCCAAACTTCTAGAGGCCATAAATTTTGATTCATAACTCTATTTGAGCTTTCATTTTCACCAAAATAATTGTCTCAAAAAATACAACTTGACCATAAATAGATATATATGTTTATGGATGTTTTCATAAATTTTATGACCCTCAGATGGTCACGTATGGCCTCTAAAAAGTTCAAAAAAAATGATGCAGAGTCCAAACTTATAGAGGCCAAAACTATTGATATGTAACTCCATTTGATCTCTCATTTATTCCAAAACAACTATCTCAGAAAGTTCAATTTAGCCATAAATAACTCTATCCATTAGGATTGTTTTCATAAAAATTTAAACCCTAATATGTTCACATATGGCCTCTAAAAAGCTATGAAAATAAATGATGCCAGAACTTTTAATTTGTAATTCTATTTGAGTTCTTGTTTGCATCAAAATGATTGTCTAAAAAATGAAAATTTAGCCATATAGAGATCTATACATTTAGAGATGTTTAAAAAAAAATTGGACTCTCAAATTGTCACATATGGCTTCTAAATTTTTTAAAAAATAAATGATGCAAAGTTAAAACTTCTGGAGGCTATAAATTTTGATTTTTTTCTCCATTTATATTCCTATTTAAACCAAAACCATCATATTGAAAAGTAAAATTCAGCCATAAAAACTCTATCCATTTAGGGATGTTTTTATAACCTTTTAGACCCTCAGATGGTCATGTATGGCCTTTTAGTTTTAAAAAAACAAATCATATGAACTCAAAACTTCTACAGGCCTTAACTTTGGATCCATAACTCCATTTAAGTTCTCATTTACACAAAAATTATTTTCTCATAAATTGCAATTAAACTATAAATAGATATATCTATTTAGGGATATTTTCAAAACATTTCAGACCCATAAATGGACATTTAGCCTTCAAAAAGCTCTAAAAAAAAAATGATGTAGAGTCCAAACTTTCATAGGCCATAAATTTTGATTATTAACTCTATTTGAGCTCTCATTTGTGCTCAAATTATTGTCTCAAAAATTACAATTTAGCCATAAATAACTTAATCCATTTAGGGATATTTTAAAAACTTATCTCATTTATGTTAAAATGATTGTCTCAAAAAGTAAAATTAAGCCATAAATAACTCTATCCATTTAGGGATATTTTCAAAACTTTTCATACCCTTAGATGGTCACACATGGACTAAAAAAAGTTTTGAAAAAAAATGATGTTGAGTCCAAACTTTTAAAAGCCATAAATTTTGATCTAAAACTCTATTTGATCTTTCGTTTATGCCAAAACAACTATTTGAGATGGTCACATATTATTTATATCCATTTAGGGATGTTTTTATCCATTTAGGGATGTTTTTAGAAAATTTTAGACCCTCATATGGTCATGTATGGACTCTAATTTGTTTTAAAAAAATGATGTGAAGTCTAAAATTTTGTAGGCCATAACTTTGATTTTGTAACTTTATTTGAGCTCTCGTTTGTTCCAAAATGACCATCTCAAAAATTAAAACTTATTCATATATATATATATATATATATATATATATATATATATATATATATATAGAAATGTTTTATGAATTTTTTGGACCCTTGGATGGTCATGTATGACATCCAATTTTTTTTGAAAACAAATGATGCATAGTCCAAACTTTTTAAGCCCATAACTTTTGATCCATAACTCTATTTGAGATCTTGTTTACACAAAAACAACCATCTCAGATGGTCATGTATTAATTCTATCTATTTAGGGATATTTTTATAACTTTTGAGACCCTCATATAGTCATGTATGGACTTTAAAAAGTTCTAAAAATAAATTATGTGGACTCCAAACTTTTGAAGGCATAAATTTTAATCTGTAACTTTGTTTAAGCTCTTATCTATGCTAAAATGACCATCTTAAAAATACAATTTAGCCATATATATATATATATATATATATATATATATATATATATATATATATATATATATATCCATTTAGGGATGTTTTAAGAATATTTTAGACCTTTAAATTGTCACATATGGCCTTTTAAAAGTTATAAAAATAAATGATGTAGAGTCCAAAATTTTGTAGGCTATAAATTTTGATCCATAACTTCATTTGAGCTCTCATTCACACTAAAATAATCAAGTCATAAAGTAAAATTAGCCATAAATAGATATATCCATTTAGGGATGTTTTCAGAACTCTTATAACCCTCAAATGGTCATGTGTAGCCTCTAAATATTTATAAAAATAAATGATGTGAAGTCCAAACTTTTAGAAGCCATTAATTTTGATTTGTAGCTTTGTTTGAGCTCTCATTTGCACCAAATTGACCATCTTAGATGGTCACATATTTCCTCTACCCATTTAGGGATGTTTTTTTTATAACTTTTTATACCCTCTTATGGTTATGTATGAACTTTGATTTTTTTGAAAATAAATGATTCAAAGTCCAAACTTATATAGGCCATAACTTTTGATTTGTAACTCTGTTTGAGCTCTCATTTATGTCAAAATGATCGTATCAAAAATAAAAATTCAACTATAAATAGATATATCCATATAGAGATATTTTATAAACTGTTTGAACCCTCAGATGGTCATGTATAGCCTTTGATTTTTTTGAAAATTAAATAATGTAGAGTCTAAACTAGAGGCCATAAATATTGATCCATAACTCTGTTTATCTCTCATTTATTAAAAAATGATTGCCTAAGAAAGTACAATTTATCCATAAATAGATATATCTATTTAGATATATTTAAAAATAAATAAAACCCTCATATGGTCGTGTATGGCCTTTGAAAAGTTATAAAAACAAATGATGCAGAGTCTAAAATTTTGGAGGCCATAACTTTTGATCCATAACTCTAGTTGAGCTCTTGTTTGCACCATAATGACCATATTAGATAGTTGTGTATTTAATCTATCAATTTATGGATATTTCAAAAAAAATTCATACCCTCTAATATTTTTTGAAAATAAATTATGTGAATTCCAAACTTCAAGAGGCCATAAATTTTAATTTATAACTTCATTTAAGCTCTTGTTTATGCCAAAATGACCATCTCAACAATTAGAATTCAACCATAAATAGATATATCCATTTAGGTATGTTTTATAAAAATTTTGGACCCTTATATGGTCATGTTTAACCTCCAAATTTTTTTAAAAACAAATGATATGTAGTCTAAAATTTTGAAGGCCATAACTATTGATCTATAACTCCATTTAGGGATGTTTTAATAACTTTCCAGACCCTCATATGGTCATGTTTGGCCTTCAAAAATTTATTAAAATAAATGATGTGGACTCTAAAATTTTTAAGGCCATAAATTTTGATGTATAACTTCTTTCATTTGTGTCAAAATAGCTATCTCAAAAAGTAAAATTTAGATAATTAACTCTATCCATTTATCAATTTTTTTTATAACTTTTTAGACCCTCAAATGGTCATGTATGGCAATCAAAAGTTCTCAAAACAAATGATGTAGAGTCCAATTTTATACAGGCCATAAATTTTTATCCATAACTACACTTGAGCTCTAGTTTGTGGAAAAATAACTATTTCATAAAGTGATGAGTCCAAAATATGACTCACTTTTACCATTAACTTCTTTCATTTTTCCTCAATTACCTCTCCTTTAGAATAAAAATTAAAAGGATATTAGGATTATATTTAATATTAATGTAGGAAATATATGTTTTATCTTGATTAGTGAAACTAAAGTCTAAGTTTACTAATTTTATCACCATATTCTAACTCTTTGAATTTTAGTTTCCTAATTTTATGTATATAAAAATAATATAATAGAACATAGAGAATGAAGACCTTTTGTTGATCTTCAAATTCTCATGAGACAACCCACAATGAAGGATTTTGATATATCTAGCAAGATACAAAATCATCTAATAACCTATAGATTCACCAAGTCTACTCTAGGTCTAACTATAGACTCAGCAAGTAGCTAAGTACTCACCCAGTCTATAGCTACAAACTCACTCAGTAGCTACGGACTCACTCAAATGTAGCTATGGACTCAATAAAATGACCTTCCAACCTCCACTGAAGCACTTTGTCATCATTACCATCATGGTGGCCTTTCTGTAGACTCCTTCAACATTGAAAACCCCTAAATCATGTCACTACAAACTCTAATAGAATTGATATAGACTCTACCAAAAATTCTACAAACTCTGATAGAATTGCTATGGACTCTCCTAGTCCAGATCCTAAACCTACAACATTAAATATAAATATTTTCCTCTTTTATTAAAATATATGAAGAACATTTTGGTTAATTTTTATTTATAGTATTACTATAAATATAAATATATAAATGGATTTAGTATATTTTAGTTAATTATATATATCAAAAGTTTTTTATATAGACAATCGATCCAATAGATCTTATAAGGTATTCTTAGTAGATTCTTAGTGAATATTATAATGGGTGGTTTTTTATATTATAACCATAAATCACCTATCTTAAAGTCCACTAGAATTAGGAGATTTATCTTGTTATAAGAATATTATTTACTGATATATGTAGTTATAACATTATATATAGGAAAATCTCTATGTCCTAGGGACAGAGTTAAGTTATTGAATTATTTAGTTAATATTTCAATATAGTAATAAAAGTTACATCCATATTCATATATTTTTATTTAATCAACTAATGAAGACATATATTATTTACAAGTATTGAGTTTATTTACTTTCATATTCCTAAGGCAACCAAGGTTCCACTCTCCTCAGAAATCATGAACATGTTTTATATGGTATTTTATGTTTTTAGTATGTTTACATTTTAGCAATTCTATGTGTCTTTTAGTCTTAAAACCTATAGGAAATTATTTAAAATTTTTTAGATTAAATTTAATTTTAAAAAAGATATGTTTTCCTTTCAATAGTGTGCTTATATTTTAGTATTATGATTATCATTTAGCAGTGTGCTTATCTTTCAACATTATGTTTATCTTTCAGTAGTGTGTTTCATTTCAGCAAGATAAATTACTTTTCATTTCCAACACAGATTGTTTTAATTATGTATGTGTGTTTCCTTGTTACATAAGTAAGTATTTTTTTATTATATTAGATTAGGATAAAACATTTAGAAGATCAACACCCCTATAATCATTCATGTAAGCTTAAAAATATAAACATTACTATAAATAGCTTTGGCTGCCACTCCTAGTTTGAATGATATCAATTGAAAAATTAGTTAAATGAAGGGATAGATGACACTTATCATTTTTGGCATAATTTAAATTAGAGACATGGATACCAATATTGGTATATTGTTCAATAGTATATATTAAAAAAATTAAAATTAAAAAAACAAATAAAAATGAATTCTTTAGGTTGATGAACCAACCTAGAGATGCCAAAGGATGGCTCATCTCCAAATATATTGAGTTAGAACTAGAGGAGGAAAGAATAAAATCCTTGACTAAGAGATCTAATAGTGTGAGAAAAAAACTTGAATCATATTTAGAGAATCCTTTTAATTTATCCCCAAAATTAGTGTCATCCTTACAAATAAACCATGTAGGAAGAATCACATTTGGGAGATCTTATCTTATTAGAAGAATTGACCCTAAGAACCATCTATCTTAAATAGTATGCCCTAAACCTCAATCTCTATAAGATCAAGAGGAAGCAATAAATTAGATCTCTAAAAAATTTTGGAAAGAAAAAGAATAAGAAACCATGGTTGATAATCAAGGAAATGTGGAAAACCTTGAAGAGAATAAGATGCAACAAGACATAACCTTTTCCTTTCCTATAGTCATAAATCTAGCAGATCAAAAGTATATGAAAAACATTTCACCTTCAAATCTACTTACTTTTAGGGGCAAATATTTAGAAGATCCAAATCAATTCCTATTTGAGTTCAAAGTGTTATGTCATACCTATGATTATACAATTGATAATCATAATCTCAAATTATTCCCTTATACACTTAAAGAGATAGTCGTGACATCGTTCATGGGCCTTCCAAGTGACTATTAATACAAGTAGAGACATGAAAACCACATTTATTGATAAGTATCAAGATTACTATAGAGTAAGGGACATAAAATAATACTTATTTAAGATTAGATAGAATGAGGATGAAATTTTAGAGGATTATCTGGATAAGTTCACATTTGATCACAAACATAATGGTTATCCACTTGTAAAAGAAGTAGTTAAGATGGTCTTCCTTAAAGGACTAAATGATGACTCTAGAGATGCTCTAAACTTCATGGGTAGAGGAGACATTATAAAATTAACATTTCACTAGATATAAGACTTGTGCACTAACTACTCTAGGATAAAACCAAACATAAAGAAAGGAAAACTAGGTCATTCTAATGAAGTTAGTCAATTTATGGAGGAGTTTGCCAATTTAAAAACTGACATTTTAGTCTAGTTGAACACTACGCTAGATGGACTTTAATCTAAATTCAATTTTACCACATAACTCTTAGCTATATAATACCCAAAATGTAAGTTAAAACATGATCTCAAAGAATATCCTCTAGATAAAATAGAGATATGTGGAATATGTGATAGTAAAGACCATGACAAAACCCATTTCACTCATCTCCTTATTTTAAAAATTCAATTGAAATAAAATACATAACCCATAGAAGACTTGAATTACATTTAAAATCATAATCAATTTCCATAAAACCAAACCCAAGGTTAGTTTGGTCTAAGGAATCTAATTAGTCCATAGATGAAACCTTACATTACTCAAGTACGTCAATCTATATGGGGACAAGTACATCCACCATGAACCAATCAAGAATGGATGATAACTCAATAACCATGGATGCCCTAACCACAATCACAACCATTAAAAAATAAACAATGGAATTTTAATCCATAGTTTAACCCTTAAATAAGGCTTCCACCATAGCAAACATTGATGGCACCCCCTGCCATCCAATATATAGAATAGGTTAATCAGCCATATTTACCTGTTTAGCTAGTAGCTAAGCCCAAGAATAAACCATTAGCCCCAATTTATGTAAAAGGACAAGGAAAAAATATGAACTTAGGATATATTGAACTTTCAAACTAAAAATAGATCCACTTTAACCCATAATCAAAAAAGAGGAATTAGATAAAAGGAACATGTTACTACTCTACATATTCCTTTGCTTGATAGACTGAAAGAATTTGAGAATAAGAAAGAGTTTAATTTGATTTGGGAATTGAAAAAACTAAGAATTAAGATACCATTATTAAAATCTATCAAAAAATTACATAATTGAATAAAGTCATTAAAATCCTATGTGTCAAGACACCTGGGAGAAAGAAACAATACCCAAAGACCATTTATGTAGATGGTAAACTGGCTAATATTTTAGAAAGAAAATTACTTCTACCCAAATATTCAGACCCAAGTAGCTCAATCATAACAATAACCATATGGAAAAAGATATACCCAATATTTTGTTATATTTGGGTGTAGTAATTAATTTAGTGACAATTGATACTCTACAAACACTATCCCTTATGGATATGCAACTTACCTCTGTAATTATCTAAACGGATGATCAGTTAGTTGCTAAACCAAAAGAAACTATTAGATTTCTTGCTTTAACAATTGAGTCATGGGAGTATCTAGTATATTTTATTTTTTTATAACCTAAAATCAAGAAATTTGGGTACCCCCTCATTTTAGGAAGATCCTAGTTGGTTATTGTAGTAGAATTAATAGATTATAGGTCAGGGGATATGACTATTTCAAATGGTCTAAAAGCAAATTGAATATCTTTATACCCTCTTGTAAAACCCTCAATGGATTACATTGAAAAATTATGGGTGGATGAATTAGAAAGAAATAAGATCAATATTTCATCCCTAGCCATAATAAAAATACAAGGATACATGAAAGAATTAACTAATGAGTTAGTACAAAATTTGGAAGAAGTCACTTGCCTTATGAGTCTATCTAGAGACTCTACTAGTCTATTAACTATAGACTCTAACAATCCATCAGCTATAGACTCTACCATTCCATCAACTATGGACTTAACTAGACTAGTTTCTACAAACTTATTCTTTGGGCATAATTTTCATCTCACCTATTCAACATATGACCACAAACCATTTTAATAAAATATTTGGAATTAGACAGGAGAAAAACTAACTAATTTTCTAACTATATTTGATTATCCATTAGCTAGAATCATTCCTCTAAGAGATGGATTTATAAAAAATGTAACTAAATTTCATATGTTATTACCCTATCCATGTCCTATTAACTCCCTAATGAGTGAATTTAAACAATTAGATTCTATCCATATTGACACCAAAATAGTTATGGTGCTACCAAGAAAAACATTGAACATAAAGAACTAGTTAACCCATGATCAAGAAGTAAAAATCTTTGATTTCCTTGAAAAACATACCAAAATTTTCTCTTGGGAATATACATACATGATAGGAATTCATCCTAGTGTATGTACTTACTATATTTAGACAAATTGGGACAACCCAGTTAGACAACTACAAAGAAAAATAAACCCAACATTAAGGGATATAGTAAAGACTAAGATAGAGAAATTGCTAGATGTGGGATTCATTTATCCCATTTCAAATAGTTAATGGGTTTTTCCACTAGTAATTATACCTAAGAAAAATAATAAATGGAGAGTGTGTGTAGATTATCAAGAGCTAAACAAAGCCATTACGAAGGATTATTTCTCTCTACCTTTTATTGATCAGGTAATTGATAATTTGGCAGGAAAAAATACTTTTCTTTTTTGAATAGATTTAGTGGATATAATCAGATAATAGTGGTAGCTAAGGATCAAGACAAAACACTTTCACCTATCTATGGGGAACATTTTCCTACATAGTCCTACCATTTTCCCTCTGTAATGCTCTAGCTACTTTTCAATAAGTAATTTTAGCCATATTCTTTAGTCTGACTAATGACTATGTAGAAGTTTACATGGATGACTTCATTGTTAATCAAGACACCTTTAATGAAGTTTTACACAATCTAGACAAGGTTATAACTAGATGTGAAGAACACCAATTATCATTAAGTCATAAAAATTTACTAATAATGATGGATCAAGGCATAATATTAGGACACCACATCTCTACCAAAGGAATCCAAGTGGATCCTAATAAAATTGAAGAAATATCCTACCTACCTAACTCTTAGAACCAAATTGATATCAAAAGCTTATTAGGTCATGTTGGTTTTTATAGACATTTTATAAAGGACTCTAGTAAAATTGTTACTCATATGTTTTCTTTGCTAGCAAAGGATAGTGAATTTGTGTGGAGTGATGAATGGTAAACTAAATTTTGTACCTATGTTAAGAGGACCCAATTTGGAAAAACCTTTTCACAACTACACTAATTCCTCTAACTATACAATGGGTAGTTCTAGGATAAAAGGATGAAAATGACCATATGTATTATATTTATTACATTAATAAAAACCTCACACCTAATGAAATAAATTATATAACCACAAAAAAATAATTCCTTGTTATGATCTATGCCATCAATAAATTGAGACACTATATAACATGTTATAAGGTCTTCATATACATATACCATTCAACCATAAGGTATGTCATGAATAAATCTATAGTAGAAGTAAGAATCATAAGTTGATTATTACTTTTGAAATAATTTGATATAACCATTATTAATAAATTAGGTAAGATTAATGTAGTTACAATTTTTTTTATCTAGAATAATACCCAAGAAAAATAAGAAATGGAGAGTGTGTGTATATTACCAAGAGCTAAACAAATCCACTACGATGGATTATTTATCTCTAACTTTTATTGATTAGGTACTTGATAATCTGGTAGGGAAAAGATACTTTTCTTTTCTAGATGGATTTGATGGATATAATCAGATAACAGTGGTAGATGAGGATCAAGACAAAACTACTTACACCTATCTATGGGTAACATTTTCCTACATAATCTTACCATTTGGCCTTTGTGATGATCCAACTACTTTTTAATGAGTACTTTTAGCCATATTCTTTGATCTAACTAATGACTATGTAGAAATTTACATGGATGACTTCACTCCTCATGGAAATACCTTTGATAAAGTTTTATATAATCTAAATAAGGTTCTAACTAGATGTGAAGAACACCAACTATCATTAAGTCATGAAAAATTCCTAATGATGATGGATCAAGGCATAATATTAGGACACCACATCTCTACCAAATGAATCCAAGTGGATCCTAATAGAATTGAAGTAAGCTCCAACTTCCTACCTTTTAGAACCAAACTAATATCAAAAGCTTCTTAGGTCCTGTTGGTTTTTACCAATGTTTTATAAAAGACTTCAGCAAAATTGTTGTTCTTATGTTTACTTTGCTCGTAAAGGATAGTGAATTGTTGTGGAGTGATGACTGTTAGAAAGATTTTGAAACCATTAAAGAGGAACTAAGTTTTGTACTAGTGTTGAGAGGACCCAATTGGGAAAAACCTTTTCACATCTACACTATTGCCTCTAACTATACAATAGGGAAATTTTAGGATAAAATCATGAAACTAACCATATGTATGATATTTATTACATCAATAAAAACCTCACACGTATTTAAATAAATTATATAACCATAGAAAAATAATTCCTTATTTTGATCTAGGCCATAAATAAGTTTAGACACTATATTGTAGGTTATAAGGTATTCATATACACAGACCATTCAAACATAAGGTATCTCATGAATAAATCTAAAGTAGGAGTAAGAATCATAAGTTGGTTATTAATTTTGAAATAATTTGATATAACCATTATTCATAAATGAGGTAAGTTTAATCTGGTTACAAATTTTTTATTTGGGATAATACCCAAGAAAAATAGGAAATGGAGAGTGTTTGTAGATTACCAAGAGATAAACAAAGCCACTACAAGGGATTATTTTTCTATAATTTTTATTGATCAAGTACTTAATAATCTAGTAGGATTTATTTAATGGATATAATCAAATAATAGTGGTAGCTAAAGATAAAGACAAAATTACTTTCACCTATCTATGGGGAACATTTGCCTACATAGTCTTACCATTTATCCTTTGTAATGCTCCAACTATTTTTAAATGAGAAATTTTAGCCATATTCTCTGATTTGACTAATGACTATGTATAATTTTTCATGGATGACTTCACTACTCATGAAAACAACTTTGATGAAGTTTTACACAATCTAGACAAGGTTGTAACTAGATGTGAATAACACCAATTATCATTAAGTCATGAAAAATTCCTAATGATGATGGATCAAAGCATAATATTAGGACACCATATCTCTACCAAAGGAATCCAAATGAATCCTAAGAAAATTTAAGTAATCTCCAACCTACCTACCTCTTAGAACCAAATTGATATCCAAATATTCTTAGGTCATGCTAGTTTTTTCTGACATTTTATAAAAGACTTCAACAAAATTGTTGCTCCTATGTTTGTTTTGTTGGAAGAAGATAGTTAATTTTTGTGGATTGGTGTCTCTAACTATGAAATTGGGTAGTTTTAGGATAAAAGGATGAAAATGAACATATGTATGCTATTCATTACATCAATAAAACCTCACACCTACTAAAATACACTATATAACCATAGAAAATGAATTTATTTTTGTGATCTATGCTATCAATAAATAGAGACACTATATTATAGGTTATAAGGTCTTCATTTACATAGACCATTCAACCATAATTTATCTAATGAATAAATAAATAGTATAATCAAGAATCATAAGTTGGTTATTACTTTTGAAATAATTTGATATAACCATTATTGATAAACTAGGTAAGCTTAATGTGGTTACATATTTTTTATCTAGGACAATACCCAAAAAAATAGGAAATAGAGAGTGTGTGTAGATTATTGAGAGATAAACAAAGCCAATATAATGGATTATTTATCTCTACCTTTTATTGATCAGGTACTTGAAAATTTACTAGGAAAAAAATAATTTTTTTCCTAGATGGATTTATTGGATAAAATCAGTTAACAGTGGCATCTAAGGATCAAGACAAAATTACTTTCACATATCTATAGGGAACATTTACCTTCATAGTCTTGCCATTTGGCCTTTATAATGCTCTAACTACTTTTTAATGAGAAATTTTAGACATATTCTCTTATCATCAACTATCATTAAGTCATGAAATTTTTTTAATGATGATGGATCAAGACATAATATTAGGACACCACATCTCTACCAAAGGAATCCAAGTGGATCCAAATAAAATTGAAGTAATCTCCAACCTACCTACCTCTTAGAACCAAACTAATATAAAAAACTTCTTAGGTCATTCTAGTTTTTACTGACATTTTATAAAATACTTCAACAAATTATTGCTCCTATGTTTGCTTTGCTAGAAAAGGACAATGAATTTGTGTGGAGTGATGAATATTATAAAGCTTTTGAAATCATTAAAGAGAAATTGAGATTTGTACTACTATTTAGAAGACCCAATTGGGAAAAACCTTTTCACATCTACACTGATGCCTCTAACTATGCAATGGGGCAGTTCTAGGATAAAAGGGTGAAAATGACCATATGTATGATATTTATTACTTTAATAAAAACATCACACCTAATAAAATAAATTATATAACCACCAAAAAATAATTCCTTATTGTGATATATTCCATTAATAAATTGAAACACTATATTATAGGTTATAAGGTCTTCATATACACATACCATTCAACCATAAGGTATCTCATGAATAAATCTATAGTAGGATCAAAAAGAATAAGTTGGTTATTACTTTTGAAATAATTTGATATAACCATTATTGTTAAACTAGGTAAGTTCAATGTGGTTATAGATTTTTTATCTAGGATAATACCCAATAAAAATAGGAAATGGAGAGTGTGTGTATATTAATGAGAGATAAAAAAGCCACTATGAGTGATTATTTTGCTCTACCTTTTATTGATCAGGTACTTGATAATTTGGTAAGAAAAAATATTTTTCTTTCCTAGATGGATTTAGTGGATATAATTAGATAACAATGGTAACTAAGGATCAAGACAAAATTACTTTCACCTATCTATGAGGAATATTTACCTACATAGTCTTACCATTTGGTATTTGTAATGCTCTAGATACTTTTCAATGAGCAATTTTAGCCATATTCTTTGATATGAATAATGACTACTTAGAAGTTAACATGGATGACTTCACTACTCATGGAGATGATGGAGAGTTATCATAATGATGTCATGGTGATGTCCTATTGAGTAGATAAAGTGATTTTATATCCTAAGTGACAATGACAAAGTGTACAATGTGTTTGTTCTAGTATGTTTTATATATGGTTAGTTTATCTTTAGTATTGACATGGGTAGAGAGGATTGGGGATGAGTATGGTGATTTGAGATTATGAAATAGGTCCTTAAGATGTTATCTATTTTTGAATAGCTTATGTGCATAAGTGGTTTTCATCTGGTTATCCATAGTTTTCATCTAGACACTTTGGGTCCATTGGCCAAAAAAATATGAGTAAGCATGTTAGTGAGGCCAACATTTGCACATGCAGAGAGAGGTGTAAGGACAAAATGATCATATGGGTTTATTCAATTTTAGACCTAGTTTATTTTCTCTAATTTATATATCATAAAATGTAGTGTGTCAAAAGATATGCATATGAAAAATTTGGGCTCCCAAGTAGTTTGACTATTTTTCCATAGCCAATTTTGCAATGAGGCAAAAAGAGCCAAGTGATAATTTTTATGGTGTTGTATCTTTCACATGTGAAGGTGTCAAAAGAAACTAATTAGATGGGTTTATTTAATTTTAAGCATAGATGGTTTTCAATAAATTTGATATCATGCACTAAAGCATAACAAAATTCATGGATGATCAAAGTTTGCTTCTCAGGAATATTTTGACATAGTTGGCTATGTGATAGATGTTCATGAGAAGGCACTTTAAAAAAATTATATATCACATGCATGAGGGTTTTAGGAGTAGTGTGTCACATGGTTATATTTGACTATGTGAAGATATCATCTAGTCTAAATTTGATATCCTATGAGTAAGCACAAAACAAGTTATTGGGATGTAAAAATGGTTATGTATGCATATAAAAAAGGTCCCCATAGTTATTTTATACAATGTTAAATCTTGAGTAAGATATAATGTCTACATTTGCTTTAAGGAGTCAGGAGGTAGTGAGATGTGGATAGGTACACAATGTTTAACAACTAAGTATAGGTACATGATAATAATCTAATGGTGATCATGCATTTGTATAGATAATTGAATGGTGAGCATTGATTATTAATGACTTGGTTGATCCACAGAGATTGATAGAGCACATTGAGTTAAAGTTCCCATATTACATGAGATGAGGTCAATGTGATAGATGTTTAACATTTGGATTTGGTGGTATATGCATTAAAGCTTAGACAAGATCAATGGTGTGAGATTTATCTTGAACTGAGAGGACACAAGATTTGAGCATTGTGTTTGAAGGTTAACTGTGACCATTTGCATTTGAATATTTGAATTTGTGAAGGAAAGACTAGTGTCTAGTTTTTGGACCATAGATTTCGATAGAATTCAAATTTTCTATTGTAGTAAAAATCAAAGTGGTATAGGAATTCAAGGTGCATCTAGAAATACGTATTTGAAGATCTAAAAGTTTTTAGAGACAAAGATATTGAGCTCCAAAGTTGACTATGTTTTTGTATATGTTTTACAAGTGACCCGAGAAGAATTTACAAGTTTATATAGATGATGTTTAGATGTTTCATGGTGAAATGGATATTGGGGAGTGTTGTATACTCCATGAGGTTGATCTTTGAGTATTTTAGATGTATTATCAATATATCTTGAGTATGAAAATTGCTTAATAAATTGACTGTATATTTGTTAATGGTGTTCTTATGTCTAAGGACTCTATTTGAGTTGTTTGAGCATATACAGAATTAATATAAGGTGATTATGATCATTTGATAATGTCTTAAGGGACATTAGGAGTGGACCTAAGTATTTTAAATGATCCTATGTTATTAATTTTCTTGGAGATATATCAAAAAGGTGAATGGGTCTCCATAGGACCTAAAAAGTGACTTAGGTCTTTTTTGAAAGAGGACAGTGCTTAAGTGTGATCTATATGAGATGTCTTAAGGATGAAGACATGTTTTATCACTAATAAGGATTATTATGATATTGTTAATTAATGTGTAGATGCTAGAATTTATCACCCTTACCCTATTTTGCCATATTTTAGGCTATTGATTTAATAATTAAATGTAGATGTTATAAATCTACACCATAGCCTAAAATCTTGAAATAAGATAAGTCTAAAATGTGGTAGACACCTCCAAAAATATATATTTTGCATCTTAACTCTTGGAGGTCCAAAACCACTCTCAAACATCCTAAAAGTATATACATAAAATATAACTTAAATGTTTATTTCATGTATATACCCTCTTTTTACCCATGGTAATTAATGTTATTAATTACTATTTGCCATCCCTAACCACCCAGAATATTTTAAATAATCAAAATCCTAAACAAAAAATAAAACCAAAACATAATAAACCTCTCAACAAACTTATCCCATGGTTAAAACAACTTGAACAATGTTAGAAGTCATTTTAACCCTTTTTTACCCCATGCCAACCCATTAGAATGACTTTTCATTCAGCTTCACCTATTTTTGGTAAATCAATGTCGATCCTCCATGATCAACACCAATCGATTAGGATTGACATCGATTCATTTATATATAGTAGACATCCATGGCTCAGGTGGGGAATGTGACTACAATTTTAGAACCTAAAATTCTATTAGAATCTCATTACAGCTTACGTATGGACTTTATCAACAACTTGTTATCTTGTGGAACTTCTATTGGAGAGATTTTCAAAGGTTTTTCTCATTCATCTTGTTCATTTTTAGGTATTAAAGGTTAGTATTACCTTTTAATTTATTTATATTTTAAATCTAATATCTTTTATGTCTATCTATGTTTTTTTTACATTCAAGTTTTATTGTTTTATCAATAATGTAGGCCATTATTATAGTCTATTTATAGTTCAACGCTTTTACATAAAATCAACATCGATTCATCTGAATCGATGTCAATCCTATAGAATTGATGTTGATCCTCTAATATCATTGTCAATCCTTGTCAGACTATAAAAATACCCTTTAAATAGTCTATTTCTTAAATATCTTTATTAATCTATTGATATCCATTACTAAAACTTAGCAAAGAATTTATACATCTTGTCCTTGAATAATCCATTTATCTTATCACTTAATAATAGATAGTCTACATTTATCTAATCTTTATTAAGTTGTATGTTGGTGTTGTTTATACCTACATCTATTATCTTGTATATTTTATCTATTATCTTGAATAATCCATAATCATTTATCTTTATCAAATTATCTTTTACATCATTTATATCTTGTAATCTTTATATTTTATCTTTTATGTTTATTATCCTTCTTAATTGAAAAAAATGGCTTGACATCCATATGAGAAAGGGTGTTACTTCTCAAGATTAGTTTGTAACCAGGCAACCCACTCATCTCTCTTTTAATCCCATTTTTTTGTTTAAGTGTGGTGTATTACAGGTCATTCCTCCCCAACCAAAGAGGAATTCTCACAATCAAGCTTGATCAATGGTGCATAACCAACCATCCATACCTCTAGGTAATCTTAAACCCTACTTATACTTTTTTTAGTAGTTAATTAGATCACATTGAGAAATTATAAAAAACTACTCAAACATAATGATTTTTATATATATAGTGGAACCAAATGTGTTGGGTTCTAGTATTTTGATGTGAGAGATTTGGGAGACATTGAAGAGATAATTTTATGTGGTTTATGGAGTGAAGGAGGGGTAGAGTGCTTTGAGGATGAGTTGAAGAGAATAATATATTGAGGAATGTTTTTATGACATGTAGGTCATAATTCTATTGATAGATTAGTGCTCTTGCAGATTAAGTGTGAGTCAGGATGAAGAGAGAGTTTATGTAAAGGTTAGATAATCAAGAGGTCCATCATTAGGTGTTGAATACATTAGCTCTAAGGTGGAAGTGTTCATCTCAAGGAGGGTATAAATTACTTCATCTTCCTTTGGTGAAGTTGTTCCTTGTGAAATAGGGTTTCACTAAAGACCTTTGATCAGATAGACTTGATCAAGGTTGTAGGTTAGAAAGACTTAATTGAAGGTTATTAATTAGAAATAATTGATAAGTATCTTGTTTTTATCATCTTATAGGATAGTAGTCCATGTTTTTGTAGGCTTGAGAGTGGGTTTTATTCCCTAAGAATGTTTCCCATGTGTACCTTATGTTGTGTGTGTTATTTCTTATATTAATTATTCACTATTATGAATGATCTAAATGTTTCATGAATGTTTGTGTTGAATGGTTAAGTAATTGAAAGGGTTTGTAAATTATATTAGTTTATTTTACACCACTAATTTATCCCCCCTCTTAGTGGATTTAAATTCTAACAATTGGTATCAGAGTGACGTCCTTTGGTAAAATTTTGACAACTTGAAGGTGATCCAAGGTACAATGATTAGCCATAATGTGCAATGTGGTTTCTCTACTAAGTAAGAACTAATGTTTAATGGACCCAATTATGCTTTTTGGAGTCTTAAGATGAATACATACATTATGTCCCTAGGGTTTGATGTAGGGAAATTTGTTTTTGATGGTTATGTTACTCCTGCTATTCCTCCATCCAGTGTTGAAGATAAGAAGTTGTTTGAGAACAACTCTAAGGAAATGAATGCCATCACTTATGCTCTTATAGAAACTGATTTCACTAAAGTAATTCATTGAACATCTACCAAGGAAATATGGGATAAGTTAAAGACTATTTTTTAATAAAATTCAAAGGTAAAGTAGGAAAAAATATAGACTCATAGAAGGCAATTTAAAATTCTCAAGATTAATGAAGAAGATATTATGGCATCCTTTCTACATAAATTTGATGAGGTTGTGAAAATCATTAGAGGTATTGGAGAGAATTTGAAAGAGACTACTATTATTTAAAATGTATTAAGGCCTTTATCCTCCAAGTTTGATCTAAAAGTATCTGCTATTAAAGAAAAACATGATCTTACTTAGTTAAAGATGGATCAATTGCATGGCACCCTTACTAGCTATGAAATGAGGAAAAATGATGATATACCTCTAAAGAAGGAAGCATTTTTTTGACTAAAATATAGACAAAAAAGAAGTTTTAAGGTAAAAAACTCAAGGAGAATGACATTCTTGATATAGATAAGGATGAACTAATTGCTTTTATTTCAAGGAAATTGAGAATAAGTTTAGGAAAGTATAAAGGTAAGATACCCCTCAAATGCTTCAATTATGGTGAGATATGACATTTTACTAATAAGTTCCCTCATAAGTATAAGAAGAATGATGATGAAGAGCATGATCAAGGTCATGATGATGGAAAGATATCTTTCAAGTTTGATAAAAGCAAAAAGGGGTTCAAAAGGTTTGATAATAATAAAAAGTACTTCAAGGACAAGAAGAATCTCTACACCAAAGAAGATTGTAGCTCATCAGATGAGAGTAAAGAAAGTGACTCATAATATGATCATGAAGATGATGGTTATCTTGAAGATGAAATTCTATTCATGGCTGAGGAAGGTAGTTGCTCATAGTAAAAGGGGTCTACTTGGAGTGATATAGATGATGATGAAGATGAGGTGGACTATGAGATTGTATTGACAAATGCTCATGAATAACCAAATATTGAGATAAGAAGATGAAATATAAACTCAAGGAATTTGAGGATAAATTTAGTGTGTTTGAGGTAAGAATGGATGAAGATGTCAAGGATCATGAAGATATGGTCAAACATCTTAGTTGTCAATTAGAAATCTTGTCTACAAGCTTAAAAGCTAAAGAAGATGAATGTGTAAGGTATGTAATTGAAAAAGAGTCATTGAAATAAAAGTTAAAGAAGGTATCTAGTAAATTTATGTCATTTTTAAGATTTGAAAAGAGCTTAAGTGATCTAGATAACATTTTGAATGATAAAAATCATACAAGTGATAAGACTGGTCTTGGATATAAAGAAGAACTAGAGACTACAACTAAATATAAGATTAAGACTAATGTGAATAAGGTGGATCAACCTTTTAAGACAAATCATCAGATAAGGAATGAAGGTGCTAGCAGAATAAAGACAAATTATATCAGACAACCAAATGCCATGATGCATGTAAATTTCAATGGTTACTATTGTAGTTGTAATCAATTTGGGCATAGAGCTAGAGAATGTATGAGACCTAATAAGAATTAATCTATAAGAAATATGATGGGTGTCATCAGTAACAATGTGTAAGCAAGGTTGAGTGCCTCAACTATCATGATGTTGGACACTTTGAAAAACTTTGTCCATTTAAGACAATACAAGCTAAGTTTCCTTCATGAGATATTGAGTGTTACAGTTGTTATGAACTAGGACACATTGAAAGATATTTTCCAAATTTAGAAAGGTAGAAATATATTTTTACAAAAAATATGGTGTGATTTAATTATGAATAAAGAGGTCACATTACTAGATTTGACAAGTAAAGGCCTACAAGACAAAATAGGTTTTATTAGGCTCCTAGAGTGCAAGACAGAAGGAAAGTGAACTCATGGAGACCAAAGGTGGTAAGTAGGAATTTTAAAGAGGCTATAGGTCCAAGTAATATATTTTATATTGTTTAGAATGATTCTAAAGTTAAATAATCACAATAGGTCTCATTGTTTGCTCATGTTGAGAATAAGGAGACTAAGTTTAAGGAGAAGACCAAGGTGTTGGTTGAAGATAGTTATAAGGTATATATGAATTGAAATGAAAATCTTATTGTTTTTGAAAAAGTGCCTAGTGATGAGGATCTAAGTTATAAGGAAGATTATTTAGATGAAAAGGTATGCCATAAATATATGTTGTTTCCATGTATTGATAATCTAATCATATAAGAAAAGGAGAATGTTGTAGTAGTTGAGGAAGTTATTTCTATAAAAACAAATAAGAAGAAGAATAATAACTATAAGTATCATCTAAGCAAGGAGGAAGAGGAAAATAGATGGTTTCTCTATCTATGATTCTTAAGAGACTCATTTGAAGTGGAGAAGCAAGTATTATTGTGGTGTTTTTTAGTTGGAATAGTTTGTAGGGTTAGATTAAAGGTTCTTAGATGGTAAAGGTGGATTTATGATTTTCCAACGTAATATTTTTGAATAGAAATGTTTGTTGACCTTATTCTATCATTTTCTAGGTGGTTTTGTGAACTGAAGGAATGTTGAAGTCAATTTAGAGATTTGTGTTAGCTTTTGAGTTCTTTAGTTTGTGCTTAAGAGCTTGTAGGTCCTAAAATGGGTTATAGGAAGTCAAGGTTCCCAATGGTGTGGAAGCTCAAATCTTGTTCTAGAAGTATGTAATGGTTATATCCAGGTGTACAAGAAGTTTCAGAGGTGGACATTGAATAGAAGATGATGTCTTAACTTTGTTTGTTTTTAGATTCTAAGATTTTAGGCTCTACTATAAAAGTGGTCTACCTTATGAGTTAAGTTCTAAAGATTCTTAATTTTTTTAATGGGCCAAATGGGTGTTCAAATAAAGCTTCATAGAGACTTAAAAGTTTGTGGTTCTCAAGTTGTTCTTGTTTATGTAAAAATGGAGGGCTAATTAGCTAGTAGGTTTGTAAAGGAAGTATGTTGTAGAGGATAAAATTATTGAAAATTGGTGTTCTTGAGGGGGCATATGATAGTGATCTAGATATGAAGTTTTAGGTCTTGAAATTATGTCTACTAAAAGTTTTGGACTCTGTAAGTTCTAGGTAGGGCTACAAGAGGACTAAACTGGCCTAATGAGAAGAAGAGTGTTTTTGTTTAGTTTCCCAAAAAGAAAAAATCATGAATGTATTCAAAGTGAGTTCTCAAAATTGGTTTATAACATGTTTATTAATTATTTTATTGTATGATTCTCTATTGATAGTCATGGTAGTGTCTTGAGAAAGAAGACTATTAAGCCTTTATGGTGGTTCTTCCCTCATGGTGTGTGGAGATTTGAAGATTATCAAATGGTGAGATTTATTATAAATATTAGGAGGAATAGATTCCTCTCAAATATATCTTAGTAAGTTAAATTAGATTTTAGTATTTTGTGTGTTCTATCTTCATTAGTTTTTGTGCTTATGAAGAAGAGTGTTGACAATGGAGCAAGAGGAAATTGTCAAGATAAGAAAGAGGTTGGCTCAAGGTAAGGGAGAGTTTGTATCATCTTTATAAGATGGTCATTTCCTATTTGATAGTATTTTTAGGTCCTCAGGATCAGATTGTGCCCACTTTGTCATTGTGTCAAAGGGGGAGAAAATTTTTGTTGGGGAGAAAGTTCTTGTTTGCAGAAGTGCTTTAAAGAGAGAGAAGATGAGCTATATATTGTTATATTTATGGGTATTGGAATCTATAAAAAAGGGGATATTCTTAGATATTTTTCATGATGATGTCATGGTGATGTATTGGTGAGTGGATGAAGTGATTTGATAGCCTAAGTGATAATGACAAAGTGTGCAATGTGTTTGTTCTAGTGTGTTTTATATATGGTTGGTTGATCTTTAGTATTGACATGGATAGAGAGGATCAGGAATGAGTATGGTGATTTGAGAATATGAAAGAGGTACCTAATATTTTATATATGTTTGAAGAGCTTGTGTGAATAATTGGTTTTCATTTGGTTGTCCATAGTTTTCATCTAGACACTTTGGGTCCATTAGCCATAAAAAGCTAAGTAAGCATGTTGATGAGGTCAGTATTCACATGTGTAGAAGTGTTGAGAAAAAATGATTATTTGGGTTTGTTCAATTTTGGACCATGTTTATTTGTGTTAATTTATATATCATTTGATTTAGCATGTCAAGAGATATACATATGCAAAGTTAGGTTTCTAGGTAGTTTAACTATGTTTTTACATAGCCAATTTTGCAATAAGGTGGAAAGAGCTAAGTGAGCATTTTTATGGTGTTATATCTTACACATGTGAAGGTGTCAAGAGAAATTGATCATATGGTTTTATTTAGTTTTGAGTATAGATAATTTATGCTAAATTTGAGATCATGTGCCAAAGCATGATAAAAGTTATGGATGATCAAAGTTGGCTTTTCAGGCATATTTTGACATAGTTGGCTTTGTGATAGATGTTTATGAGAAGGAAATTTAATGGCATTATATATTACATGCATGAGGGTTCTAAGAGTAGTGTGTCATATGGTTGGATTATCCTATGTGAGGAGATCATGTGGTCCAAATTTGAGATCCTATGAGTAAGCACATAAGAAGTTATTTAGGTACAAAAATGGCTACTCATGCATATTGAAAGGGTCTCCATAATCATTTTTGAAAGTGTTAAATCTTGAAAAAGATATAAAGTGCACATTTTCTCTAAGGAATTAGGAGGTAGTGAGATGTAGATAGGTGTATGATATTTAATAATTGAGAAAAGGTATAGGATAATGATCTAATGGTTAGTGGGTGTTCATACAGATGATCAAATGGTGAGCATTGATTGTTAATGACCTGGTTGATCTATAAAGATTGACAAAGCATGTTGAGTCAAAGTTCCTAGATTGCATAAGGTAAATGTGATAGATTTTTAACATTTAGATTTGGTGGTCTATGTAATATATCTTAGTCAAGATTGATGGTGCGAGATTGATCTTGAGTTGAGAGGACACAAGATTCAAGCATTGTGATCAAAGGTTAAATGTGACCATTTGCATTTGAATATTTGAATTTGTGAAGGAAAGACTAATGTCTAGTTTTTAGACCATAACTTTGGATAGAAGTCAAATTTGATATTGTAGTAAAAAGCAAAGTGGTAGAGGACTTCCAGGTACATCTAGAAATATAGATTTAAATATCTAAAAGTTTGTATAGATAGATATATTGATCTCCAAAGTTTATTGTGTTTTCATATATGTTTTACAAGTTACCCAAGAAGGATTTACAAGATTATTTAGATGACATTTTGATGTTTCATGGTCAACTAGCTATTGTAGCATGTTTTAGACTATATGAGGTTTCTTTATGAGTATTTGAGAGGTGTGATAAATCTATATTAAGTATGAAAATTTGTTACGAAGTTGATTTTATTTTGCCTATTTTTTACACCCCCCTAAATTTTTCAAAAGTCTATACTTGCTGCCATAGAGATGACCTTGTCATAAAACCTAAAACTATGTCAAGGACTCTATTGATTAATAGTATTTTTAGATGCATATTTCATTATGAAATTGTAATGATTTTTTTATAGGTTTTATTTATGTTTCAATGGTTTTGAAGAGTATGATGGATAAATAAATAAACTATGCATATGTGATTATAGATGATATTAGTTATTCTACTCATCATGCCCAACACACTTTGATAGTTTTAGTTGATGCTTAAATTTTAGTTCTCAATCATTTATTTTGATGATATATAGTGATGATTTGATCTTCATGAGTAATTTTAATGCAAAGTTTAGATAACAAATGGTGATATGGTTTTCCAAAAGGCATTACAATTCAATTATGGTATGAATAATTTAGTTTGACACTATTTGATATGTTGGTGGCTCAGTGGTGATCAGTATGGTTTGTTTTCATTGATCTCATAGCACAAGTTATAGAATCATATTTGGCATATAAATGTCTAGTTTGTTTTCAGATTTAGGTTGATATTCAATTTGTGATCATAATTCCATGCTCATTTTATCATTCCTAGTACCTTGATGATGTATAAATTAGATACAATTTTAAAATTTGAATAATTTTTACAAGGATTTCACTTTATTATAATGTGGGTACATGGAACTTTATAAAGTTGTAATTTGCTTGCTTTTTCCTAAAAAGACCTATTCTAATACTCATGGTGTAGTATGATTCTTCAATACTAAGGTATTATGTTTTCATTTCTAATGTTTGAATAATAAAAATGGTCATAAGGCTAGTTATTACCAAGGTCCCTTTGGTCACTTAGATTAGATTATCGATATTTTTGAATTCATTTTTTAAATATTATGACCCCCTCAATAGGTGATGAAGCAAACTTTAGTGAGTTGGACACCATTTGGCAAATGTGTTTTTGATGTTGATGAGTTGGCAATTACATTTAAGTAAGGTTGTGTGCTTTGAGATCATTTGGATATTTGGTGATAATTGAGCATTTATGACTAACCATTTCCCTTGGTTGATGGAACTTAGTAAAGAGTTTAGCAAGAAGGATAGTTTGTTGCTAGATTTATTAGATCATCAAAGTGGTTTAGTGGAATTGCTAAGTACATATAAATTAATGCATACCAATGGTTGTCTAACACGTCATTCAAGCAGGTATGGTTTGAAGGGTGGAAAATAAAATGTTGATTTTTTCATTTTATGCATTCATTTTGCAATCTCTTGATGGAAGTGAAGATTTGACAAAAAATTTGGTGAGTTGCAGAGCAAGGCATAAAAAAGTTATTTGGCAAAGAATTGAACTTCAAAGCTAGGTATGTTGAGTTTTATTGATTGGTTTATGATAAAAAAGCATTATGTTGATAAATGAGGATTTTGAAGAAAAAACATAGGTTATATGTTTTCATTTTCATAGAAGTAAGTTATGTTTCGAACCGTTAGAAAATGGAAACTGTTTAGTTGCATTGAGTCTTTCATGTTTAGTAGTGGTCATTTGTTTGGGATGTTTGAAAATATGTTGATATATTATATTGCATGATTCATAAATGTGTGCATGTAGTTGTAAATAGAAAATAGAAGTTTTCTTTGACTTTGTAAATCATTAAATGTTAAAAAGTTTGGGTTATATCAGAATTGAAAGATTCACATGCAGATGGAGTTCAATGAAATTATTTTACCAATATTCTGAAAATGGTATAGATAAAATACATAATATGTGCTAAGAGTTTTCACTTAGGGTTTGGTTCTAAAATTTTGAATTTGGTAAGTTGGTATAATGGATATATAGGCTAATTTATTTTGTTGAGGGTTTTGTATTTTTGATGTTTCTATGCAAAACCTATTTTGAAGGAAACTTTTGTTTGATATTTACATGACAAACTATTTACATTTTTTACTGTATATGAATTTTGATTCATTTGCTTAATTATGATAAATCAAGGTTTGGTTATATATATAATGATGTTCTATCATGCCTAAGATTTTGCTTAGGGTTTCATACATAACATCATATGAAAAAGTTTCCTTAGTTTACATGTCCTTTCCTTTTGGTTTTTTTTGACATGATATGTGGTTGATAATATTTAAATATTGGTCATTTTTCAATTTTGAGTTGAATTAAGTGATAGTTTTTCAATAATAATGGAAAAGGATCAAGTGTTTATCATCTATCCTCATGCATATGTTCTTAGGTTTTGGTTTTAGAACTTTGTTGATAAATTTAGCATGCAAAAGTTTCATTTGAATTTAGTTTTAGATTTAGGTTTTTCTATTTAAAACATTATAGCTATTTTTTAATATAAGGCAAGCATATGGTGATGTTAATTAATCCATAAATTATGAGGAATTTCACTGAACATTGTTACATAAATAATTGTTTTACAAACTATATATGTAAATTGTCAAATGTTTTGAAAATGGTGATAGTGGTTTAGTTTTCCATATTTTGGGTATTTTCAAAATCATGAAATGGGTAGGGTTTGTATAAGTTTAATAATCTACGTCATTTTGATCAATTTGCAATTTTATGTGATCCTATGTTCATGTTGATAACTATGGGTAAATAATGCTCGAATGGTTAAATACATTTCATGGCTTATGATACATTGGGTATAATAACAATCTTTTGGAACTCTGGTCTAATTTAAATTTAGATTGTGTTTGAGCAAATGTTAGAATTGTAGTGGTTTTATTGAAATCTGAGGTTTGATCAGTTGGCTATGATAATTGAAGAAGTGGCAAAAAAATCTATATATATGTAAGTTTTGAATGGGTTTTAAATTTTGGAAACATGAGGTTACATTTGAATTTTTATATCAATATTGAAGCGTTGATTTTTTTAAAAAAAATTGGACATTTAGATTAAAATTCACTAAAGATTGATTTCATAATCCATTGTTTAGGTTCTCTTGAAGATCAATATGGTTCTAGTATAGTACAATTTCTTGTGCAGTTTGTTTCAAACTTTGTATCAAAACTTAGTTTTGCTACTATATATTCAGATTTTCAATATGTCTGGGTGGAACCAACCAACTAGGAGTAATAATGATGGAGGATGGGGACAAAATTAAAATAGATATGGTAGTCAATCAAGTTAGCAAAATTTATAATAGGGTTGGGTAATATGCTAGATGTTTTGGGCCTAGATTTTCTAGGGGTACAAGAATGTCTATCCATTTTGATGCTTATGACCCAGATTTATAGAATATTTTGGATAATTTGCTTACTAACCCAATCCATAGAGGATATAGAGGTCATAGGGTTTTTTTATTAATAGATTTAGAGCTCAATCAAACTCATAAAGTAGCTCTTCTCATTATCTAGAGCATGACCCTCATTTCTTACCACTATATCCCCCTAATTTTAGAGGTGAACCAGTTGATGACCCATTGCCTACTAATTAGTTACCTAATGATCAACCCAATCAACTTAAAGTTGAGTTAACACTTATCAAGGATTTTAGAATGATGGCCACTCTTTGATAAACACTTGCCCTATCTAATATAGACCTTGGTGGAAAATGTAGAAAGTTGAACTTGTTAGGTGCCCATAGTGATCCCCTTTTGAGTTCTGAAAGGTTGAGTATGGGAGGGCAAGGATACATCAATAGAAGGAAAACCATGCATGTTCTAGATCAAAATGTTGAAAATAATTTTACTATGAAAAGGACTGAGCAAGAAGCACCTAGAGAGGTTAGACTAATAAAAAAGATCAAGCTAGAAGTTGATGATAGCACATCTGACTCAAGAACTAGATTGTTGCCTTTTCTTACAATCGAGATGGAGTATAAAATTTGTTTGCATGAGTATAACAAATAAATAATTGAAGTTTTATTTGATTTAGAAGATTATTGGTTGTTCAAGGGATGATTTTCTATTAGTGTTAAAATTTTCCATGTTGAACTTGATTTTTGGGTTTGACACTTTGAGACTTCAAACTTAATAAATTTTGGAAAAACTGAGATATAAAGTGATTTTAGAGTTTTTGACATAATTATATATGCTTAAGTTTAATTAAAATATGTTATGATTTAAACATAAGTAGAATTCATCAATTTTGATTTATTATTTTATGATTAATGTGTATCCTACTATATTATTAATTAATTTGGCTCCCAACCCATTAAGGTTTAGTACCCCAAGTCTATTATTTTAAATACCTTGATCAAATTAAGATTTTTTAAAGTCTTAACTAAATTTGTCCTTAACTAAGTTTAGTTAATTAGTTGAATTTGTTAAAAATAAATTAGTTAACATTAACTAATAACTAACTAAAGTTGGTTATAACTTATTTTATAACTAATGTTGAGGATATAAAAGGAGATCAAGCATTCATTTGAAGATAAAAGCATAAAATGTATTAAAAACCTAAGTATTTTTTGAAGTCCATCATTTAACTCTTCTTTTGATGCAACTTCTTTGAGATAGTACAACTTTTGTAGATAGACCCAATGAGACTTTAGCTAACAGTTGAGTAATCAAATCACTTATGCAACATAGGTATAACTAGTTATATTTATTAACTATTAATGATTATCTAAAGTTTGCTAAGTTTAATATCTTTTGATGATTTTTATTTGAAGTCTTATGCATAGATTTCAAGTAGTTATCCTGAATAATGATGATCATTTCTCTTTTCCATGACACTTCATTGATTTATGCGATTACAAAGTTGTCATTTCAAGTTTTGTAAAGAAAGGACGTTGGTTTTTTCATTAAAATTTACTCTTTTTTGTTAAGATGACTCTCATCTTGAGACTCATAATATTTTGTAAATAGTTAACCCTAATTTTAAAATAAATACATCTTTTAGATTTATTCTAAATTTGTTTTATTTATTAGATATAGTTTTAATCTATTTTATTTTATGTTTTCAATAGTTTAGTTATTTTGTTATTTAGTTCTTAAACTAGTTTTGTTTACTGTTCATTTTGTTTGATTGTGATAGATTTTATAGAGGTTGTTTTGGTTTTACTTAGATTAATTTTAAATATTTAGATTAATTTTTTTTGGTTTAATTTTTTTTATTAGTTTGCTTTTGATTTTATATTTAACTTATCTTATATAGTTAGTTCTATAGTTTTTCTAGTTCTAATTAAATTAGATCTTAAATTGTTGGTACCTTAGTTTTATTTCCTTTTGTTTAAGTTATTTAGTTTTATTATCAATTTCATATTAAGTTATTTCTAAATTTTTAGTCTTTCTTTATCTTAGTCTAGTTTATTTTCATTCTTGTTGAATAGCTTATTAGAGCCTTTTGTTTAGTAGGTTGTTCTTTATTTTAAATTAATTTTCTATTTAGTCCTAGTTTTTCTTTATTTAGTCTAATAGCTACATGTTTGTTCATTTTAGTTTGATCTTTTAATTTTATAAGTTTTAGACCTTTAGTTTTTTCATTTCTCATTCTTATTTCTATTATTAGATTTTCCCTTTGCTTGGAGTTTTCTTATGTTAGTTTCATGTTATATTTCCTTTCTTGTTTAGATTAGATTCTTTTCTTAATTCATTTTTTTTCTAAGTTTATTTATCTTGGCTATATGATTAGATATTTGTTTTATTATTAGTTTTTTAGTTCAATCACCTTTTTTCTTACGTGTTAGTTTCTTTTCCTTAATTTTATCTATTTCTTCTGTATTTGACTAACCTGTAAACCATTGCAAGTAAAGAAGTTAAAATATCAATTGACTATACATGTACATTATAACATTAGGTTTCTATTTTTCAAGAGAGTATCTAACTAATTGGTTTTGTTTTTCAGATAGAATAAATTATAGATTCTTATCTTAATTGATTCTTGATTAAATAAATAGATTTTTGATTGTTATAATGGAATAAGTTATCTTGATAACTTATTTATTATTTCTTAGAATTTATAATAAAACACCCTTGCATCTTTAGGATCTTAGATGAACCTTTAGAACCCATATGATTAGACTAGTATGATTCTAATTTGACATTGATGATAGGCAAAATGACTGATTCATTGATGGTACAATTTTCATCAATAATAAATTTGGCAACTTCATTGGGGATATCATTAAGAATCTAGATTGTTTTTCATTTTTTTATTCTTGATAATGGTTATTGGAGCTCAAGAACCTTTAATAACTTTAGAATATGATCAGTTTTATGTTGTTTTTAATATGATGCATTACACTTGTTATAATCATCTTGAAAGTCTTCATCAAGTTATCAAAGTTATTAATCAAGAAGAGATTGTTGAATTTGAAATTGATTGGTATTTGAATCTTACACATGAGACTCAATGTGATGTTTCAAACTTAAATAAAAGAATAAAATAAGATAGGATAGAGTTTTAGTTTCTAATCCTAGGCTTAGAACCCATTTTCTTTTTGATTTATTCCCATTTGACAATTTTATTGTACCTATTGAAATAGCTTTGTCAAATTTGTAATTAAATTGAGAAAATTAAGCTCAAAATAATCACTCTTTTTAGGTAGAATTTACTCAAATTTATAATGACATATTGGTTAATGAGGAATCCACCAGCTAGGAATCAATCAAATAGAGACCAAACAATAGTAAATTAATGGTTGGGAGAATAGTTAGTACAAGAATGGAGATTAGAGAATCTACTTCATGGGTTTTAGAATAATAGAGAAATAGAAGAGATCACAAAAGGTAAAGATGAAGAGGAAGCTTAGTAAGAGTGTCAGATAGTTATAGCACCTTGGATTTCTACAAATCTAATAAATATTAGAAACCATCTAGGTAAGCTACCTTCTCTTGAGGGATTAAACATACCCAAAAAAAATGGTGCTACTAGAGAATCTTGGGAATATCACTTAAAGGTCTTTAGATTAGTGTGTGCCACTCTTGGGATAGCTAATGAAAATATTTGTGTAAGATTTTTTACACAAACATTATAATGAAAAGCTTATTGATCATTTATTAGTCTACTTGTGAAAGTCATGGATAGTTAGAGAGATGTAGAAGACTAGTTAGAGTTATCTTTTGGTAAGGCCAAGGAAGATTTTGATTTAGTTAATGAACTTTCAAATATTTCATTAGATCCTAATTAAACCATGTATCATTTTGTTTCTAGATTCACCAAGTTATGTCAAAAAATTTCAAATGATCTTAGACCTTCTAAGAAGTTATCTAGACTTTATCTTTGTAATTCTTTACCTTAGACATTTAAAATGGATTTAGAAGATAAAGATATTACTGAATATGATGAAACCATAATATTTTATATTGTTTTTAAAAATAATCTTAAACATGTAGGTTTCAAAGATAGGTCTACTATAGGTTTAAATATTGATAATACAAAAATATTAAAGGCAATATAAAATTTAAGCAATGAGTTGTTCGTTGTTCAAAGACAACTGAATGATAAACCCTCTTCTTCATATAAAATCATGAAAGATGATAATACTACTTATTATTATAACATGTGTGAGCTTGATCATAATCTTGAAACATGTCAAGTTGTCATTAAGTCTAAAAAGTGTCTTCTACAAGGAAAAGATAAGATAATTGAAGATTCAACATATAATATAAACACTCTTAATGATTTTTCAAAAAATGAAAATGTCTATGTTATAAATACCAAGAATAAGGATTATAGTTCTCCTCATAATAATAAATCATCAAGTGATAAACCTCATTCAGATGATAAAGGTAAATCAACTCAAAATAATGATAATAATAATGATAAGGATGTTCAAAATGTTCCTTTTGCAACTAGATATAATAACACTCAATACTAGCATTATAAATCTAAGTATTTTAGATAAATAGATGTTAAAACTTATAATATAATTTAGAATTTATCAACCATAAAAGTTGGATTTTCTCTACTATAGGCTGGTAGTCTTCCTGGACAATTAGATAAGATAAATGAAGTAGTTAAAAATCCAAGAACTGATGTAAGTCTACACAAAGAAACAATATTTTGACCCCCTTACTGATTATATACCTCCTTTCTATGTCACAGTTAATATTAGAAATAAAATAATTCATAATTATATTTTAGACATAGATGCTTCCAATAATATCATGCCTAAATGCATTACTGATCAATTGGGCATTTCTTATGAAGCAGATAACAAAAAACTTACTAGTTTTGATGCTAGACAAACTAAAAGTTGTGGTAAGTTTTGTGGCATAGTTATTAAGATTGTGCAAGATGAATTTATTAGATGTATGACTAATATTTAGGTCCTATATATTCCTATTAATTATGCAATACTATTAATAAGGGATTGGTCAAACACCACTAGGGCTTTCATTAGAAATGATATAACTTGAATTTTGGTTAATAATGAGATTGTATTTATTAAGAGGGAAGATTTTTTTGGTACTCTAATTGAATCTCCTTCAGCTAACATCTCTTACATAGAAACTGGTATTGGAACTTATGAATTGTTGAATGTAGATGAACTAGAAAATCAGCATGAAGAGATATTTAAAAAGAATATCTTATGATCTCTTTAATTTGAAAACACTAATAATATTGGTGTTGGAATTTGTCTCATATCTCCTATTAGTAAATTTTTTTGTTATGCTTTTAAATTTATTTTTTGAAAATACTAATAATATTATAGAATTTGAAGCGTTATGTTTGGGATTAGAAAAAGCCATATAATTGAAATTTTAAACATCTAGAATTTTTTGGATATTTAGAATTGGTAGTGAGACAAGTTTGAAAAATCTATAAGACCAATCAGACCCATTTGCATCATTATACATAGAATGTTTGGTCATTACTTAAAAAATTTGAAGCCTTACATATTACTCATACTCTTAGAAAATTCAATGTAAGAGCTGATAAACTTGCAATTTATGCCTCTAATCCTTCTTTGAGTGAAGTTGAGCCCACTGTTGAGTTTCTTTTAATTAAACTTTTCCATCATAAGATTTTTAATCTAAATGATAATTGAACTATGTTTGTTTGTGATGAACATATAGATCCATTCCTTAAAGACAATTTCTTTGATCATGATAACTATGTACTTAATTGTGGAGATTATTTACAGCTAAGTACTAATAAATTGCTTGTTGGTTCGATAAGCCTAGAATCTATGTTTTCACCCAATGATCAGCCAAAGATCTCTAGAACTAAAGATCCATCAAGAAGAATTATAGGTGATACCATTCCTATAAATTTAGGCACTTAAGAAGATCTTAAGTATATTTATTTGGGAATTCAAGTAACTAAAAATGAAAAAATTAAGTTTATCAAACTGTTTAAAGAATTTATTGATATCTTTCCATGGTCTTATAGATATCTTAAAGGTTACGATTATAGTATTATTAAACATGATATTAAAATCAAAATTGTTAAGCATAAAATACTAATAATCAACCCTTTTCTAGAAGACACCATTAAAAAAGAGCTAGATAAAATAATTGATGTTGGTGTCATTTTTCCTATAACATATTCTAAGTGGGTAGCTAATCTAGTACCTGAAAGAAATAAACATAGTGATATTAGACTTTACATAGATTTTAGAGACTTGAATAAAACAAGTGTGAGATAATTTTCCTCTAGCTAGCATAGATCATATTTTACAAGTTGCAGGATCTGAAATGATGTCTTTATTAAATGGATTTTTAGGTTATAATCAGATCTTTGTAAATATTGATGATAGGCATAAAGATACTTTCATTACTCATAGAGGTAATTTTTATTACAATATAATTCCTTTTGGTTTGATGAATGTAGGATCCACTTTTCAAAGGGGTGTGCATGTTGCTTTTGATGATTTGATAGGCATTACCATTCAAGTTTATTTAGATGATCTCACCATTCACTCCAAGAAAAGAAATAAGCATTTATACCATCTTCATAAAGTATTCATAAGATGTATAGTATATATTTAAATCCTAAAAAATCTATTTTTGATGTGACTGAAGGAAAATTGTTAAGACATAATTTTTAAAGAGGGTATTTCTATTGACCCTGAATGTGTAAAAGCTATAAAAGAATTGATTACTCCAAAAGACCAATCAAGTTTGAGATATTCATTTGATAAGATTAATTTTATTAAGAAATTCATTTCTATTTTTTTTGACAAATCTAATCCTTTATAATTATTGGTTAAGAAAGATAAAATATACATTTGGGATGAAAATGTTGAGTTACCTTTTAATTTTATTAAATATGCAATTGTAAGTGCTCCTAGCCTTGCTAATCCTAATTTAAAAAAAGGAATTTATACTTTAGATTAATGTTACTAAAAAGGATATAAGAGATGTAATAACTTAGGAATTTGAAAATAATATAGAAAAATATATTGGTTATATGATCTAAGTCTTAAAAGATGCAAAAACTAAGTACCCTCTTATTGAGAAATTTGTTTTCTTACTTGTCTCTTATCTAATTAAATTTTGATATTTGATAATGGAAAACAAGGTTTTTATGTGATATAATATACATATTTTATCATATCTTTTAAAACAACCAACTATTCAAGGAAGGTTTGCTAAGTGGATCTTGAGTATCCAAGAATTTATCCTTGAATTTGAAACGTCAAAAACTATTTAGTAAATAATTTAGATGAAAATGCTACCTAATATATTAATGTTCTAGTTCTCTCAATTTATAAAAATTAAATGCAAAAAAACATTTAAAAACTATGAAAGTTACTAAATTTTCTAAAAGTTTTAAGCTTGGTCATGAAATGAATAAATGAGACTGTCTATTAACTGAAGATGAATGGTATCATGATTTGGCTTATTATTTTCAAAATTAGTCTTGTCATAACAACTTAAATTAGAAATAAAGATGCTATTTAAGGTTAAAAGTATTAAATTTTTGTTTACTAAAAAATTTCTTTTTCTATCGAAATTGTGATGGTATATTGTTAATATGTCTTAATCATAATCAATCTCAAAGTTCTTAGAGGATGTCATGAAAGAAACTATGATGGACATTATGTTGTAAAAATAACAAATTATAAGATTTTGAGGGATGGCTATTATTGGCCTACCTTGTTTCAAGATGCTTATAAACTAGTTTGTTCTTCTATGCCTTGTCAACTTTTTATCGAAAAAGATAAATTACCTGTAATTTATTTAAATCTAGTTATTCCTAAAAAAAATTTCATTAAATGGGGTATTGAATTTACTTTAAATATTCATCTACCTTCATCTATAGGTCACAGGTACATTTCGATATCCATAGATTATTTTACCAAATGGCCTAAAGCCAAAGCTCTTAAAAGTTTAGTGACAGGTGAAGTAATTTTATTTCTATAAAATTATATTTTCTCTAAGTTTGGAATTCCATACAAGATTATTTTTGATAATAGACCTTAGTTCACTTCAAATGAATTCTTAGAGTTTATAGGAAAATATTCTATCATTTCTAGTCATTCATCAAAATACTATCCACAAGGAAATGGACAAGCTAAGTTCACTAATAAAAATTTGACTTCTATTATGAAAAAGTTAGTTTGTGATAACTAAAAGAATTAGCATCTTAAGATTTTAAAATCCTTATGAGTTGATAGGACTATTGTTAAAGTAGTGACTAGTTACTCTCCTTCCATGCTAGTATATGGGTTTGAGGCTACTTTACCAATAGAACTTTAGATTTCTTTAGCTAGGACTACTTTACAATATGTAACTAAAGATATGAATTTAATTGAACAAAGGTTTCATGATTTTCTAGCACTTGATGAATCCAAAGAAATTGCATTGAAAAAATTAGAGAAGGCTAAGCAAAAGTTAAAGAATTTTTTTGATAAAAAGGTTTCTAATAAGAAATTTATTATTGGTGACTTAGTATTATATTGGGATAAGGCTCATGAAGACCCTATAAAACACCATAAATTTGATACATTATAGATTGAACCTTATAGAATTGCCAGAGTTCTTGGTAATAATGTTTTTCATCTTAAAGATCTTGAAGGAAATTGGCTATGTTATTCAGTAAATGACCATCATCTAAAGTTATTTCATGATTAGTTACCTATTTATTGCTATTTTTGCTTTGTTTTCTATTTTCTTTTGGTTTCTTTATTTCATTATTTTAGTTTTTTTTTTCCTTTGCTTTAATGTTCTTTGCTTTCAAATGATCAATGAATGTTGTGGATTAAATAATATCACATTATGAAGGAAGAATGCAAGAATCTGCCAAAATACTATAAGTATTTTTTATCTTCATAAATTACTCTTAAAAATTTATTTTTTCATAATAAATGAATAACATGGTTGACTTATATTTGGTTTTAGATGTATTACTTCATTTTCAGATTTTGTTCCTAGGGCATTTGTAATTGTTGTGCATCTAGCCCAAACTTCCTTGTTATTCACTTCTTTTTCTTCGTGTCATGATAGTTGAACAATTCATTCCTTAGTTAAATTTATTATTTAAGGGGTTCACACTTATCTACTTGAGAAATGATTTTCTTGGCTCACACTCTCAAGGAAAAATGTATTTTATATATTGTAGGTAATTTTTTGCTTGTCAATTTTGTATCACAAAATTGACTAGCAAGGTCACTAGTGTTATTCCTATTTTCTACATCACCCCCCCCCCCCCCCCCCCCCCCGCCGCCCACCCCCACCTCCCCCGTAAATTTTTCAAAATTCTATACTTATAGCCATAGAGATGACATTATCATAAAACCTAAAATTATGTTGAGGACTCTATTGATTGATAGTATTTGTAGAGGCATATTTGATTGTGAAATTGTAAAGATTTATTGATAGGTTTTATTTATGTTTCAATGGTTTCAAAGAGCATGGTGGATAAATGAATAAAATATACATGTGTGATTATAGATGATATTAGTTATTCTAATCATTAGGCCCAACACACTTTGATAGTTTTAATTGATGCTTAAATTTTATTTCTCATTCATTTATTTTGACAATATATAGTGATGATTTGATCTTCACGAGGAATTTTAATTCAGAGTTCAAATTACAAATACTAATATGGTTTTATAAAAGGCATTAAAATTGAATTTTGGTATGAATAATTTAATTTGAAACTATTTGATATGTTGGTGGCTCAGTGGTGCTCAATATAGTTTTTTTATTTGATCTCATAGCACAAGTTACAGAATCATATTTGGCATATTAATGTCTAGTTTGTTTTTAGATTTGGGTTGATATTCAATTTCTTTATCATAATTCCATGTTCCTTTTATCATTCCTAGTACCTTAAAGATGTATAAGTTAGATACAATTTTCAATTTTGAGTAATTATTACAAGTTCACTTTATTATAACATGGGTACATGGAACTTTATAAACTTTTAATTTGCTTGCTTTTTCCTAAAGAGACCTATTCAAATACTCATGGTGTAGTATTATTATTTGATGTTAAGATATTATGTTTGAATTTCTAAAGTTTGATTTATAAAATTGGTTATAAGCCTAGCTATTACCAAGGTTCCCTTGGTCACTTAGCTTATTTTATTAGCAATTTTGTTTTTTTTTTTAATATTATGACCCCCTCAATAGGTGACGAAGCAAACTCTAGTGAGTTAAACACCATTCAAAAAAAAATTATTTTGATTTTGATGAGTTGACAATTGCATTTAAGTAAGGCTATGTGCTTCAAAATCATTTAGATGTTTGGTAGTAATTAAACATTTATGACTAACCATTTCCCTTGATTGATGGAACTTAGCAAAAATTTTAATAAAAAGGATAATTTGTTACTAGGCTTATCAGATTGGTAAAGTGGTTTAGTGGAATTGATAAGTACATAGAAATTAATGGAAACCAATGATTTTTTAACATGTCATTCAAGTGGTTATGGATTGAAGCATGGCAAATAAGAGTTGGATTTCTTCATTCTATGCATTCATTTTGTAGGCTCTCAATGAAAGCGAAACTTTGACAAGAAATTTGGTAAGTTGTAGAGCAAGTCATAGAAAAGTTATTTATCAAAGAATTAAATGTCAAATCTAGGTATGTCAAGTTGTATTGATTAGTTTCTAGTCAAAAAACATTCTATTGATAAATCAAGATTTTGAAGTGAAAAATATAGGTTGGATGTTTTCATTTGCATAGAAGTAAGTTTTATTTCAAATGGTTATAAAATGGAAAGTATTTAGTTTCCTTGAGTATTTCTCATTTAGTAGTGGTAATTTGTTTGGGATGTTTGAAAATATGTTGATATATCAGGTTGCATGATTCAGAATTGTGTGCATGTAGTTGTAAATAGAAAATAGAAGTTTTATTTAACTCCATAGATCATTACATGTTGAAAAGTTTGGGTTATATAAGAATTGAAATATTCACATGTATATGATGTTTAATGAAATTATTTTACCAATATTTTAAGAATGGTATAGAGAAAATACATAATATGTGCTAAGATTTTTCACTCAGGGTTTGGTTCTAAAATTTTTAAGTTGGTATAATGGATATAGAGGCTAATTTATTTTGTTGAGGGTTTTGTATTTTTGACATTTTTGTGAAAAACCTATTTTGAAGGAAAATTTTGTTTAATATTTACACTACAAACTATTTACATTTTTTTTGGTATATGAAGTTTGATTTATTTTCTTAAGTACGAGAAATCTAGGTTTGGTTATATATAAAATGATGAAGTTTTGTCATGCTTAATATTTGGCTTAGGGTTTCATACACAATATCATATGAATTTTTTTTCTTAATTTATACTTGCTTTCCTTTTGGTTGTTTTTGACATGATATGTAATTGATAATCTTTCAATATTGGTCATTTTTCTATTTTGAGTTAAAATAAGTGATTATTTTGAAATAATAGTAGAAAAGGATTAAGTATTTGTTAGTTGTCCTCATGCATATGTTCTTGGGTTTTGGTTTTATAACTCTATTAAAAAATTAATCATACAAAAGTTTTGTTTGAAGGTGGTTTTATACTTAGGGTTTTTCTAGATTAAAACTACGTAGTTATCTTTCAATATAAGGCAAGTAGATGGTGATGTTAATGAATCTAGAAATTATGAGGAATTTTAGTGAATATTGTTACATAAATAGTTATTTTATGAAATATATATGTAAATTATCAAATGTTTTGAAAATGGTGATAGTGGTTTAGTTTTCCATATTTTGGGCATTTTCAAAATCATGAAATAGCTAAGGTTTTCATAAGTTCGATAGTTTGCATCATTTTGATCAGTTTGCATAAATTTTATGTGATCATGGGTTTATGTTGATGACTATGGGTAAACAGTGCTTGAATGGTTAAATACATTTCATGGATTATGATACATTGGGTATAATAACAATCTTTTAGAACTCTAGTCTGATTTCAATTTAGATTGTGTTCAAGCAAATGTGGGAATTGCAGTGGTTTTATTGAAATCTAAGGTTTTATTAGTCAGTTGTGATAATTAAATATATGGAATATATATATATATATATATACATATATATATATATATATACATATATATATATATATATATATACATATATATATATACATATATATATATATACATATATATATATGTATATATACATATATATATATATATGTATATATACATATATATATATGTATATATACATATATATATATGTATATATACATATATATATATGTATATATACATATATATATATGTATATATGTATATATACATATATATATATGTATATATACATATATATATATATGTATATATACATATATATGTATATATATATATATGTATATATATATATATGTATATATATACATATATATATATATATATATATATATACATATATATGTATATATATATGTATATATATATATATATATATATATAGTTTTGAATGGGTTTTAAATTTTGGAAACATGAGGTTATGTTTGAATTTTTATCTCAATATTGAAGTGTTGAATTTTTATTTTAAAATGGACATTGAGATTAAAATTTGTGAAAGATTGATTTCAAAATCCTTTGTTTAAGTTATCTTAAAGATCAATATGGTTATAGTATAGTATAATTTTTTGTTTAGTTTGTTTCAAACTATATATCAAAACTTAGTTTTGTGGCTATATTTTCACATTTTCAATATGTTTGGGTGGGACCAACCAATTGGGAATAATAATGATGCAAGATGGGGACAAAATTATAATAGAGGTGGTAGTTAATCAGATCATATCATAAGTTCTAATAGGGCTAGGTACCATGCTAGACATTTTGGGCCTAGATTTCCTAGGGGTACAAGAATGTGTATCCATTTCAATGCTTATAACATAGATTTCTAGAATATTTTGGATAATTTGCCTACTAACCCAATGTATAGAGGTTATATAATTCATAGGGTTTTTTTTGGTAATATATTTAGAGCTCATTCAAACTCAAAAATCAACTCTTCTCATCATCTAGAGCATGACCCTCATTTTTTACCACTACATCCTCCTAATTTTAGAGGTGAACTAGTTGATGAACCATTGCCTACTAATTAGTTTCTTGTTGATCAACCTAATCAGCTTGATTTTGAGGTAATACATGCTAAGGATTTTAGGAAGATGGCCACTCTTTTAGATACACCTACCCCATCTAATGTAGACCTTGGTAGAAAATGTAGAAAGTTGAACTTGTCAGGTGCCTATAGTGAGCCCCTTTTAAGGTCTAAAAGGTTAAGTTTGGGAGGGTATGGATATATCAATAGAAGGAAAACCATGTATGTTCTATATGAAAATTCTGAAAAGAATTCTTCTATGAAAAAGACTGAGCTAGAAGCACCTAGAAAGGTCAAACTAATAAAAAGGATCAAGCTATAAGTTGATGATAACACATCTAACTCAAGAACTATATTGTTGCCTTTTCTTGCAATTGAGATGGAGTACAACATTTGTCTGCATGAGTAAGACAAACAAATAATTGAAATCTTATTTGATTCAAAATATTACTAGTTATCTAAGGGATGATTTTCTGTTAGTGTTGAACTTTTCCATGTTGAACTTGATATTTTGGGCTTGACACTTTGATACTTCAAACTTGATAAATTTTGGTAAAACTAAGATATATAGTGATTTTGGAGTTTTTGACATAATTATATATGCTTAAGTTTAATTAAAATGTGTTATGGTTTAAACATAACTAGAATTTATCAATTTTGATTTATTATTTTATGATTAGTGTGTATCCTACTATATTATTAATTAATTTGGGTCCCCACCCATTAAGATTCAGTATTCCAGGTCTATTATTTCAAATAACTTTATCAAATTAAGACATTTTAAATATACATGGATGGCTTCACTACTCATGGAGACACCTTTGATGAAGTTTTACATAATCTAGACAAGGTTCTTACTAGATGTGAAAAACACCAACTATCATTAAGTCATGAAAAAATCCTAATGATGATGGATTAAGGCATAATATTAGGATGCCACATCTCTACCAAAGGAATCTAAGTGTATCCTAAGAGAATTGGAGTAATCTCCAGCCTACCTATCTCTTAGAATCAAACTAATTTTAAAAGCTTCTTAGGTCATGTGAGTTTTTATCGATGTTTTATAAAAGACTTCAGTAAAATTGTTGCTCCTATATTTGACTTACTAGTAAAGGACATTGAATTTATGTGGATTTTTGAATGTTAAAAAGCTTTTGAAACCATTAAAGAGAAATTGAGTTTTGTTCCAATGTTAAGAGGACCCAATTGGGAAAAACCTTTTCACATCTACACTGATGCATCTAACTATGCAATGAGGCAGTTTTAGGATAAAAAGATGAAAATGACCATATGTATGTTATGTATTACATAAATAAAAAACTCACACATACTAAAATAAATTATATAACCACCAAAAATTAATTCCTTGTTGTGATTTATGCCATCAATAAATTGAGACACTATATTACAGGTTATAGGTCTTCATATACACAGATCATTCAACCATAAGGTATCTCATGAATTAATCTATAGTAGGAGAAAGAATCATAAATTGGTTATTACTTTTGAAAGAATTTGATATAACCATTATTGATAAACTAGGTAAGTTTATTGTGGTTATTTACTTTTTATCTAGATAGTACCCCCAAAAAAGGAAATGAAGAATGTGTGTAGATTACTAAGAGCTAAACAAATCCACTATGAGGGATTATTTTGCTCTACCTTTTATTGATTAGGTTCTTGAAAAATATTAAAAAAAATACTTTTATTTCTATGATGGATTTGGTGGATATAACTAGATAATAGTGGCAGTTGAGGATCAAGACAAAACTACTTTCACCTATCTATGGGTAACATTTACCTACATAATCTTACAATTTGGCCTTTGTAATGCTCTAGATACTTTTTAATGAGAAATTTTATCCATATTATTTGATCTAAGTAATGAATATGTATAAGTTTACATGGATGAATTCACTTTTCATGGAAACACCTTTGATGAAGTTTTACATAATCTAGACAAGGTTCTAACTAGATTTGAAGAACACCAACTGTCATTAAGTCATGAAAAATTCCTAATGATGATGGATCAAGGCATAATATTAGGACACATCTCTAATAAATGAATCAAAGTGGATCCTAATTAAATTGAAGTAATATTTAACCTGCCTACCTCTTAGAACCAAACTAATATCAAAAGCTTCTTAGGTCATGCTGGTTTTTACCAACATTTTATAAAAGACTTCAGTAAAGTTATTGCTCTTATGTTTGATTTACTAGAAAAGGATAGTGAATTTGTGTGGAGTGATGACTATTATAAATGTTTTGAACTATTAAAGAGAAACTGAGTTTTTAACCTATGTTGAGAGGACCCAATTGGGAAAAACCTACTCACATCTACATTGATGCCTCTAACTATGCAATGGGATAGTTCTAGGATAAAAAAGATGAACATGACCATATGTATGTTATTTATTACATCAATAAAAATATCACACCTACTATAATAAATTATATAACCATAAAAAATAAATCCTTGTTTTGATCTTTGCCATCAATAAATTGAGACACTATATTACAAGTTATAAGGTCTTCATATACACAAACCATTCAACCATAAGTTAATACATGAATAAATCTATAATAGGAGCAACAATCATAAGTTGGTTATTATTTTTTAAAGAATTTTATATAACCATTATTGATCAACTAGGTAGGTTTAATGTGATTATAGATTTTTTATCTAGGATAAAACATTGCAAGTGATAAGGAACAAGTTCAAGATAACTTTCTAGATGAACAACTATTTGTTGTTTCAGTAGAATCATCATGGTTTGATGATATATCTAACTATTTTTCCACAAGGAAGTTTCCTTCTCATTTCACTTGTAAATAAAGGAAATATTTAATCAAAGAAAGCTCTTCTATTAAGTGGATTAATGATGACATGTTATTTAAATATGGACTTGATCATGTCATTTTTAAGTGTGTAGTAGATAATGAAACCTATGTCATTATCAAATATTATCATGATAAACCAAGAAGAGGTTATTACTGAATAAAAATAACCATGCATAATATCTTAAGATTAGGATATTATTGACCATCCATTCACAAGCAAGTAAATAAGTACATTAAGTAGTGTGATCTATGTCAAAGGATGGAACAACCTACACTATCAGTAGACATGTCTCTTCATCCCCAAGTAGTGTTAGAACAATTTAAGAAGTAGGAAATAGAATTTGTTGGCCCTATAGATCCTCCATCCCAAGGTAAATAATTTATATTGATATGTATAGACTATGTCACTTAGTCGGGTGAGGTCCAAGCTTTATTTTTTGCTATAGATAAATGGTAGCATATTTCCTTTATTTTAAAATCATGTGATGGTTTGGTTCACCTAGAGAGATAGTCTTAGATCAGGGACCATAATTTATATCTAATATGATTAAGAAATTTATTTAAATATACTAATTCAACTATAGGAATTCATCCCCTTACCATCCACATTCCAATGGTTAAGTAAAAGTTACCAACAAGAAGCTAATTAACATTCTGACCAAGATAGTTAGTAGTAGGAGGAAAGATTGAAGTACCATAAGTAGTATAGGCCTAAAACATTAATTTAATATAACCACTAAATTTTCACCTTATGAATTGGTGTATGGTAAGAAACTTTTACTCTCCATCGAGTTTGAATTGTAAACCTTGAAAACAATAATGGAGGTAGGCATTGATTTAGATAAGGCATAGTAAGATAAGATCCTACAACTAAATGAGCTTGATGAGATGAGGATAAAATATTTATAGTAGATAAAAATGATGTAGCACCAGATAAAATTATGGCATGATTCCCACATCAAAGAGAAAATTTGAAGAAGGGGACTAGGCAATTTTGTTTGACTCCAAGTTTCAGTAATTCAAAGGAAAGCTGAGAACAAGATAGGCAAGCCCATACCAAATAGAAAAATAATTTGATAATGGATAAATTAAACTCTTGAAAATAAATCTAAATCAAATGAATTTGTTGGTAAATGAGCATAGACTCAAATTTTACTAGAAAATTATCAACAAGGAGGAATTTGTTCAAAACATCAAAAAATGAAGTTGTTTTCATGGAAGAACCTAGTTACTCTATGATAGAAACTCCTTGATGGTATAATATGCAAAATAAGAATGGGACCACTCCTTGTTTTCCTTATTCCAATAATAATAATAATAATAATAATAATAATAATAATAATAATAATAATAATAATAATAATAATAATAATAATAATAATAATAATAATAATAATAATAATAAAAATGAAAAAAAAATAGTGAAAATCCTTCTTAGGACACTATTGATAATGTTGATCAGAAAACTAGCTTGTTGGGTAATCATGCATTAAAGAAAGATCCTTGACTAGAAAATCAATAGTAGCTAGTCTAGGGCAAAAGAAAAAATAGATAAAACTAAAAAATAACAAAATATGATTGATTTTTGATCAATTTGTTCCAAGCAATAATTTCACTATTGTGTTCATTTGCACACATTTACTAAAGCTAACTCATGCATTTTTGCTATTTAGATTTGGTGGAAATAAAATAGAAAATACTATGAGTATGATTAGGTTAGTTGAGTATTTTATTTATGTATATCAATTTAGTATAATTTCTTTTTATTCATGCATATTCACCATGAGGAGGTGGTTTGAGTAACTTCAACCCAGAGACATCTTGCAAAATGTCAAAATAATGGTCATGACAACAAAAATTAATGGCATAGAAAAGTAATGAGTAGAAAAAAGGTGTCATATCAGCTTTATCCATATGCACAAACTATATACCAACACAATTTTTAGCACTTTAAATCATGATGACATGAAATTCGATGCACATGTCTAATCCATGTGGGAGAATATGAAATATTTTCTGAGCTAATTTTCACTAAACTCTCCCATGTTGTATCATCATTTCTATTGATTACATTAGCAACTACTAAGATAGTATTTATAACCATACCATTTTTCACTTTTATTATTGTCACTATGATCTATGTTTCCATTTCCATGATTATTCTCACCTACCAGATTAACTCCTACCTCCAGAGAAGCAATACAACCACCATGAGCTAGAAAAAGAGGTCTAAACTAGACTTTATATAAGGGTTAATAAAGGATGACACATATGTAGTGGTCTTTGAGGAAGTTGGATGATTCCCTTTTCTATATAAATTTTAAGGATATGATGAAAATTTAGTCAAGGAGTTCATTTCACATCTTAAAGAAGACTTCACCATGGTTCAGGGTATCAAAATTATAATTTATAGAAAAATAATAAATAAAATCTCAAGAATCATTGAATAAGGTAAGAGGTTATTGGTTAAAACCCCTTTATGTGAGTTAATTAAATAATTTAATAGAAATTAAAAATTATCTATAACATACATACATGATTACCAAAGGAAGGCCAAAGGTATTAATAGAAAAACCCTACCAAAACCCTATAGATCTATTAACTTCTGGGTCATGAAATAAATAATGTGTGAAGGACAATGTAATATTTTAGGTTGTGAATCTATGAGTATCATCCTTCACCTAAAATATGGATGGTAACAAACCCAACATAGAATCAAGATGCCATTGTATATGTATAGATCCATTTAGGTTTTGGCTACCAACAGGTCATCTCCAACTCACCACCATGGCCTCATTCATTTTATTATACAACATATTTTTCTACAAAAAAGTCAAACAACATGGAAAACCTTTTGGGGATTCAAATCCAATCAAACTTTAGCACCTTCTCCAAAAGCCTCTATAGAAACACCAAGTCCCAAAAACAAGTAGAGGCTTCTTCTTCTAGGGTTAGGGTTTCATCCATTGAAAGGAGACATACCAAATCATAGGCCACACCTGTGACTAAACAAAGTTATTAACAAAATACAACTAAGAGAACATTAAGAACTAGGGCTTCACAATCTCACTTGACCCTTAAGACTCTAGACATTCCTTTAGCAAGCACAACACAAGCACCTAAAACATATGGTGATCCACAATCACAATCAAAGAAGGGTAATCCTTTGAAGGAACCTATATATATTGTGTAAAGTAAAAAGAGGAAAATAAATTTTATAATAGCATATAATGATGAGGAAACAAATGTAACTATAACCCTTGATTGCCTATGTAAAAAACCTCCCTTTTCTCTACTAGCAATAGTGGACATTGATGAGCATTTCATATAGCTAATTATATCTAATATAAACTATCCATAAGTGTTAAACTTTGGTTATAGATTGTATTTCGTTTAATATTTAATGTCTTATCTAAGTAGGAAATGAATGCAATTATCCTTTGTTTGTATATGATACATTACTGATTCTTTATCTTATTATTATGTATAACTTGGATGAAATGAGAATAATTTTGTGTACAGAAATACATCCCTATGGTAGGATCATTTTGATAATACATAAAAAACTTTTGGAAACTCTTTTTGGAAAAGATTTAGCCAATGATATCTAAAGATCTGACACTCTGAAGATGCTTTAAAGGCACTCTAAAGATGCTCTAAAGGTGCTCTAAAGGCACTCCAAAGATGCTTTGAAGACCTGTATAGAATGTTCTGAAGATAACCAAACATTATTTGAATATGTCTAGCTAGGTTCTACTAGTCAAGATAGTGATTCTAAAGATATCCATTGTATATAAATAGACTTTGCATATTTAGATATCATTTTCTAGACATTACTATTCATAGTAATGGTCTAAAATGATTTGGATATATTTGTACATCTTTTATGTAAAATTGGAAAAATATCTTTGGATCTAAGTTAGTTATTCTCCATCTATTGTTCGTTTCAAGTCAATTATAATGCCTTTATTTAAGTGTGGGATCTAATTCCTAGATCATCTATATTTTGAATGAGTAGATTTGGCCATTTAGATTACTAGATTTTGTATTCTATGAATAAATGTTGAGATATGCTTTAAAATGCATGTCTTCTTCTCATTACAAGTAGTAATAAAGTTGTTGAAGTTATTTAATCATAAATCAGTTCAAGCATTCTAGTGTAATTTTGCATATTTGTATATGTTATTTTGATAATGAAATAAAGTTTGACATTCTTTTTCATTACTAAGTATAGTTGTTTCTATTCTACGGAAGGAGCAAGGGCCCACTTTTTTATAAAGATAAGGATAAATTGGTACTTTTAATTTATAGTTTAGAAGTATTTATTTAATCTAGGTATAATTCATTCACTACAAAATGTGATTTATTTTTAAACATAAAAGTGATTTCCTTTCAAAGCAAAGAGTGATTTCCTTTCAATGTAAAGAGTGATTTATTTTTAATGTAAGAGTGATTTTATTTTGAATGCAAGTGTGATTTCTTTTTCAAAGCAAAGTGTGAATTTACTATTTAATACAAATGTGTTTCTATTACATGCAAGAGTTGTTTCAATTCAATTCAATTCAAGTGAGTTTTATTTATGTAATAGTGTGTCTCTTAATTTCATAGAAAGTAAAGTTTGTTAACCTATCTCCATATTCAAAATTTGTCAAGAACAGTCAAGTGATAGTAGATAGTATCCTCACATTCTAGAATATCACACTATCCTACCCAGTTGGGCAAATTGAGTGAGGACATCATAGTGTCTTATGCCAAATGTTTAAGTTCTATATATAGATGGTGTGAATGCCATAAGGGATCTTTAATTAGAAAACCTTTTAGATTTACTTTTATACAAAATAGAGTTAGAATATTATTTATTATCCTTAGGATTTAGACATCACAACAAAAATAAATCCCCTATAAAGTGAACTATAAACTCCAATATCTAACGGTCTCATTTCATATCGCCTTAGACACTGGCCCTAGTAGAAAATGACACCAATCCATTGATTGGTTAATTGAGAGGTATAATGATAGCCTATCATTTTTAGTGCCATTTCTAGGGACTCATCAATAAGCATCAGTGAAATCTTACATTATAATTATACAGGGAAATTAAAAAACATTCATAAAACTCAAAAATACAAAAATAATCTAGGACTCTTTAGATTTATGAGACACCCAATAGATTCTCAAGGAAGGTTTATCTCTAAAGGATCCCAAATAAATCAATAAGAAAAAAGGATCCAATCCTTGCTAGAAAGATCAGACAGTGAAACAAAGGAAATTGAAAGCTATTTACAAATTTTTTATGATTCCTCTCCTAAACAAGGTTCATCCTCAAAAATAGATCCTACAAGAAGAATCCTATTCAGGCCATCTTCTTCTATAAGGAGAATTGATCCTAAAAATTCTCTTTTTGGAATAATTGGATTTGATCAACAAGATCTACAAGAAGAAGATTTGATCACCAACAAAGATTCTCCTCTTGAGATAGACCATAGGTTGAGCACCCAAGAAGAGAATTTATATTGTATTGATAACCAAAGTTGGAAATAAAATATGGGGATGAACATGCACATGTGGAAAGCCCTGATTGATAGCCTCAATAGGATAAAAAAATTTATTATCCAAACAGATTAGGTCCTAATGATAGAACTTACATGAAAAATGTCTCACCATATATTTTAATTATTTTTAGATGTAAATCCTCAAAGGATCTAGATCAGTTCCTATTTGAATTTTAGGTTCTCTACCAAACATATGATTATGTCAAGATAATCAAAAGTTAAAGTTATTCCCATCTACACTCAAGGATTAGCCATGAGATGGTTCATGGGCCTTGAGGGTAATTCTATCACCACTTGGGATTAAATGGAAACTAAATTTATGGATAAATATCAATATTATTGTAGAGTCAAAAAATGAAAGGAATATTTTTTCAATATCAAACAAAATTAAGATGAAACCTTAGAAGATTACATTGATAGGTTTATATTTACCCATAAAAGGAGTGGTTACCAACTCACTAAGGAGGTTGTCAAAATAGTCTTTTTTAAAGGTTTAGATGATGATGTACATGATTATTTGAACCTAATGGGAAATGGTGACATTAACAAGTTAACCTTTCATCAAATTTCAACATTATGTACTAATTACTCTAGGACAATACCTAGCTTAAGGAAATCAAGGTTAGGAAAATAACTTGAAGTTGGAAACTTAATGGAATAATTTGTTAATTTCAAAATAGACATTCTAGTATAATTTACATCCACATTAGATAGCCTCAAAGCAAAATCTAATGCCACCAATATTGAATAATATCAATATATTATCCTAGATGCAAACTTAAACATGCAACAAAAGATTGTCCTTTAGACAAAATAGAGTTATGTGGTATTTTTTACCTAGACCATGACACAAAGAATTGAAAACATATTTATATCATAAGAAACCAAGTAAAACAAGTAACATATATAGTTGAAGAAGTGAATTTTATCCAAAGATAAGGAAACCAGTACTCCCAGTCTCAAAATCAATTTGGTCAAAGATTTCCTCCCAATCCATGGATGACACCATGGGTTAGATAAGTCACATCACCAATATGGGGAGCACCACAACTATAACCATGGTGTACTCAAGAATAGATCCCATAGATGTGGGGAATGACTCAAAATTAACCTTGGGCATATTATCAAAACCAACAACCATATTGGGTACAATAGTCACCACCTCATTGGTCAAACCAACAATATTAGACACAAAGAAGGTTTCCTCCAAAATACACCTTAATGCCTTCATAACCTCAGCTACCACAAATTGAGCAATAGGTTAACCAACCATAGTTACTTTCCCAACTAGTGGAAAATCCTAAGAATGGGCAAAATACACCTATTTATGGAGCTGATCAAGAAAGTAATATTTCAAGATGTTAGCTAAATGTATTAATGTTTAACTCATATCAAGGAAGGTAGTAAGATATTCACCCATTACCATAACTAAAATTCTTGATGATGAAAACACTCATGATCCACATGTAATCCAAAAACCAATTGAATAAAAGGTAGAATCCACAATCAGACCAATCATAATTCAAGATCCCTCTGTTATTCCATTTCCTGAGAGACTTAGGGAAGAAAAACCTAGGGAATATTGTGAATTGATGCATGGATTAAAAGAGATGAAGATATAAATTACACTACTAAGAGCCATTAAATATATTCATGATTTGAATCAAATCAATAATTGATTATGTATCAAAGTAACAAAAAGAAAGAAGAAATATCCTAAAATAATTTAGATAACTAGAAAAATTATTGATTTACTAGCAAGAAATATACTTGTTCCTAAATATGGAGATCCTGATAGTCTAATGATGAATATGATAATTGGGAACAAGTCTATTCCAAATGTGCTTATAGATATAGGTGTTGCCTTCAATATAATGATTATCAACATAATAGAGTATTTATCTTTGATAGGGATTCAACCTTACACTACAATATTGTAAATGGAACATCAATCCACTGTTACCCCTAAAATAACCATATATATGTTTTAATCATCATAGAATCCCAAGAATATCTTATGGATTTCATTATCCTTAATCCTAAACCAAAGAGGTTAGAGTATTCAATCATTCTTGGTAGACCTTGGTTAGCCATAGTTGTAGCACAAATTGAATATATATCTATAAACATGACCATTTATAATGGAATTCATGCTAAATGGATATCTCTCTATTCATTTGCTAGACCTTCAATGGATCTTTCTGAACATATATGGTTGGATCATCCTAAATTAAACTAGACTAGTGTGTCTTCCTTAGTAATGGTTACCATCAAAGAACATATCCAATATTTTTAGGAACAAATAATATAATATTTAAACCAAGGAATCCTAGCTTTGAATTATGATAGTTTTGCTTTGAGTTCTAAAATCTTAGCTCTAAAGACTAGTAGCTTAGCTTTAAATACTAGTAGCTTAGCTTTGAAGATTGATAGCTATGTTGTGAAGATGAAAAATAATGAATGATAAGAATCAAACTCTATTATAGATAATCAAATAAATTCCATATGTTCACCAAACATGTTATCTGGTCTTCAAGACATTTAGCAAGCTATAGTTGACTAGGTTCAAAATGCGTAGAATTCATTTTTACATGATTTTCATTGTCCATTAACCAATATGCTTTCCACAAGTGAATTTTTTTAAAAGGATGTAGATAAATTTTATATGTTACTACCACACACATGTCCATTTAATTCCTTTATGATTGAATATAAACAATTAAATTCCATTGTTCCAGGCACTAAATAGATTGCAATCTAACCTGGTAAATTGTTGAATATCATAGTTGGTTAACTAACCAATAGGAAAGAAAGGTGTTTGATGTATTAGTAAAAAACACAAAATATTTTAATTTGGATTATAATAATATTAAAGGAATACATCCCAGTGTCTTTACACATCACATCTACACTAAAAATATTAGACTAGTCAGATAACCCCAATGGAGGATTAACCCAGCCTTGAAAGAAATTGTTAAGGAGATAAAAAAATATTAGAAGTTGGTTTTATTTATCCCATATATAATATACAATTGGTTTAACCTCTAGTATTTATAGATAAAAATAATTTAAAATAGAGAGTTTGTGTAGACTACAGAGAACTAAATAAAGCCACTATAAGAGACTATTTTTCCTTGCCTTTTATTGATCATTTTTTGGACAATCTAATAGGAAAATAGTATTTTTATTTATTAGATGGAATAAATGGATATATTAAAATTATAATATAAATTTAAGATAAAGATAAAAATAAATTAACCTACCCTTGGGGAACATATGCTTATACATTCCTTCCTTTTGGATTGTGCAATGCACTTGCTACCTTTTAGAGAGCAGTGTTGGTCATCTTTTTGGATCTTAAAAATGATTATGTGAAAGTATACATGGATGTTTTCACTATATATAGTATTATATTTGATGAATCATTAAACAATTTGGATAAATTTCTTACCATATGTGAGGATCATCAAGTATCTTTAAGTCATGCGAAATGCATCATATTGGTTGAGAAAGGGATAGTCTTAGGACATCATATCTCTTATCAAAGAATAAAAGTAGATCCCAAAAATATTGAGGTAATTTATAATATCCTCATTATATAAAAACAAATATATTTTAATTTTTTTCTTAGTCATATAGGATATTAAAAAATATTTATTGAAAACTTTAGCAAGATAGTTGCGCCTATGTTTTCATTGCTAACAAAAGATAGTGAATTTATATGGAATGATAAGTGTAAAAAAGATTTTGAAACATTAAAAAAAAAGTCATGACTACTCCAGTTTTGAAAGGACCTAATTGAAAAAATATTTTTCATATCTATATTGATACTTTTAATAGTGCATTAGGATTAGTTCTAGGACAAAGGGATGAGGATGGAAAGATGTATGAAATTTATTATATCAGCAAGAATCTTAATCCTATAGAGAATAACTACACTACTATAGAAAAATAATTTATTTTTATTATCTATGCTATAAATAAGTTTAGGCATGATCATTATTGGTTATTAGGTATTTATCTATACATACCATTCAACTATTAAGTACTTAATGAATAAATTAGTAGTAGGTGGGAGAATAATTAGATGGCTATTGCTATTGCAAGAATTTGACATTACCATTATAGATAAATCAAGGAAGCATAATGTTGCTAACTTTTTGTCTAGTTTTATCACTATAGGTGAAGATGAACCTATAGAGGACTCTTTTCTAGATGAACAACTATTTTATATATCTACATACTCTCCATAGTTTGTAGACATGGAAAATTACTTGGCAATAGGGAAGTTTCTTCATTACTTTACTTCTAAAGAAATAAAATGTTTGGTTAAAACTAGTTCTCATTTTAAATGGTTTAAAGGCATGTTGTTTAAAATTGGACCTGATCATGTACTTCATAGGTGTGATAAATAAGATGAAGTGTATGGTATTATAAGAGCATGCCATAGTGAACTAAGAGGACATTATTAAAAAAAAGGACCAAATATAATATCCTTGGTGTAGGTTATTGCTAGTCATCTCTTTACAAAATTGTCAAAAGGTTTGTATGGCAATGTGATCTAACCAAAGGATGATTAAGCCTACTCTAGCCTTTGAAATTCCTCTCCATCCTCAAATAATTTTAGAACCATTTGAAAAATGGGGTTTGGATTTTATTTGACCAATCAACCCACCATCTCAAGGAAAGGAATATTTACTAGTATGTACTAATTATGTTATTAAGTGGGTTGAAGGGCAAGCACTCACCTTTGCTAGGGAAGAAATGGTTGTTGATTTCTTATATCATAAGATCATTCTAATATTTGGAGCTCCTAAATCTATTATTTTAGATCAAGGACCCCAATTCATGTCAAACATGATCAAGGCTTTTACATAATTATACTAGATCAATCACAAGAAATCCTCACCATATCATCCCCAAGCTAATGGGTAAGTGGAAGTCACTAGTAGAGATTTGGAAAACATTCTAACTAAAATAGTGAAAAAAAGTAGAAAAGATTAGGTAGATAAAGTACCTAAAGTAGTTTGGGCATACAATACATGGAAAAAAAATATAGTCTTCTCTCCATATGTACTTGTGTATGGAAAGAAACATTTTTTACCAATAGACTTTGAATTATAGACATTGAAGACAATAGTTAATATGGGAATTGATTTTTATAAAGCACAAAAAGAAAGAATCATAAAACTAAATGGGATAGATGAAGTAAGAATGGATGCACTCACTCAAACCAACATGATCCAAAAGCAAAGAAAATAGTGGCATGATACTCACATCAGAAAGATAGTTTCAATAAGGGGATTAGACACTTCTATTTGTAACAAAATTCCACAATTTCAAGGGTAAGCTTAAGATAATATGGTTGAGACCATACCTAATCAAAACTATTTTCAATAATGGCTCTGTCCAACTTTAACCAATTGATGGTGACCAAAGGACACTTTTGATCAATGACCATACACTTAAGGTGTACATAAGACCTCTCATTTAGGAAGAGTTTATTGAGCATAATCAAGATAAATTTGACCTTGTGGAAGAACCTAGTTCTTCCACTAAGGCCAAATGTTATTTGCAGTAGACATCCAATAAAGGAGTGCTAAAAATCAAAAAATGATGGTTCTCTTTCCTTCAAAATTAAAAAAATATAAAAATGAGAAAAAAGTATAAAAAATATAAATATAAAAAACTACTAAAAGGTGAAAACTAGAAAATGACACTTTTTAGAAGAAAACTTCTATAATAAAATATGAATTGTTATCAACTAACCTATCTTCTCAAACTTGTTTACCTTGCATAACACAAAAAATCTAGAAGATAGGCATGGATCTGTAAAACAAAAGTATAATTGTATTTCTTTCCCAAAAGGTTAGGTATTTTCTTTTTCATGTCATGCATGTGTAATCATTAGGTAGTTAACACTTTTTTAAATGGACAAGTTTTGGTGATGCCACATGGATGTGATGAAGTTAGCATCACCATCACATTCAAAGATTTTATGTGTAGTTTTTTTTAAAAGGACCCTTTCAAAAATATATGATGTGATGCAAAAATAATTGTGGATATTGCTTCAAGTGATGCCAATTATGACCCTTACACCACATCATTGATAATGACCAAAAAAATATTTTCCTTTTAAATCTCATATGCTTCAAAGTGCTCATCATAATTTTTACCATAATATAACTTAATTTTCATTTCATTGTTACTACTATCCATTATTACATCATATTCTCAATTTATTGCCTTCCTCTATGTCTTATGTAATTCTAAGCTCCATTTTTCATATCATGATCAAGTTTTTGAGGAAATAGAGATAGCTCTGAAGATGGGAGGTAGGATGAATAAAAATAAAACATAGTCATCAGATGTGTTACTACAAGATGAGTCAGCTAGAGATATTTTTTTTGTGTAAGATGGTTAAATTTCTTGAAAAATGTTTCAAGGTTTTCAAGAAGATATTGTAAAAAAAATCTTTGAAAATTTTGATGAGGACCATTATGTTGTCAGAGGTAAATACATTTTAGTAGATCCTTTTCTAATCAGTACACTCTCTAAAATTCTTGAGGAGGGTGTAGTTGTCATAGATAGATTAAGTTTTATCAACTTAATTTAAATGTTTATTAAAGGAAATGAGTTCCATCCTAGATTGGCAAAATCCCAAAAAGGTGTGGCAAGAGGAATTATGAGAGATAACCTTCCATAGGCATGGTAGAATGTTACATTTTGGGTTATGAAATATCTTACATATGATGGTAAATTTATAGTGGTTGGTGGAGATGCCATGTGACTTCTTATTCACTTGAGGAAAGGATATTCTAGAGTAGGGTACTAGGTAAATCTTTCATATTTTCTTCATAATGCCATAATTAATGTTTCTCAAAAATTAAAAAGAGGAGCAGTGTCCATTAGACACAATGGTTTGGTTAACCTTATCTGTCGACATCATTTTATACAAAAACCTAAGGGTGAAAAGGCCAGGTCCTCCTTTCTCTACAAATACTCCTAAATTTTTGTTAAAAAACCAACATGTCCTATCTCCTTCCCCCAAAATAACAAAAATTGAATAAGGCCCATCTTTAGAGCCCTCAAATCTAAATATGTTTCATCGAAGATCAAAAAGATGAAAGGGGGTTTCATTAGAAAACCCTAATCCTCCAAGTAAGATCTGATGAAGTCATTGGCTCATTCTACATGAAAAAGGACATGTATATGAAACCAAAATTTTGGAAAGCTTAAGATTTCCCAACATATGTTGAACAAGTAGCTGAAGAAGAACCCCATGCATAAGAAATTATAGTTAAAAAAGAAACCCTTATATAAAAAATTAAGGCTCAAGAAGTAGAAAGACCTTTTCCCTCTATAGTTGATAAGGGTAAAGATCCATGTATAAAATAAGGTCCATATTCCCCCCAACTTGATAATGAATAATAAGAATTGCATCACGGTATGGCTCTATCTTGGAATGAAAAAACTATTCAACAACAACAAACAGAATTGGATTTTCTCCATTCAACACTGTAAGGTAAGAACAAATTATTTATAATTTGGAAAGAAGATTTGAATAACATATTATTAAAGTTAGAGAAAAAGAATAAATTATTATAATAATGAGTTCTAAGTATACTAGAATGCATAATTAGGGGTTTTCCCAAACTCAAGAATTAAGTACTTAACAAAATTAACTCGCCAATAAGGATAGCCAAATTGTTAATTTACAAAATTCTATTATTGATAAAGATACTTAAATTAATAGTTTACAACAATCTATTTTTGATAAAAATACATTAATAGCACAATGCATTGCTCATACATAAGAGATAACCACTTAGATCACTGAGTTACAAGCCTCTTTACAAGCCATGCAGAGGGAGATGAGGGAGATATCAATAAAAACTAAAGGAGCTATAAGAGTTGTTCCTTCCTTCCCCCTTCCACTCCATGAAATGATTTCATTTTGGAATAAATCCCAACATAAGATTTAGAGGTTGGAATAATACAATACTAAGATTAAAGAAAAGTCTTAACAGTAGCTACAAAATATCAAACCTTCATTCAGAATATTCAAATTATTATCATGCAAGTAACCTTCCTCTATCTATGTTATTTTTATTCATGAATATTTATAAAAATGGCAGATATATTTAATTTCTCTTGGATTTTCTCATATTATTGAAGATGAACACATGTTTATGGATGTATTTCTCAAGAGTACCACATAAAGACAAGATGAAATTTGTGAATTCTATCTTTTTAACATGTTGGGTTATTAGTCTAATTTTTTAGTAAATTTATTTGTAGGGGAAACATAATTATGTGCTTTCCTCTCTACTCTAAGAAATCGGATAGCATGACAACAAGCACATAATAAATATTTGGAATTGTAGAATACCACAAGTTTATGGATTAGACCCCAATTTTAGAGGCTTGTAACCTTCTTATTTATTTTCATTCCATATACCATATGCACATGAAAAATAAATACCATGAATTATTGAGAGCCAATTTATCAGCTTTTAGATCTTTTATGAGCTAAAATTCCATCAATTCCATTAATGTTAGCATATCCAGGTTGGAGACTTGTTACTTTAAAATGTGGGGAAGTCATGAGTCTCACCACTATCAAGTGGAGTCCTAGGAGAGATCAGTTAATTACATAGATTATCACTTATCTCTTAGATGAATGAGGCTAAAATGTATGGATTTGAATGAGATTTAGACCTCCCATTCTTTTATATCCTCTATCTGCATGGTAGAGTTGGTACAATCAAGTAAAAGTTGAATTTTAGGCTTGGCTCCACACAATAATAAGGGATTAACAAGGATTCTTTCCCATAGGTCATCATGATTGGGGGTACCATTTTCAAAATTATGATCTCAATCAATGGTTAGAATCTAGACTTTTAGATTGAAGACCAACTATCCCACTTGTTTACAAGAGGATTTGCAAAAGGTAAAGTGTGTGGGAAAAATGATGAGCATTCCGTATAGCTCATTATATCTAATACAAATTATCCATAAGTGTTGTATTTTGGTTATATATTACATTGCATTTAATAGTTAAGATCTTATATAAGTAGGAAATGAATTCAATTGTCATTTTATTTTATATGATATATTGTTAATTCTTTATCATGTTATTATGTCTAACTTAGATGAAATGAGCACAGGTTTGTGTACAAAAATACATCCCTATGGTAGGATCATTTTGAGAAGACATCAAATAATTTTGGAGACTCTTTTTAGAAATAATTTTGAGGATTTGACGAATGATCTCTAAATATTTGATGCTCCAAAGATGCTTCAAATATGTTTTGAAGGTACTCTGAAGACTTATATAAAATGCTCTGAATATGCCCAAGCATACTCTAAAGATGTCTAGCTAGATCTTACTGATCAAGATAGTGATTCTAAAGATATCTATTTTATATAATTAGACTTTACATATTTAGATATCTTATTTTAGACATTACTATTCATAGTAATGGTCTAAAATGATGTAGATATATTTGTACATCTATTTTGCAAAACTAGATAAATCTCTTTAGATCTATGTTAGTTATTTTCTATCTAATGTTATTTGACTTAGTTCCAATGCCTTTATATAATCATTTGATATGATTACTAGATCATTTATATTTTAAATAAGTATATTTAGCCATTTAGATTGCCAAATTTTGTATCCTGTGAATAGATGTTGAGATATGCTTTAAAATGTGTATCTCCTTCTCATTCCAAATAGTAAGATAGTTGTTGAAGTTAGTCAATTAGAAACTAGTTTAAACATTATGTATGCAGTCAAAAATACATCATGTCTATAAATCAATCTTGGCTCAAAGAAGATAAAACATACCTACACTTCTAATTGGGAATATATTTGTTAAGTGAAAGCATGACTGATATGGGGATTTGTTAGACCTGATTAGGGGACCACTTGTCATAATACACCATGCTAAGAATGGTTTTAAAGCATAAATTCTAACACAATCATGAAAAAACCCTAAAAGAGTCCTAGGTTTTGATATTCACTCTATTTTAATAAACAAGAAATTAAATATAATCTAGTACATGCCAAAGTTTGTGGTATAAAGTGGAGGTTAGAAACAAAAAAAACTAAACTAAACATGCATACAAGAGATATACTCACATCAATGTATATAGAGTCTTAATGAATGGGAGAGAAACAAAACTACATTATTTATCTACTCTTATAAAGGATTAATAAAGTTAAGAATACTTAGCTTGAAGATGAACCCGTCGAGCCTTAATCTCTCCCTTGGACAAGGTGATTTGTAAGAGATTGTTGTGGTATGTAAGTATAACAAAGATAAATTAGCTCTAGGCTACACAACCTATCTATCCATCTAAAATACATTTCCACAAGACAAGATCCATATCTCCAAAGAAAGTATGGAAACTTATATTTTATTCCTCAATTAAAATGGTCAATAGTCAGATGTTCATTCTCACTTATTCTTCTTCACTTCTCTATTCTCAAATGGTTGGAAATGAACTTGTATAAATAGGTAGATCTTACCCTAAATCCTTATAAATATGTTGGCTGAATAGGGTTGACCCAATTGATCCTATATTTTTTAGGAGATAAATCACTAGGTATTGAGCTAATTAGGCCAAAGGGATAATAAAACTCTAAGTGAAAATATCCCTAAATAGTATAGGGTCGACCCAGTCAACCTAGTATAGTAAACTAGTGAAAGGGGGTTAAGGAAAGAAAAATGAGGAAACTAATGTGACAAATGATTGAAATGGGTACAACTAAAAAGAATAATCTCAAGGTAAATGGTTTTAAGATACAAGTGTGTATATGTCAATTGGAAAAAGGGACAACAATCTTATGAAGCACAAATGGTCTTCCAACCCCTTTCTCAGTGCACCCTTTAAGGCATACACTTAGAGATATTGAGATTTGATGGGTTCCTACAAGATACAAAGTGTCACTAAGTGATAAAAGTTTGAAAATATTATGTGTATACATATGCCTCATGCGAAGCTCATCATGTATCATGTAAGTGCAACTCAAGATGGTGCTTAGGGAATAGAATATGATAACACACACTGTTGATGATAAGTATAGTGTGGTAAGAAAAAAAAAAGATAAAAGAAAAGATAGAATTTAAAAACACATACCTTCACTTACCTTAGTGTTGTAGATAAAAAAAGTAGACTTAAAGAGAAAGTGAAGGTGTCCAATGTGAAGAACACTAGGTGACCTATAGAAGTTAGTGCAAAAAATAGCCAAAAGTAAAAAGTTTTAGAATATAGGAATATGACAGTGGAAAATATTCTCTATGTCATCACAAATCTAATGTATTTTATATTTTTAAAAATGGATGAGTATAAATAAAGATATAGATAAAAAAGGAATTTGTTGGAAATTAATTGAAAGATTAAAATTTTTAAAAGTGTTTTTAAATAGGGAAAAAGAGAATTCATTTGTTATTTTGACTTGTGAAAAAGAGCTCTAGAGACCAAATGAGCTAGAATGGCGAGGAGACGACAAGCTAGATGAGGGGGAGATCCAGGAGTAGTAGTGGGTGCACTAAAAGTATACAAATATGAATTTTAAGCTAATTTTGGAGTAATTTAATGAATTAAGTGTATTTTTAGAAAAATATAATTTTTAGAATTTATATATGTTATAATGAAGCCAAATTAGATTCTATAGGTAGGAAAAACCAAGACAGGAAATAGGTTTGAAATAATTAGGGAGAAAACTACAAGGCACTTTTTTAGGAAAATGTGAGGGATCAGTAGGAAAAACAATTGGTCAACCCAATCAACCTAGTAGGTTGAAAATTAGCAAAATCCATACTATTGACCCAGTAGGTATGTGTTGAACCTGTATGTTTTATAGACTAATTACCTAGTTTAGTTTTGCCAACTGAGCCAAAAAGTCCAAAATGATAATGTAGTACTAGGGAGGGGAAATAAGAGGGTTGACTTAGATTTTTAAGTCAACTAGGTTTAAAATAGGGAAATTTTTCTCAAACTAGGGTAACCAAAGAACCATAATGCTATGGAAATGCATGTAAAAGGCCAAAAAAGGATAGAATGGCCCAAAATGACTAATTAAGGGGAAAAAGGACTAGGTAGGCTTAGAATAGGTTCAAATGAATAAATTAAAGTTGTTTAGGCTTGTTTTTTATTGAAATTATAAAAATAATGTATTGTGATTATACATGACATGGAAGATCTAATACATATTTTTTATTTCTTGATTGTAGTGATGACCCCTATTTTGGTGATTGGTAGATGCATCATGACTACCAGATCTATTGGAGCATTTGATGATTGGAGATAGAGATAGACTAGTATTTATAGGCCTAGGAAGGATACTAATATGTGCAAGATTCCCTTAAGTGTTAATCTATTAGTCATGTTCCTAGAATGTAAGGAACAACTAACTAACACCTTTAGATGGGAGGTAGATGGGGATGTAGTAGAGGTATCTATCACTCTCAAGGATGTATATGCCATCCTAAGGCTATCGATAGTAGGAGAACCAATGACTACAGGGATAATAGACAATATGGAGGAGAGGAAGCATTAGTCTTGTGGGATATAGGCTTAAAGATGATATTGGTGGGTGGGAGAGTTAGCATGTTAAACATATATACATCACACATTCTAGATATTTGAAAAGCTATGATAGGGCTTATGACATAATGAGTGCCATGTCACAAATTAGATGGAAAGGTACCACTATTTATGGTAGCCTTGAGTTGGATGATCCTAGAGGAGGGAGTACTATATGATTTCAATTCTATCATATGGGTCTACCTTATACATGATATATATGAGGTGTTGGTCAGAGGGTATAAGTTGATAGGATTGATCATATTAATGATGGATTGGATATATGAGAGATTTCCCATGTATTGACCATATGGGTTGCCCCATATGATCGATGATAGATCACCTTAAGTTTAGATATGGAGAGAGGACCAAGTAACACAAGTCATGTCCCATGTTCTAGAGTTGTAGATAGTGACATGTGTATACATATGGGCATATAATGACTACATAGTTGAACTCAGATAGAGTTACACCATTTACAACAAGGATAGAGGTGGTTATATAATACACCTAATAGATAGATCCACATTTGGTGGTACTCATACCAATATATATGGGATTACTTCATCTAGCAACATCAATATCAATGCCTGAGTAGTGGGCTTGGCATGTGAGAAATCCATGGGGAGAAGGGGATTAGGGTCACTAATGATGAGACTAACACTTAGACCACATCATGAGTGACCATAGACTAAGTGATCTTGATAAGGATTAGATCAAGAGGAGAGGGGTGTGGAGGTAGTGGCACTATAGATACCAATGCCAACTATGTAGTGAGATGAACAATGACCATTGAGGATAGAACATCAATGGAGGTAGGAGAGAGTGAAGACTATCACCATCCCTAATGATTTAATAGGTGAGCTAGAGGAGAGTTAGATGATAGAGAGGCCACTCAGGTATAAGCTAAGATAGACATGAGCCATGATATCTAGATTTGTACTAAGGAAGAAACCTACATAAGAGGTGATAGGAGGCTATGCAGATAGAGAGACTATGCTAGGAGGTCATGTGGATGGCAAGACCATAGTGTCTGAGACATAAATAGGTAATAAAGATGATTAAATTATTGCTTAAATTTTTATTTTTAAAATAGAGACTAGAGATAGATAGATATTATGAGATATAAAAGTGATCTAATATCTATCTAGGTGTGATTTTATGGGTGTAGCTAAAGATAAGGAGGAGAGATGGGGGTCCCTTATGAATAAATCAATCCATGATGTCCTAGATGAGACTCTATAGTTGTATGACCCTACTATATTAAAGGACCCTAGTGTACTATCTACCCCAGCTCAAGTGAGCTAGTTTAAATTAGTAAGGGAGGTAGTGAGGTAGATATGAGCATAGATAGAGGATGCATCCACCAGTAGAGATGGGTGAAGGTGAGATATGTGTATGGAAGGCACTAGCAGAGGAGGGAGATGTGTATATGGCTATAGTTATGTTGATGATATATGTACATTAGTGATTTTGACCTAGTTGGTATAGGCATAGGTACAAGTAGCACACTTATAGGGATAGGTAAAGGGACTAAGATCTTGAATGGCCTCTTTATAGAATACTATTCAAAGGAGTTAGATCAAGGATTTTACAAGTAGTGTGGCTAGCCATGAGATAGATAGGATGGATCCCAGCCATAAAGCTAGAGCATTATATATGGTTATACTTGATGTATCATTTTGGCATATTGATGTTGATTATGTATGTTGTCATCATTATGGTTATGGTTGTGGATTATTTGGATATAAATATTTCTAGCATATGTATTTATCTATTGTTTTATATGCTATAGGAAAAATATGAGATGTGGTTTCTTTTCTAGAAATATGTAGAACACAGGCATGGGTAAAAAGAAGCAGGCAAAAAGGACTTGGTAAAATATAATAAATCAAAATTTTAATACATGCTATTTCAAGTTGGAAGATGTGTAATAAAAATAAAATGACTAAGTATAAAGAACCAAAGTATGGTAAAATGAGATGGTATAAAAAATGAATTTGTTTTTAAACTAGAGTGAAAGATTTTTGCATCAAATTAAAACAAATAAAATCATATACTAAATTGCATTGGGAAGTATGAAAATAATATAATAAAATGGAAGGTATGTAAAAGGGCACAAATTTTATAAAAATAAATTAATTAAGTCAATCAATTATACTAAATTACATTGGGAAGTATAAGAGAAAAACAAAATTGGCAAAAGATCAATCTTAAATTTATTGCACTAATTCAAGCTGGGAAGTATAAAAATTTCAAAAAATGGTTGTATTATTACATGCACTTAGAAAATAAGAATATAAGTGCAAAATAGAAATTAAGTAAACATAAAAACATAATAAATCAAGATAAGAAGAAATTTAGTCATGCATAACTTCATAATCAATCAAATCTTATCTCATATTTGACACATGTAATTTTGTTTGTGACTTGGATTATTAGAAAAATTTGTGAGGAATGCCAGGTCCTGTCCATGGTATTATGAAGAAAATCACAAAGAGAAAACCACTAGGGTGGAATAAAGAAGAAAAATTAGGTAATAAAATATGTGGGTAATAGGAAGGAAAAAGGTGGTAATTTTTTAAGAACATTGGGTCCTATCCATGGTCTTACAAACCAACTCACAAATGAAATACTAAGGATAGTAATTAATATAAAAAACAATATTTCTCAAGAGGAAATATGATGGATATAGGTAATGAAAAAGGGGTTTTAAAAATCAAGACTTAGACATCTTATGAGAAGACTACAGGAGATAAGAGGCATATTAAGGACATGAAAAGCCACTAACTAGTGACCATCAATGTACAGAGGAAACATGTTCACTATAAAAACAAAGCTTTGTAGACATATAAGCATGATAATAAGATAAAATAATGAAGGTAGATTGGTTTTTTAAAAAAAAAATAGACTTACCTTACCACAACATGTTCCCCATTTTTCAAGACCCCTTATAGATATGTCATTTTGCTACAAAGATTGGGTACTTATGTGAGAAAGTAGGTAGCACTATTTTTTTTTATTCTCCTCTTCTAATCTACTATCCTACCATACCCCAAAGGACCTCACCTTTATCATGAGGCAAAATATGGAGTTTGAGCTTTGAATAGAAGAAGGAGATGTGCTTTGAGTCACATCTTTTAGTTTGATTTGACTTTTAATAAATTTTTTGCCTTTTATATCATTGCCTTTTGTAAAATGGTTTGGTTTTTAAATTTTTATGTATTTTTAAGATTCCTCCTCTATACAGATTTAGAATGACCAATCATGAGAGATGTAGTGATACACATGAATGAGCTTTAGGCTAAGGCTAAAGGAATCTAAGTAACCAAAGACAAAGACTGACTAGGACACTTAGGATTAACAATGAATGAGCATGTGATATCAAGTCTCAACCATGTATATGCTTAGTTTGTAAAAAAGGAAGAAGGGAAAAATGAGATCCAATGATGGATTGGTGAAAGGAGATTATAATGAGATACATTATTTGCTAATTGATCACATGGTAATAGAAAACAAGGGCCAAAGGGAACAAGGTTGGTATAACCAATTTAGAATGAAAAATAATTGTGAAAAATAGAGATAAGAAAGAAAACAATCATGAAGGAAAGGAGGGAATTTTGAAAAAAATTCAAGAAAGAAAGAGAAAACAATGATAAATAAAAGTAATCATATACAAATATAAATAACAATATAAGCAAGATATATTACAAAAGGTAAAATCATTATATAATTATTTGACATAGTGTCAAATGATATAACAAATAGATAAAAAATAAATTGGAGCACTCATCTAATCAATATGTAAATGTAAAAACACCATGAATATGCTCATAAATATTTATAAATCTACCCACACACATTATCCAAGACATCAGATAAATCTTTATGAAGATAGATACAAATTGATACTAATGTCTCATCAATATTCAATGAAAAATGGGAAAGGAATTATCTTTTAATATCCTCAGCTAAAAAAGTAAGAATGCTTGATGGATCATGCTAAGCAAGGAAATCAGGCAAGGGATGTTTAGGAGAATGCATATGATCTAGCTCAATGAGAGATTTAGGAATCACTAGTGGAGAAGGATCCATGGGTGAGGTAAGGTCCATAGGCAGAATAATCACAAGTGAAGGTAGAGAAGGTGATGAATGGATCATAGGAGGGGATAAAACCACTAGAGGTGGAGCCATGGGAGAAGAAGGAGAAGCCTTCTTATGGGGATGACCTATGGGAGGGATGGAATAAGTTATAAGAATAGATATAAGGTGATCTTTAAGGTGTTGTTGAAGGATGTGGCAATGATCAATGTGATGGGTTCCACATTGGTGTCATAGACAATACACTTCACCATACTTAGGTATATATTTAGGTAGAATCTTTAGGGGATGCATGGCTTTGTCTGAGTAAGGAGAGGAAGGATACAAAGTAATAATATATTATCACAATTTACAATTATGTGTATAAGAATGATTATATATCTGATGGAAGCAATAGATATGCTTGTGATTTGTCTTAGGAGAAACACTCATAGAAGGAGGTGTAATAAGAGTGGAAGAAATTGGAGAAGACTCATCAACCCATTTGTTGGGCAATGGATCTATCTAAGGTAATGAAAGAAAACCATCACTAAAAGAAGGTGTTGATGGAGGAGGAATGGAACTAGGCTCAATGAAATGAGTAATAAGATGAGAAGTAAGGGTATGCTCAATGAGAGTAGGAGTGGGAATAGGGTCAACTATAGCAAGAGCAAGAAGAGGCTCAACTATAGTGGGAGAAGGAATGGGCTCTGATAAGGGATCTATTAAGGGAGGAGAAGGATTTATAGAAGGTATAAGAAGGGTCACACTAATATCAAGAGTAAACCAACTATGGTGATTAGGGTACTTAGCAAAATGGTAAGGCCCAGTCATATCCTGATCCATGAGCATACTCCTATGAGGCTCCTCAGTAATTGCAGGTGTTGGTGCTATCTCTACCCTATGATAAATAGAAAAAATATTAAAATTAGGAATTATAAATGAAGGAAGATAGTAAGATATGAAAAAAGACTCAAGTAAAGATGAATGATAATAGATAATCTCAACATCATGGGCCTATACAAGACTACCTAAAAATATATCATCTAAGGATAACCATCATCATAATCTAGGGTGTGAAGATCAATGACACAAGTAGGGATGACCTTATCATTCGAGGAAGTGTGGTGAATATCATGTCAAGTCCTGGTCAAGACTATATGAATATCATCACAAGGAGTCATGAGAGAATGAGGCTATAAGGAAGCAAGAAGATGCAAGATGAGGTGAGGGGAGAGATCAAAAGTTTTAATATTTAGGTTAATCTCATTGATCTCATCATCATTATAATATAATAGGTTAGGAAGAATGTTCCTAATGAGTTTGGGATGTCCATTGTAACCTCATTTTGAATTAATAAGAAAATTAAGACCCTGAGACACATGCGATAAAATGTTGGGCAAAGGGTTCAAGAGTATAAATCTTGAAGACACCATAGTCTTGGAATTGTTCAAAATTCTAAGTGTTAGTATTACCTTAAATCCTATAAATTGTCTCCATTATGAGGGAATTTAACACATTGGCAGGGATAAGAAGTAATGGCTCTCATATGGTGAGTTTATGGCCTACTAGCATGATGTTATAAGAAAGGGTAAAGTTAAATATCATCACCTTCACACAAATGATTATAGGTGGGATGGTAATGAGAAACATCACACAACCTAGAGGAGGAATTTGCCTTCTATCATATCCTTGGTAGGTGTTGTGTGTAGACTTGAGAATACATTCTGTATATCCAAGGGTGTTAATGAAGTTGAAAGAGGCAATGCATGTGCCAAAACCCTTGTAAATCAATGCACCCTTAACTTGGATATCACCTATTTGAAAACTAATGAACAAGGGAGGATCATCTACATCAAGAAAAATCTCATCGAGAATCATAGAAGCTATAGGAAATTTTAAGGAAAGAGAAGTGTCCATAGTTTCATTAATGTTGATAGACATCTCTTCACATTTTTGTAATATACTATCCTCAGATATAGATAAGGTTACTTCCCATCCTACTAGGGGAGGATGAGGGACATTTATTTCAAATAATAGTTTTATAATATAGTTTTAATGACATGGAAAAGTCCTCATAATCTCAAGGAATATAATCTAGGATGGGAGATTAGTGAGTTTTGTGATGGGAGGTTACTCATCATAACCCAGAAGAAGGTTGTTAGATATAGATGCATAATGACTAAGGAGGTCCTCTGAAGAAGGAGCCAAAGTGCATTGAAATTTATGTTGAAAAGAAAAATAAGGTGTAGAACAAGGTTGTAAATTATGTTGTGATGATGAAGTAACTAGTTTAAGTTAATTTTGAGAATTGGTAGAAGTATTACTATAATTTTGAGTATCATTAGTGTTAGAAGATGACGGAAGAGTGATATAAATAGAAAAGGAAGTGTTATCTAAGGGAGATTAGTAAATTGGATCATCAAAAGTAATAAGGTCATCTTGCCCCAACTCATTTAAATGAGTTGGAAAAGAATCATGGATACCACAATATGTTCTAGATGAAAAAAGAGTGTAGATAGGTTAGGAATCGATAAAAGAAACTACCCTTCACATATTAGTCATGTTATCCACGTTCTCTTCATAATTGGGTTCAACAAGACTTTCTACATTATTGGTGGAAGGGGTGGCTTTATCTCGATTGTCTTGGATAGGTTGATGATTAGGAAGAGGGTCTTTGTAGATAGCCAAATGGGCATTATCTTAGTTCAAAGCTTGAGATTTATCATGTGATTTATAGTCCTTAAAAATAATTTCATAAGCTTGTTGACACTTTCAAATGATATAATCATGATAAAAATTAGGACCTATAAGAAATTTCATTGCTAAATTATGAAGTTGTCTATAGGTCTCATGAGAATGACCCCAACTAGTGTGAAACCAAAAAAACTTGTTAGGATCATACCAAGATTTCATAGGATGAGTAGGTTCAATTTCTCATGGAAGAGGCCTAGATAGAAGATTAATAAATTCAGCTAAGGATAGAGGTTTATGAACATTAATGTTGTTTAGTGAAGATAAGTGAGGATTAGTATATTGTTGAGAAGGAGGAGATAGTTTCAACGAAGGGCTAGGAATGATAGCTTAAACATTGTGAATGGTATCATAAGAGTATGCAAAATCATCATTGGTAAAATTGTGATTTTTGTTATTAAGTAAGAGATGAGGACTTGAAGAAGGTTGAGGTCATTTGAATTGATTTATAAATAAATATTAATATTTAGCTTAGTCATTAGCCTCCTCTAATGTACGTGGAGAGAGACTGTGGACCTAATTTGAAGTTTAAGAAAAAGGGAATTAGTAAGGAGATGGAAAAGATTATCATAAATTATGTTCACATTTTTTTGACAAAGTTTTCCACCTTTTAACAAAGGCTTAATAAATTTTTTTTTCAAGTTATTTATAATTTATGAAGTGGGCCAAAGTGTTTTTAGGAAGATTACTAGTTTGGAATTATTGAACTAAATCATTCACTAAATCCTAAAAACTAGTAATGGAATGAGTTCTAAGTTGGTTTTACTAATCCAAGGCATCACTTGTGAAAGTTTTTGCCAATAGATTTGTAGCGACAAAGGTATTTAATTTAACCTAGTCCTTATATAGATTTCTAAATGTTTTAAGATGAAGGGTGGGATCAGTTGATCCATTATAAGAAATTATAGGTATGATACCTCATATATTAATGTTATCAATTTTAGTAGTGAGAGTTTCATGTTTGAGATGATTAATGGTTTTATTGACCAAAGGAGGTTGAGGAATGAGATTGCCTTGAGAATCTTGAAGAAGAGGAGGGGGAGCATTCTGGTTATGTATGCCCCAAGCCATTATTTGAGGATGAGATTTTAGATGAAGAAGGTGGTTTTGCATTCTCATAATTTGATTTATGTTGTGAGATTGAAAGTTATTCATTTGATTGATTGATTGTAACAATAGTTGATGTGTTTGATTAGCATTATTAGAAGAATTAGAGGTGGTATTAATGGCTTGGGTACCACTATTGGTGTTGATAGGAGCTTGAGAGGAATTATGAGAATGTGAGGCATTAGTAGAAAAATTTGATAGTGTAGAAAAATATGGACTAATGAATAGTTGAGAAGAAGATGAACTAGTAGCATGATTACCTTGGGTAGAAAATGATGCACTAGTGGAAGGATTAAGGATAGTGCATCTTATGAGAAGCCCACTAGATGTAGAACCTACCATGTTAGTGGATATACTAGGCATGGAGGTGGAAGAAGATAGATAAGAAGAGGTCATGGTATGAGAAGAGGACATAATCAAAGGAAGAGGCTGAGAATCAAAGAAAGTGGTACCCCAAAATCTAGTTGAGAATGGTATATTATGGCTAAGTAGGTGAATGATGCTCTTCAGATTAAACACTAATCATGAGATTATAAATGGTAGAAGGATATTTTCCTTGATGTTGAGTAAATTCATATATAAAGAAGAGCATTTTGAGGGTATACTTTAATTTAGGTTGGTATTCTAATGAGAAGAGAGGATTATACTGTGAAGAGGTATTAGGAGAGGTGCCATAGTTCATTGTGTGAGTGGGAAATATGAACATTATTAACATCTAAGATAGGATCCCTACTCTATTAATGGGAGACCATGTCTATCCACTATAACTTAGTATTTTCATCAAGTAGAAATTCCATGATTAATGGAAATAAAGTTAGATGAGAAAGAAAGAAAATAAGGAATGACAGAAATAATATAAGGTCGATTAGGTTAACCTAGCATAGAAATAGGGTCTATAAATAGTATAGGATCGACTAGATCAATCTATCATAGTAAATATAGGCTAAAAAAAGAGTAAATAGGGTCTAAAAATAGTATAACATCAATTGGGTTGATCCAATATAGTGAATAGAGGCTAGAAAAAGGTACATGATCGACTGGGTCAATCTAGTACAACATATAGGGAAAATTAAGAAACCTATAATAGATTGTGAACTAAAACAAGATAAATTTTTCAATTAATTTGAATATAAATAACTGAAGGGAAATAAAAAATCAATTGTATCAATGTTGGCTAATTTAATTGAATCACACAACACAAAACCTTGCACCAATGCTGGTTAATGCATGTTTTTGAAATATGAATTATAATTGAGCAAAGAGCAAGCAATCAACTTGAAAAGTAAAGAGATAAATAATTGGTCAACTTGAATGTTTATTATATTATTATAATATGATTTTATATGTGATGGGAAGTTGGCTATAATTAAGGAACTAGAAATAAATATAAGGATGGTTTCAGGTAGTTTGAACAGAAAGGGATTTGTAGTGGTAATGATATACACTTGATATTGGGGCCTATCCCCTTACTTAACATACCATAGTGATAAGGGTGCCATGTGATTAACTAGAATATACCATTAACCATGCTTTATAGTTGACCAAAACATCAAATTGGCTTCCCCTTTGGTGATGAAATCCAAGTAGGTTGGCCTTGGGTAGATAAATGTTAAAATAATTGTTTAAATTTTGTGATTTAGTTATGTGTGCATAAAATAGAAAATAGTGAAATTAAATGATTAATTAAAAACAACCTAATTAAATTATGTGATCTATTCTAAGCATACAAGTAACAAGAAAATAAATTGTAAACTATTTACTAGCATATAAGGTTAATTACAACTTTGAAACAAGGTATAGTGTTGATATAGTCAATAGCATATGAACATAATATAGATCAAGGTCAATATGGTTGATCCTATACTAAAAAATCAAGGTCTAAAAAATAAAAAAGGTTGGTAGAGTTGACCTAGTTATCCATACAACACATAGAACACAAAACTGGGTTGATAGGGTTGATCTAGTTGACTGTGTAGGGGTAGTTTTAAAGATTATAAACTATAAAAATAAATAATATAAAGAAAGAGACAAAGAGATAAAAAGTAACCTTGGTATATTATAGATGAAAATAATGAATATTTTTATTGAAGAACCTTGATATATGCTTGCAAATTTTGCTAACTAGGTCAACTAGGTCAATCAAGCTTTATAAAAACCTATTTTTGAATGCCTAAAAATGTACAAGGTTGATTGGGTCAACCTAGTATAATGAACAAGATGCTTGAAAATGTATAGGTTCAATTAGGTAGACCTAATTGTCTATATTGGAAGTCTAAAAAGATGAAAACTTGTACTAGGTCATCTAAGTCGATCTAGTATCCTATACCTAAAAACCTATGCAAAGAAGTTAGAGCTGGGTTGATGTAGTTAACCTAGTATGGTAAATATATGATAAAAATGATAAGAAAGAAAGAAATAATGAAATAAGGTGAAAAAATCCTATAAGGGTTAGTTCACATCAAGTTTAGTAGAATGTATGCAATCAAAAATGTATCATGTCTATAAATCAATCTTAGATTAGAGAAGATAGATCATACCTACACTTTCAATTGGAAATAAATTTGTTAAGTGGAATCATGACCAATATGAGGATCCACTAGACCCAATTAGGGGATCACTTATCACAATACACCATGCTAGGAAGGGTTCCAAAGCCTACAGTTTAACACAATCATGTAATAACCTTAAAAGAGTCCTAGGTTTTGATATTCACTCTATTCTAATCAATAAGAAAGGAAATATAATCTAGTGCACACCAAAGCTTCTATCACAAAGTGGAGGTTAGAAACAAAACAAACTAAGCAAAACATGCATATAAGACATATACTCATGTCAATGTATACATAATCCTAATGCATGAGAGAAAAGCACAATTACAGTATCTATCTACTCTTATAAAGGATAAATAAAGTTAGGAATACTTACCTTGAAGATGAACCCGTTGATCTTTAATATCTCTCTTAGACAAGGTGCTTTGCAAGATATTGTTATGGTATGTAAAGATAACAAAGACAAATCAGCTCTAGACTACACAACCTATCTATGCATCCAAAAGACTTCTCCATAAAATAAGATCCACATCTCCAAAGAAAGTATAGAACCTTAAGATTTATTCCTCAAGTAGAATGGTCAATAAGCATATGTTTATTTTCACTTATTATTCTTCACTATTATATTCTAAAATTGTTGGAAATGAACTTGTATATATAGGTAGATCTTGCCCTAAATCATTTTGAATATGTCAGTTGTATAAGGTTGACCCAGTTGATCCTATATATTTTCAGGAGATAAATCACTAGATCTTGAACTAAGTCAGATGAAGGCCTAACAAAACTCCAAGTGAAAAATATCCCTAAATAGTACAGGGTTGACCCAATCAACCTAGTATAATCAATTGATTAAAGGGGTTCAAGGCAATAAAAATGAGGAAAATGATGTGATAAATGATTAGAATGGGTATGAATACAAAGAATAATATTAAGGTAAATGGTTTTAGGATAAAAGTGTGTAGATGTAAAGTGTCAAAAGGGAAAACAATATTATGAAGCACTAATGGTATGCTCACCCCTTTCTTGGTGTACCCCTTAAGGCATGCACATAAAGAGATTAAGACTCGATAGGATCCTACAAGATACAAAATGTCAGCAAGTGATAAATTTTTAAAAATATTATGTGTATACACATTCCAATGTAATTTTTCATACTTGTATTTTTTTTTGATAATGAAATAAAGTTTAGCATTCCTTTTCATTACTAAGTAAAATTGTTCCTATTTTGTCGAAGGATCAAGGGCCCACTTCTCTCTAAGGATCAAGATAAATTGGTACTTTTAGTTTATATTTTACAAGTATTTTTTTAATCTAGGTATAATTCATTCATTTCAAAGTGTGATTTCCTTTTAAATGTAAGAGTGATTTATTTTAAAAGAAAAGAGTGATTTATTTCAAAGTAAAGATTGATTTCTTTTTAATTTAATATTTATTTCCTTTTGAATGCAAGTGTGATTTCTTTTTCAAAGAAAATCGTGAATTTATTTTTTAATGAAAGCGTGTTTCCATTACATGCAAGAGTTATTTCAATTTAATTCAAGTGAGTTTTCTTTATGCAAGAGTGTATCTTTCAATTTCATATAAATTAAAGTTTATTAACCTATCTCCATATTCAAAATTTATCAAGAATAATCTAAATGACAGTAGATAGTATCCTCACATCATGGAATATCGCATATCCTACCTAGTTGGGCAAGTCAAGGGAGGACATCATAATGTCTTATGCCATATGTTTAAGTTTTAGATGTTGATGGTGTGAATTCCATAGGATATATTTAATTATCATACCTTCTAGATTTAATTTTCTACAAAATAGAGTTAGAATCTTATTTATTGTCCTTAGGATTTAGACATCACAATAGAAGTAAATCCCCAAATAGTGAACTATAAAGTCTAATATCTAATGGTATCATTGCATATATATTTGGATACTATCCATGGTATAAAATGACACCAATCCATTGATTTCTTAAATGATAGTTATAACTATAGCCTATTAGACACAACAACATTATAGGAAGAGCAAGTCACAACAACAATTCCTAAATTAATAGAAGAAGTTCATGTTGAGAAAGAAATTCAGGAAAAAAACATACCAACAGAAGAGATTCTAGTACAATAAGCAAAAAAATCTCTTCCCTCTCCAACTCATGATACCAGACCTATACAAGACAAGAGAAAGTCCCTTATGGTCTCTAAGGAATAAAGACCTTCTAGTTCTATAGAGGATCCATAACTACAACTTACTCTTGCACTATCTAAAGTTAATTCCATCATAAGGTATCAATATTCAAATACTATTAACCACTTGGCCTAGTTAACATTTAAGGACCTTATTAATTCTTCTTTAACTTAAGGTTTAAATAGTTTTAATAATAAATGTCTTGACCATATAAATGAAATCAAAATTCTTGAGGAAAAAGTCACTCAATATGATGAGGAGATGGTATACTCATGGATATATATCACTAAGTTTGAAAAATAAAATTTGTTTTTAAAACATCAAATTCAGAACTTAGCAACAAATCTAAATCCTCCAATACAACTTTATGAGAAAGCTTCATCTATCTCCAAACCTTCAGTTGACTAGGCTTGACAAACCATTGTCTCACAGTTTGATTATTTATACAAATGGAATCAAATTTATTTAGAGTTTAAGGAACTAAAGAAACAAAATAAAACTTTATAAAAATAAAATTAGACATTAAGGGAAGACTTAAAGAAGGAAAAACAACAAATTCAAAAAGTTGAAGTCAATCTCCAAACTACCTATCAAATAGGAGAACATCTATTGGCTTGTAGATCTCCTTCTCTTTACTGTAGTCTATATCTACATGAACAATTTTATAGGTGGTAATTAATTATAATATCATGTGATCTACCCTAAAATATTGAGGATCCCCCTATTTTTTTGAACATCTTTCAAGATTTTACCCTAGAATATTAAATTTTATTATGTGAATTATACTTATGCAACATGGTATTAGGGGATTATAGTAAATTAATGATTAAATTACTTTAGGAGAATTCCATTTTATATCCCTTATCTCCATATATAATAATAAATTGGCATGGAAATCAAGGCATTATGAATATATAAAAAATTCAAAGACCATAGGATTGTGCATCAGACCTACTTTTGCTAGTGTGAGAATATTATTGGTTAAATTTAGATCTGCCTTTTTAATAAATCAAAATATCAAGGGTCATTATATAATTTTTTTGTATAATTACATTATTTATTTTTATTTATTCACAAGACAACATTTTGATGTTTTATTTATATGTAGTATCAGGTGTTGGGATATAATGACAATCTCACTAATAAAAAGGGAGGTCATATATCCAACTAATCTAAGATGGAGTCTCCAAAGAGCATAAGAAATAATGGACATGATTTTTGATGTACTCAAATTATGAGGAGTGTAAATGTGGATAAGCATGAGATTCATACCACAACTCCTCCTTATTCTTATTTCACCTTGGCACAAGTGGGTTCCTCATGTAGATGATAAGTTTAAGATTTGGAAATAGGGATTGTAAACCTATAATGGTTTTAGTATTATATAGGATAATCATTGGGCCAATGAATTTAATGTGTTTGACTTCAAATATCACTTACAAGATATAATTCATAGTTATTAAGGGATAAGTAGATGATTTTGTAAAAGGGACATACAAAAGGTAAAGTGTGGGGGAAATGATGAGTCCAAAATATGTCTCATTTATACCATCAACTTCCTTCATATTTATTCAATTACCTCTCCTCTAGAATAAATATTTAAAGGATCTTAGGCTTATATTTAATAATAATTTATTAAATATATTCTTTATCTTTCTTAGTGTAACTAAAGTCTAAGTTATTGATTTTGTCACTTTATTTTAACTCTTTACATGTTTAGTTTCCCAATTTTATGTATATATATAAAATACAATAGTACATAGAGAATAAATACCTTTTTTATGATATTAAAATTCTCATGAGGCAACCTAGATGAAGGATTTTGATATATTTAGTGATCTATGAACTCATCTAGTAAGCTATAGACTCACCCAATCTACTCTAGATCTAGCTATGGACTTGACCAATAACTACAAACTCACCTAGTTTGTAGCTACGGACTTGCCTAATAGCTATGGACTCACTTAGATGTAGATATGAACTTGTTAAAATGACCTTCACCTCAACTAAAGCATTCCATCATCCTTACCAGCATGGTGGCCTTGCTACAGACTCCCTCAACATCAAAGACTCTTGAAGCATGTTCTTATGCACTCTGCTAGAATTACTATGGTCTCTACTTAAATTATTACAATCTCTACCATAATTATTATGGACTCTTCCAAAATTACTATGGACTCTCCTAGTCTATATCCTAAACTTGTAACATTAAAGATAAATACTTTCCTCTTTTATTAAAATACCTGAACAACATTTTGGTTAATTTCTATTTACAATATTCCTATAAATAGTAATCTATTATATTTTAGTCATTATATATATAGACAATCTATCCTATATATATATATATATTAGATAGATTTTCTATATATATAATGACTAAAATATAATAGTAATATATAATGCTTTTTTATAGACAATCTATCTAATATATCTTAGAAGGTATTCTTAGTAGATTCTTAGTGGATATTGTAATGGGTGGTTTTTTATATTGTAATCATCAATCACCTATCTTAAGATCCACTAGAATTAGGAGATTTATATTTTAAAAAAAATATTAGTTACTGAGATCTAGGGATATGTAGTTGTAGCATTATATATAGAAAAATCTCTTTGTCTTAGAGAGAGATTTAAGTTATTGAATTATTCAGTTGATATTTCAATACAATAATAAAAGTTGTGAAAGGAACATCAACAAGATCATTCCAAAACCAATATTTGAAGCATTAACAATAAAAGCATCACAATAATAGTTGTAAGAGCTACAAATATGATATAAAAATACAAAGGAAATAACATATAATCTATATAAAATAACTTCTATATGTTACAAATGATAATCCTTGCATATATGGGCAAGGATAAACAAGAATAAAGATGAACTAACAAACATGACATAAATCCACAAAAGGATAAACTAGGAAATAGACAAAAACTATATATAGAACCTGGAAACATAATAACTAATTCTAACACCCCCCTTAAGTGAAGCTAGGGGCTAAAAATAACCAAAAAATAAAATGGTATATCCATATTATGAGTCTCAATAAATAGATATGATAAGGTACTCATGTACAACATATATCCATAAAATGGAGAAAGAAATAAAAACCATAGGAACAAAATTCCCCCAAAAAATGATGTAAATGAAAAAAAATAAGGAAAATAAGGCATGAAGGACTTCATGTGGAATCCCCCCTAAGTACAACTTCATTCACCCCACACAAAGATTAGTATTATATATCTTGCATGGATGTAAAGGACATAAAGAACCATCTACATAAGTGATTAGATAGTCCCAAAAATAAAATGTTCTCTCCATTAATGTACCTTCTTCATAAGTGCTACAAAAAATATGTCCCAAAGACATATCACCTATAAAAATATCAATGTGTGAAGTATGAAAGATCCAAATCTAAGAGTATGTTTCTTAAAAGAACCAAACACATAAGTAGGTGGGTCTAAAGTGGGACAAGCTACAAATGTAGTAGCATGACTATTAACAAGCTCCAAATTTGAATGTGTAACAATAATAGGTTCCTCATGAAAATAACCATCAAAACACATATCCTCATAAAAAAGAGGAGTAAGTGATGAAAGAATAACAATTGTGTCATAATAAAAGTCATCCTTAAGAAGTTGTGATGTTGTCTTGCCCATGATATCCAAAATTGATGGTGAAAGTACCACATTCTTAAGAATCATATCCTCTCAATCAATGAAATGAATATGAGCAGTAGAAAAAATATTAGGAGTAATAGGTACCTTAAGAAAACCATCATCAAAAGACAAGTCATCACTAATAAATGAAGGTTGAATAGTGAGAGGTGTAGAAGGTAATAAATCCTCATCTAGATCACCATCAAGGAGTATGTCCTCATAAAATGAAGAAGAATCCTAATTCATATCACTACTAAAGAGTGAATCCTTAGTAAGAGGAGAAGAAGGAAGTGCCAATAGTGCCTCACCCATGTCATTGTCAAGACTCAAATCTTGAAAAAAATTAGTGTCATCATCAAAAGATAAATCCTCACTAACATGAGGAGAATCAAGTAGAACAGAAGGAGGTAGAGTAACATAAGGTACAAAAGACCTAAAAAACTAAGTATCCTTCTCAAATAAGGCTAAAATAGCATCCCAAGCTTCCTTTGATTATGTGTCACATGTGACATAATACTATAAACTATCTAAAACATGGATTTAAATCAATCAAATAGCCTCATCTTGCATAGATGAAATCAAGGAAATATCTTCTTCATCTATAAAGTGGGCAATGTCACCATGCACCATTATCCACATGCTTTTTAGTTATAAGGGAATATTCATTTTTATCTTCCAAATAATGTAGTATAAGGTGTTGAGGGGCTCAAAGAAGTAAGAATACATTGCCAAAAAATAAGGAGAAATTTAAGAAGAAGAACCCTCTCAAAAAGATAAATCACCCCATGAAAATTTAAAATCTCTCGATGAAAATAATAAACACCCCAAAAGGTGTAAGGCCCTCCAAATTTGGCACTTTATAATTTAGTACATTTTACAAGATAAATGAACTCAATGGATGGAAAATCAAAAAACATATACTTTTGGAAAAAAATGGTACTCGATTTCTAGTCACGGTTTAAAATTTATGGTTTTTATAAGTTTCCTATCATTAAAATTGGTTAAATAAGTAAACATTGCATAAAAATTAAATGCTTGGAGAAAAATTAAATTATTTCTACCAGATCTAGAAAAAATAAGTTTTAAGGAAATTTGTAAAAAAATAAAATAACATTCTTCTACATAGATCAATCTTTCATGCTGATTTTTCACTTTCAATACAAGACCTAATTTTTTTCTTGATTGTGAAATAAAAAATAGGAGAAAATCAGATTTATAGGTTCAACTTTAGAGCCCCATATCTCTTTTGATACTACTCAGAATCCTTATTATGACCACATTTTGTAAACCTCTTGAGGTCCTCTTTCTAACAGTGGAAGAATTTTCAAAATTAGACACCTATGTGAGGAAGAAATGATCTGTAATAAGGTCAAAATTTTATGCAAAAATAATTTACAATTTCTTCAAAAAAAATATCAATGGCCAAAGAAAATCTCAAAGTTCTACATTAAATCAAGAAGAAATTTTGATAAATGGAGAAAATATTGAAATAAAAAACTCATAAATTGATGGTTGAAACACCTATAGATATAATACCATGAAAGGAATTCCAACAAGATCATTCCAAGCTCAAAATCTAAAGCATTAACAATAAAAACATCATAAAAATAGTTGTAAGAGCTGCAAAGGTGATATGCAAAGACAAAGTCAATATCATATAATATCCATATAAAAACTTATATATGATATAAATGAGAAGCCTTGTATATATATAGGCAATGAAAAACAAGAAGTCAATCTAACCAATGTGGGATAAATCTACAAAAAGACAAACTAGAAAATAGATAAAAACTATCTATAGAACCTAGCAAACATGAAAACCAACTCTAACAAGTTGTATCTATATTCATATCTTTTTATTTGATAAATTAATGAATGCATCTAAAGTTTATAAGTACTAAATTTATTTACATTCCTATTCCCAAGGTGAGTAAGGGCCCATTCTCCTCAAGAATCAGGGACATGTTTTGTATAGTATTTTTTGTTTTCAGTGTGTTTATGATTTTAGTAATTTTAAGTGTATTTAGTCTTAAAACTTGTAGGGTATTATCTTTAAATTTTTAAATTAAATTAAATTCTATAAATTTGTGTGTTTTTCTTTCAATAGTGTACTTATATTTTAACGATGTGCTTATCTTTCAGTGGTGTGCTTATCTTTCATAGTGTGTTTATCTTTTAGTAGTGTGTTTCATTTTAGCAAGAAAGATTACTTTTCATTTCTAGTACATAGTGTTTTAATTATATATGTGTGTTTCCTTATTGCATAAACAAGTATTTTTGGTTTAGATTAGATTAATATAAAAAAACTTTGAAGATCAACACCCTCTAAATCATTCTTATAAGCCTACAATCATAAACCTTATTGCATATAGTTTTGGATGCCACCCCTAGTTTGAATGACATTAACAAAAATGCTGGTTAAATAAAGGGATATGCGACACCTGTCAGAAAGTATAACTCAACTATAAATAGATCTATATATTTAAGGCTATTTTCATAACTTTTATGACCCTCATATGGTTATGTATGACATCACAAAAGTTTTGAAAATAAATGATGCAGAATCCAAACTTCCAAAGGCCATAACTATTGATATTTACCTTTGTCTGAACCTCTCATTAATGCTATAATGACTATCTCAAAAATTAAAATTTATCCATAAATAGGTATATTAATTTTAGGGATGTTTAAAAAAAAATTAAACCCTCTTATGTTCATTTATGGCCTCCTAAATAGTATGAAAATAAATGATGCAATGTCCAAACTTTCAAAGGCCATAACTTTTGATTTGTAACTTTGTTTGAGCTCTCATTTACTCCAAAATGACCATCTCAAAAAGTAAAATTCAACCATAAATAACTCTATCCATTTACAGATATTTTTAAAACTTTTTAGACCCTCAGATGGTCACATATGGTTTTTGAAAAGTTTTAAAAACAAATGATGCAAGGTCCAAACTTTTGAAGGCCATAAGTTTTGATTTGTAACTCTGTTTGACCTCTCATTTACACCAAAATAACAATCTTAGAAATTAAAATTTATCCATAAATAGATGTATCTATTTATGAATGTTTTTATAACTCACATGACTCTCATATGGTCATGTATGGATTTTTAAAAGTTTTAAAAACAAATGATGCAAATTCAAAAAGTTTAGAACTTTTAGAGGCCATAAATTTTGATCAATAACTATACTTGAGCACTTATTTTCATGAAAATGACCATCTCAATTTTTTTTAATTCATCCATATATATATATATATATATATATATATATATATATATATATATAAGGATGTTTTAAAAAAACATTGACCCCTAGATGGTCACATATGGCCTTTGACAAGTTCTTAAAACAAATGATGTAGAGTCTAAACTTCTGGTCTGTAACCCCATTGAGTTATCATTTGCACCAAAAACCATCATTTCAAAAAGTATAATTTATTCATAAAGATATATATCCATTTAGGGATGTTTTTATAACTTTTATGACCCTCATATGGTCATTTCAAGCCTCCAATTTTTTTTTTAAAAAATAAACGATACAGAGTCTAAATTTTCAAAGGCCATAATTATTTATCTATAAATCTATTTGATCTCTTGTTTACACCAAAAAAATTATCTCAAAAATTAAAATTCATCCATAAAAATTTATATACATTTAGGTATGTTTTAAGAGCTTTTCAGACCCTTATACTCCAAAGAATGACTTTGAAAAGTTTTAAAAAATAAATGATGGAGAGTCCAAACTTTTGAAGGCCATTACTTTTTATTCATAACTCCATTTGAGTTATTTTTTACAACAAAATTACCATATCATAAAGTATAATTTATCCATAAATAAATGTATTTATTTATGGATTATTTTATAACTTTTTAAACCCTAATATGGTCATGTATTACCTTTAAAAAATTCTAAAAACAAATGATGCATAGTTCAAATTTCCGAAGGTCATAAATTTTGTTCTATAACTTTTTTTGAATTCTCATTAGTGCCAAAATGACCATCTCAAAAATTAAAACTCCACCAAATATAGATCCATGCATTTAGGGACATTTTCTTAACTTTTTTTTTTATTCATATGGTCATGTATTTCCTCCAAAAAATTCTAAAAACAAATGATATGGAGTCCAAACTTTTAGAGGCCATCAATGTTGATCTATAACTCCATTTGAGCTCTCTTTTATGCAAAAATGACCATCTCAAAAAGTTCAATTCAGTCATAAATAGATATATCTATTTATGGGTGTTTTTCAAAAAAACTTATACCCTCATATGGTCATGTATGGCCTAAGAAAAGTTATGAAAATAAATGATGTACAGTCCAAACTTTTGGAGGACATAACTTTTGAATTAGAAATATGTTTGAGCTCTCATTTTCACCAAAATGACATTCTCAGAATGAATATGTATGTATGTATGCATGCATGCATGCATGTATGTATATACGTATGTATGTATTTATATATGTATGTATGTATGTATATATATATATATATATATATATATACATATATATACATATACATATACATATATACATACATACATACGTACGTACGTACGTATGTATGTATGTATGTATATATGTATATATATATGTATATATATATATGTATGTATATGTATGTATATATATATATATATATATATATATATATATATATATATATATATATATATATATATATATTACTTTTTATACCCTCATATGGTCATGTATGAAAATAAATGATGTAGATTCCAAACTTTTGGAGGCCATAACTTTTGACTTGAAAATTTGTTTGAGCTCTCATTTGTATCAAAATGACTCTCTCAGAATATATATATATATATACACACACACACACATATATATATACATATATATATACATACATACTTTTCAGACCCTCATAGGGTCACATATATATTACTTTTTAGAACTTTTGGATGCCATAACTTTTGATTTGTAACTCTATTTTAGCTCTCGTTTACACCAAAACCATCATTTAGGAAAGTTTAATTAGCCATAAATATCTATATCTATTTAGGGATGAATTAAGAACTTTTATGACCCTCATATGGTCATGTATGGCCTCCTAAAAATTCTAAAAAATAAATTATGTAGATTATAAACTTTTGATCTATAACTCTATTTGAGCTATCATTTATGTCGAAATGACTATCTTAGAAAGTAAAATTTAGCCATAGACAACTCTATTAATTTAGAGATGTTTTTAGAAAAAAATTGACCATTAAATGGTCATGTATGGACTTTGAAAAGGTTTAAAAATAAATGATTCAAAGTCTAAATTTATGTAGGCCATAAATTTATTTGACTTCACATTTGCAATAAATGACCATCTCAAAAATTATAATTCAACCATAAATATATCTCCATATTTAATCATATTTTTAGAACTCATATGACCCTTAGATGGTTATGTATGGCCTTTAATAGGTTTTTAGAACAAATGATGTGGAGTCAAAAAGCTTAGAACTTTCAAACGCCATAACTTTTGATCAATAACTTTGTTTGCGCTCTTGTTTACACCAAAACAATCATCTTGGAAATTATAATTTATCCATACATAAATATATCCATTTAGAGATGTTTCTTTTTGGACCCTCAGATGGTCACATATAGCCTTTAAAATTTCTTAAAACAAATTATGTGAAGTCCAAATGTCTAGTCCATAACTCCATTTTATCTCTCATTTATGCCAAAACCATCATCTCAAAAAGTAAAATTTAGCCATAAATAGCTCCATCCATTTAAGAATGTTTGTAGAACTTTTGTGACCCTAAGATGATCACATATGGCCTCCAAAATGCTATGAAAATAAATGATATGGATTCTAAACTTATGAAGGCCATAATTTTTGATCTATAACTCCATTTGAGTTCTCATTTATGCCAAAACAATTATCTCTTAATGTAAAATTTAGCCGTAAACATATCTATCCATTTAGGTATGTTTTAAAAACTTTTAGGACCATCATATGGTTAATTATGACCTTTAAAAAGTTCTAAAAAATAAATGACATAGAGTCCAAACTTTTGGAGGCCATAATTTTGATTCATAACTTTTTTCGAGCTATTATTTGCATCAAAATGACCATCTAGAAAAGTATAATTTAGCCATAAATAAATCTATCTATTTAGGGATGTTTTTAGAAAAATTTCAACCCTCATATGGTCACATGTGTCCTATAATTTTTTTTAAAAATAAATGATAAATTGTCTAAATTTTTGAAGGCCAAAAATTTTAATCAGTAACTCCATTTGAGCTCTTGTTTATGCCAAAATAACCATCTCAAAAAATATAAATAAACCACAAACATATCCATGAATTTATAGATGTTTTCAAAAAAATTATGACTCTTAGATGGTCATAAATCACCTATAAAAAGTTATAAAAATAAATGATATGGAGTATAAACTTTCAAAGGCCATAATTGTTGAAATGTAACTCCATTTGAGCTCTCCTTTATGCCAAAATTATTGTCTTATAAAGTTTAATTCAAACATAATAGCTCTATCTATATATGGATATTTTAGAAATTTTTAGACCCTTATATGGTCATACATGGCCTCTATAAATTTATGAAAATAAATGATGTAGATTCCAAACTTCCAAAGTCCATAAATTTTGATTTGTAACTCTATTTGAGCTCTCATTTATGCCAAAATGATAATCCCAAAAAGTAAAATTCAGCCATATACATCCATGTCCATTTAGAGATATTTTTAGAAATTTTTAGACCTTAAATGGTCACACATAGCTTCTAAAAATTTCTCAAAATAAATGATCATATATTCATCATTTATTTTCAAAACTTTTACGACTGTCAGATGGTCATGTATCAATATCTATATCCATTTAGGTGTGTGTTAAGAACTTTTTAGACCCTCATATGGTCATGCATGGTTTCTAAAAAATTATGAAAATAAATAATGCAAAGTCTAGACTTATAGAGACCATAAATTTTGATTTTTAACTCCATTTGAGCTCTCATTTATGCTAAAATGACCATCTCAGAAAGTAAAATCCAGCCATATATATCCCTATCCATTTAGAGACAATTTTAAAACTTTTTAGACCTTCAAATGGTCACATATGGCTTCCAAAAAGTTCTTAAAACAAATGATACAGTCTCTAAACTTCTAGAGGCCATAAATTTTAATATATAACTCTGTTTTAGATTTCATTTGCACTAAAACCATCATCTCAAAATTTTTAATTCAACCATAAATAGCTCATCAATTTAAATATGAATTTAGAACTTTTATGACCCTCAAATGGTCACGTATGGATTTTAAAAATTTCTAAAAATAAATTATGTGGAGTCCAAAATTTTGTAGGCCATAAATTATGATCCATAAAATTGTTTAAGTTCTCATTCATGCCAAAACAATCATCTCAGAAAGGACAATTTAGACATAAATAACTATATCAATTTATAGATATTTTTAGAAGTTTTTTGACACTCAAATGGTCATGTATGGCCTCTAAAAAGTTTTAAAAATAAATGATAGAGTTAAAAATTTTATAGGCCATAACGTTTGATCTGTATCTTTGATTGAGCTCTCATTTGCACTAAAATGACCATCTCATAAAGTAAAATTAAGCCATAAATAGATCTATCCATTTAGGAAAAATTTTAGAACTTTTTATAATGTTAGACTGTCATGTATGGCCTCCAAAATGTTTTGAAAAAAAATGATGTAGAGTCTAAATTTCTAAAGTTTATAAATTTTGATCTATAACTCTATTTCAGATCTATCCATTTAAGGATGTTTTTGAGATCCTTTTATACCCTCAGATAGTCATGTATGGTACTTCAAAGGTTTTTAAAACAAATGATGTAGAGTCCAAACTTCTAGAGGCCATACCTTTTGATCTGTAACTCCATTTGAGCTCTCATTTGCTCCAAAACAATTTTCTTAAAAATTATAATTTATCCATAAATAAATCTATCCATTTAGGAATGTTTTAGAATTTTTCAAAGCTTCATATGGTCATGTATGGCCTCTAATTTTTTCTAGAAAATAATCATTTTAGAGGATCATATATTGCCTCTATCTATTTAGGGATGTGTTTTAAAAAATATAGACCCTAATATGGTCACATATGGCATCTAATTTTTTTTTGAAAATAAATGATGTAGAGTCAAAACTTCCATAGGACATAAATTTTGACTTGTAACTCTATTTGAGCTATCATTTTTTTGGAAATGACTGTCTCAAAAACTATAATTCAACCAAAAATAAATTTATCTATTTAGGGAATTTTTTAAATTTTTGGACCCTCATATGGTCACATATGGCCTTTAAAATGTTTTGAAAACAAATGATGCAAAGTATAAACTTTGGAAGGCCATAACTTTTAATTTGTAACTCAATTTGAGATCTCATTTATTTTAAAATGATCATCTCAAAAATTAAAATTCATACATAATATATCTAACCCTTTAGGTATTGTTTATAAAATTTTTGGACCCTCAAATAGTCAAATATGGCCTTTGATTTTTTTTTAAAATAAATGATATGGAGTTGAAAATTTGAAAGGCCATAAATTTTGATTTGTAACTTTGTTTGAGCTCTTGTTTCCACCAAATTGACCATCTCATATGGTCAAGTATTTCCTTTATCTATTTAAGGATATTTTAAGAACTTTTCAGACCACCATATGGTCAAGTATGGCCTCCAAAACATTTAAAAATCTATGATGCAGAGACCAAAATTTTAAAGGCCATAACTTTTGGTCTATAACTCTGTTTGAGCTCTTGTCTAAACCAAATTGATAGTCTCAGAATGTATATTTCAACCATAAATAGATATAACCATGTATTAATGTTTTTATAACTATATAGAATCTTAGATGGTCATGTATGAACTCTAGAAAGTTCTCAAAATAAATTATATGGAGTCCAAACTTGTAGAGGCCATAACTTTTGATCCGTAAATCCATTTGAGCTCTTGTTTATGTCAAAATGACCATATTAGAAGGTATAATTTAGACATAAATATTTTTATCCATTTAGGGATGTTTTAAAAACATTTTAGACACTCAAATTCTCACATATGGCCTCTAAAAAGTTTAGAAAATAAATGATGTGGAGTCCAAACTTTTGGAGGCCATTATGTTTGATTCGTAACTCTATTTGAGCTCTCATTTACACCAAAACGATCATATTCAAAGTAAAATTCATCCATAAATGCATATATATATATATATATATATATATATATATATATATATATATATATATATATGTTTTAATAACTTGTTATAACCTCATATATCCATGCATGGCCTCTGAAAAGTTCTAAAAATAAATGATGCAGAGTTTAAAATTTTGATCTATAACTTTATTTGAACTCTCATTTGTGCCAAAATGATCATCTGAAAAATTAGAATTCATACATAAATAAATATATATTTCCATTTAAGAATTTTTTTTGAATTATTTGGACCCTTATACGTTCATGTATGGCCTCTAAATAGTTCTAAAAATAAATGATGCAGAGTCCAAACTTCCTAGGGTGATAATGTTTGTTTTATAGCTTTGTTTTAGATCTCATTTACAATAGAGCAACCATATCAGATAGTAATGTATTACCTATATATATTTATGTATGTTTTTATAACTTTTCACACTATCATATTATCATGTATGGCCTCTAAAAAGTTCTAAAAATAAATGCTATGAACTCCAAACTTTTGAAGACCATACCTCTTAATACGTAATTTTGTTTGAGCTCTCATCTACACCAAAATGATTATATTGAAAAGTAAAACCCATACATAAATATATCTATGTGTTTAATAATGTTTTTATAAATTTTATGACCCTTTAATGGTCATGTATGTTTTTTAGAGGCCATAATTGTTGATTTTTAACTTTGTTTGAGCTCTCATTTATGAAAAAATGACCATCTCAAAATGTAAAATTCATCCATAAATATATCTATCTATTTTTGTATATTTTAAAAAATTTCAAACCCTCATATGGTTAGGTATGGCCTCTAAAAAGTTATGGGAATAAATGATGTAGTGTCCAAACTTCTATAGGCCATAAATTTTGATGCATAACTCTATTTGAGATCTCATTTATGCCAAAAAAATTGTCTCAAAAAGTGAAATTTAGCAATAAATATATCTATCCATTTAGATATATTTTTCTAAATTTTTGACCCTTATATGGTCACATATGGATTTAAAAAGGTTTTAAAAATAATTGTTGTGGAGTCTAAACTTATGGAAGCTATAACTTTTGATTTATAAGTCCATTTGAGATCTCATTTTATCTATCCATTTTAGGATGTTTAAAAAACTTTTATATCCCTTGGATGGTCATGTATGACCTTTAAAGATTTCTTAAAAAAATTATACATAATCTAAACATTTAGAAGTCATAACTTTTGATCTGTAACTCTGCTTGAGTTCTCATTTTTGCCAAAATGACTCTCTTATAAAGTATAATTTAGCCTTAAACAAATCTATACTTTTAAGGATGTATTTATAACTTTTAAAATATTTATATGGTCATGTTTTTTAGCATGGAAATTGATGTTTGGTTGTCATTGATATCAAAAAGAGTATTTGGTACTAGTGCATTAATGATAAAGTGATCAGATTAATGGTTTAAAGAGTGTTTGACTTAATGAGGTAATTGATGGTATAAATATGTTTTATAGACCTTATGAGGTGTCATGATTACTTAGAGTTATTATGGAAGTGAACAAAATTCATCAGAATAGTCATTTGAGTGTTTAGGTTCATGTAGTCATCTTGACAGATAAGTTAAGTAATTTAATGATGTCATATTTCACACATGTGAACATTTTAAGATCATATTAATATATGGATAGATTAACCTACGTGAGGAGATCACATGGTTGAAATTTTAGGTTTAGACATGGAGCGTAGATAAAGTTATTAAGCTACAAATTTGGCTTCTCAAATAGATTTTACGTAGTTCCCATACTTAGCCAAATTTATGATATTGAAGATCTATGGTGAGTGTTTAATCAGATCATAAATTTAATGACAATTGTTTAATGTGACTAGATAAGGTTTCAATAGTGTGGTTCAAAGTTAAATAGTCAAGATTTCATATGCTAGTGACATGTGTCACAATCATGGAATTTGAGTAACAAATGTAACGATGAGTGTGAAACCTATCAGATAGAGATCAATGGTGAGCATGTGATCATGTAAATTATGATCCAATAGAGCCTATTGAGTCAAATAGTCAATATTTCAAGTGGGGATTCTATGTGGTAAAATTTATTTGGATTAAAATAGTCAATTTTCTCAAAAGGCATGTGGGGCTACCAAGTGGTAGAAGTTCATTGGAAGATTGATTATAGGGTACACAAAGCTGCCAAGTGGCACAATCATGGAAATGAGGATCTAAGATCAATGGTGAGAAATTGTAGGCTAAAGACCAAGTTACTCCCAAGCAATTTAATAGAGCATGTTTTTTAAAATTTGTCAAGGAGAATGAGATGATATCAAAGTGTCTAATGTTTAACATTTACACAGTGATCATTGGAATTTGAATATTCAAATTAATGAGGGAAAACTAGTCTATAGTTTTTGAGCTATATGTTTTGATCCAAGATGAATTTCATTGTGGTGTAAAAATAAAAGTTGAAGAGGACTTCAAGATGCATCTAAAAACATTTATTATAAGGTTTTAATGTTTTTAAAAGTGTATATATGGAGCTTCAAAGTTGAATATTTTTTCATTCATGGTGTTACTATGTATATAATATTGTTTAATCAATATATGCTTTAGAAAAAGAGTGTTTTGGTAGGAGTATTCATTTAAAGATGTCTTATAGATCATATGGAATGTATCCTATATTTTAAAGTTATCTTATGTTTTTTTTTCTTGATTAAGTGCTAAAATGGTAATATACTAAGGCCTAATTGAAAGGTGTAGCTACTTAAGTGTGACCCTTAGATGTTATTTTTGACCTATGACAATGGATGTAAGCTATGTTTTATCATGATAAAATTCTTAAAGATTAAGGCAAATATTATGGCTAACCAAGAAGATAATATTAATGAAGACTCTATAAAGAGTGGAGACTAAGGCAATGATTTCTAGACTTGAATGCAGGTGTGTTGAAAGAGATGAAGAAAAGAGATCAGAGAGAGTGTGCTCAGTAGATGGACTAAAGTACATGATATATTGAGGATGACTGAAGAAGACTAGAGAGCTATAAAAGGTGTGTTTAGATGCATTTATCATAAGATAAATTTTGAGTGCATGTGATGAGTTGAAATAAAGGTGTTATTCATTATTTATTAAATCAAACTAAAATGCAATCAAATTTTTAGAGCTGTATATTTCATAAGATGTTGTGTTGGTGCTCAACATCTAAAATAAGTGGATGATTGTTCATACTTATGGGTGGGTGTTCTTTGTGAAGTGGGTGCTTTAATAAAAGGTATCATGTTTTTGATCATATTATAAGACAAGTAGTCCATGTATTTGTAGGCTTGAGAGTGGGTTTTATTCCCCAAGAGGGTTTCCCATGTAGGTTTTGTGTTATGTGTGTGATCTTTCATCATCTTTCTTATTCATTATTATGAACATATTTTATGATTTATGAATCATTGTAATTATTTATTAAGAGTTTGAAAGTATTAAATTTAAATTTTGAAATATCTTGAATCACTAATTCACCCCCCTCTTAGTGATTGTACCTCCAATAATTGGTGTCAAAGAAAGACATTCATTACAATTTTAACCACTTAAAGGTCATCTAAGGTATAATATTCCTAGTCAATAGATGCATGGTTTATCTACAAAATAAGCACCATTATTCAATGGGTAAAATTATGCTTTATGGAGTACAAGGATGAGGACATACATCATATCACTAGAATTTGATATTTATCAATCTATCATGGATGGTTATACTAAACCAACTACTCCTGTAACTAGTTATTATGATAAGAATTTGAGTGAGAATAATTATAAAGCTATGAATGCTATCATGTGTGGTATATTTGAGGTTAAGTTCACTAAAGTGATCCATTACAAGTCTATCAAGGAAATTTGGGTCAAATTATAAACTATCGATGAAGGAGACTCTAAGGTAAAACTGGGTAAGTTGTAGACCTATCAAAGGTAATTTTAAGGTCTCAAAATGAAGGAAGAACATAATATGGCACCCTATCCTCTAAGGGTTGATGAGGTAGTAGACATGATCAGAGGTCTTGGAGAGGTGATTGATGAAGCTGTTATACTACATAAGGTATTGAGGAATCTTAAACTCAAGTTTGATTCAAAGGTTTATACTATAGAACAAAGTCATGATCTCACTCAGATTAAGATGGATGAACTACATGGCATCCTTAATACCTATGAGATGTGAGTTGATGAGAAAAAACATCCTAAGAAGGAAGAAACCTTCAAGGTGATCAAGGATATAAAATCCAAGAAGAACAAATTGAGTCTTAAAGATTTTTATCTTAATAAAGATCAACTTAAAGCCATGATTCTAAGAAAATTAAATATAAGATCAGGTAAGTATGAAGGAAAACTTCCTTTTAAATGTTTTTCATGTGGTAAAGTTGGTTCTTTTACATCTAGATGTCCAAATAAAGACAAGTTTAAATGCAAAGAAGATTATAAGGAATCTCATGTAGATGAACATAAGAAATTTAAGGGTTCTAACAAGTAAAAAAAGTTCTTCAGTAAGAAAAAGGGAAAGAATCATACAAAGGTAGTAAGAACCTTTACCATAAAGAATATAGTAATTAATCTATAGAAGAAGTAAACACATTTGATAGTGATGATTATTTTTAAAATGAGGACATGGAGACATTATTCATGGATTTTAATGATGATGAAGTTGAATGTTCTTTAGACAAATATTTCTTTAGTAGAAATAACTTAGAGGAAGAAGATGAGAAAGTTACTCTTGAAGGTAAATATCTAGATACTGTGGAAGAAATGAAGATACTATAAAGAGAGAATAGAAAATAATATTTCTTAATAAAATTTTATGAGGAACAAATTAGAATTTTTGAAGGAAGGTTGAGTAATGAAGTCAAGGAGTATGATGAGATCACACAATAGTTTTAAATTCAGGTTTTTTCTCATAATAAAGAAGTAAAGAGTAAGGATGAAGAATGTATCATGCATCAATCAGAGATGGATTCTTTGTAGATAAAACCAAATCAAGCTATGAGCAAGATTAAAATGTTTCAAAATTCAGAAACAAGTAGCTCTAAAAGAGATTATCTCATGATAAACAAAGATACAATTGATGATTTAGATAATATGGATGAATTGATAAATGCTCTTAAAGATCTAAATATTAAGAATAAAAATAACAAGAAGATGATGTCACAAATCAAGGACTATGAAGATCAATTTAGTGTGTTTGAAGCAAGAATGAATGATGACACCTAGGAACATGAAGATATTGTCAAGAATCTCAATAATCAATTAGAAGCTATGTATACAAGCCTAAATCCAAATAAGATGAGTGTTTAAGGTATGTTTTTAAAATTGAGTTAGACAAAACATCTTGTAAGGTGAATTAATTTATGATGTTTGAAAAGAGCTCAAATGATCTTGAAAAATTTATGAGTAGTCAGAAGCATGCAAGTGATAGAACTAGTCTTGAATATAAAGAAGAACAAAATCATGTAACTCAAGACACGATAAAGGATGATGTGAACATTAACAATCAAAATTTGAAGATCAATCATTAGTCAAGGAATGAAGGTATTGTCAAAATGTATACAAATCAGATTAGACAACCAAATGTTATGAGGTATGCAAATTTCAATGGTCATTGTTACTCCTATAATTAGTTTGGTCATAGGTCAAAATATTGTAAAATATCATAAATAATGAAATTGCATGGAATTATGAGCAAAATAATGTCAAGCATGAAGAACATCATCACTCAAGATAGTCAATAGTCTCACATGGAAAGAATGGCATCATTTGATATAAGTTCAAAGATTTTGTCATATTGTAAAGTTTTATAATATCTTCATCAAGAGACCAAATCATCAAGTACATTAACTAATTCATAAAAATTAAAGGAATCATCTAATATCTCAATCACAAGGTATGTAAAATTAGAGAAACCTCATTTGTTTCAAATGTCATGAGAAAGGTCACATAGAAAGGTTATGCAAGAATGATCAATATTATACTTCAAATATTATTAATCCTATCATGAAGAGAAGGAGCCATAGTGAATTAATGCCTAAGAAGGTAAATTAAAAACATGATAAAAATGGATTATCTACCATGATATAATAGGGAACAAGTTCAAGTATCAAGGAACAAGCCTTATCTACCTAAGTGGATAAGGAAATCAAGCATGATCCTAAGATAAAAGAAAAGACTAAGGTTGAAAACTCAATCAAAGTCAATCTAAATATGAGTAAGGAATTTAAGTCAAGTAAGATCATAGAGATATGGGAGTCTCATGATTTTTGAGATCTTTAGTCCCTCTATGATAAGTGGATGTCTCTACCTATACTTCTTAAGAGACATCTTTATTATGTGGAAGTAAGTGTGTGTGCTATAGGTACTAATCAAAATGCCAATCAATACAAAGGTATGTTCTCTTCAATTTGATAATATGAAATATGTGTTTGGCTATGAGGGAGACAACTTAGTCATTTTGAGTTGATTGAAGAATATTTGCATGATGTGATGGGGACCATATGTGAATATGCTTCAGTCATGATAGAAGTATGAAGATGTCTGCTATAGTTGTGAATTCAAGAAGATTGACATGATGACTTGATCAAACCAAGTCATGTATTTTAACAATGTATTGAATCTTCATGCATGAGGAAAAATATATTGTGAGTTTTGAAGGTAGACAGGTCCAAGGATCAGAAAATCCCAAGTTCAGATTGGTGTATTTAAAAGAGCAAATGACATGAGATGGAGCTTGATGTTAAGAGAGATTTCTAAGATCTGTGAGTAGTTTGTTAGGTCCAAGGATCAAATAAGCCCAAGTTCATATTGGTATATATCAAAGGGGGATAAATTGAAAGTATGTAAGTTTCCTAAGCACATTAATAGTATTTGAATGCACACATGATGTTGAGGAATGATTGTTGGCATGTTGAGGAAGAGACCCTTTATAATTAATGTCAAAGGGAGAGAAAGATCAGAATGAAGGATTTAAAATTATTAATAAGTAATTTTGAGGGTGTTTTTTCCATAAATGATAAAAGGGGAGATTACTAAGTATGGTCATTGATTTTTAGTTATCATTGATGTCAAAGAGAGCATGTGGTACTAGTGCACTAATGATAAAGTGTTCATATTGATGGTTTGGAGAGTGTTTGACTTAGTGAGGCAATTTATGGATGATATTAATGGTATAAACCCTATGTGGTGTTATGAGTGCTTATGAAAGTGAATGGAATTCATCATAACAGTCATTTGAGTGTCTAGGTTTAAGTAATCATCTTGATAGATAAAGATGAGTAACCAATTTGATGACATCATATTTCACATGTGTGAAAGTTTCAAGAGCATATTGATATAGGGATAGATTCACGTATGTAAGGAGATCATATGGTTCAAATTTAAGGTTTGGACATGGAGTGTATAAAAAGTTATTAAGGTGCAAAGTTGGCTTTTGAGATAGATTTTACCAAGTTCCCATAACCAAATTTGTGATATTAAAGATCTACAGTGAGTATTTAAGCAGATCAAAAATATAACAAAGTGTTTACTTTGATTAGATAAGAATCAAATGGCATAATTCAAATTCAAAGAGTCAAGATTACATGCACTAGTGACATGTGTCATAATCATAGAGTTTGATCAATAGATCTAATGGAAACCATGAAATCTATCATATAGAGATTAGTGGTGAGTGTGTGATCATGTATATAATGATTCAATGGATAATATTGAGTTAAATATTCAAGATTACATGTGGGGATGCCAAGTGGTGTAACTTATTAGGAGTCAAATAGTCAATGTGCTTAGAAGGCACATAGGGCTGCCAAGTGGTGGAAGTTCATTGGAAGATTAACTACAAGGTATGCAGAGGGAACATAGAGCTACCAAGTGGCATAATATCAGAAGTGAAGATATAAGATCAATGGTGAGTGATTATAGGTTAAATACAAGGTTAATCTCAAGGAAATCAATGGAGCACATTTTTTCAAAGTTGTAAGGGAGCACAAGATGAGATCAAAGTGTCTAATGTTTAACATTTACACAGTGACTGTTAGAATTTGAACATTCAAATTAGTGAGGGCAAACCAATCTATAGTTTTTGAGCTATATATTTTTATCCAAGATGAAATTCATGGTGGTGTAAAAAGAAATGTTGAAGAGGACTTTAAGGCACATCCAATAAAGTTTATTAGAAGGTTTGAATGTTTTTAAAAGTGTAGCTATGGAGCTTCAAATTTAACTATTTATTCATTACTGGTGTTATTGTGTACAAAATTTTGTTTAAGAAATTTGTGCTTTAGTAGAAGAGTGTTTTGGTGGGAGTATTCATTTGAAGATGTCTTAGAGGTCATATGGAATGGAACCATGTATTTGAAAGTAATTTTATGTTCTTTTTTTCTCAATGAACTGCTAAAATGGTAATAGGTATCCATGAGACCTATAAGGGCTAATAAGGCCTAATTGAAAGGTGTATTTGCTTAAGTGTTACCCATGGATGATATTGTCAACCTATTATAATGGATTTGAGCTATGTATTAGTTTGATACAAGTATTAAATATTAAGTCAAGTCTTATGGTTGACCAAGAAGATAATATTCATGAAGACTCTTTAAAGAGTGGATACCAAGGCAATGGTTTCTAGACTTGAATGCAGACATGTTGAAAGAGAAAAAGATAGAGACAAAGGAAAAAGATTAGAGAAAGTGTGCTTAGAGGATGTACTAAATTACATGGTAGATTGAGGATGGGTGAAGAAGATTGGAGAGATCCAAAAGGGGTGTTTGGATGCATTATTTGTATGATCAAGTTTGAGTGTGTGTGATGAGTTAAATGAAAGATGTTATACACTATTTCTCTAATCAGATTGAAATTCAATCATATTTCTAGTTTTTTCTATTTCATAAGGTGTTATGTGGGTGCTCAAAATCTAGAACAAGTGGGTGCTTATTCATACTTAGGGGTGGGTGTTCCTTGTGAAGTGGGTGCTTCACTAAAAGGTCTCATGTTTGTGACCATCTTATAGGACAAGTAGTCCATGTGTTTATAGGCTTTAGAATGGGTTTTATTTCAAAAAAGGGTTTCTCACATAGATCTTGTGTTATATGTGTGATCTTGCATCATCTTTCTTATTCATTGTTATGAACATCTTATATGCTTTATGAATGCTTGTGGTCATTGATTAAGAGTTTAAAAGGATTGAATTTGAAGTTTTAAATATCTTGCATCATTGATTTAACCCCCTCTTAGTGATTATACCTCCAACATATATATGCCCCATAATTTTTTTTGAAAATGTATGGCTAAATTTCATATTTTGAGATGGTCATTTTAATGTAAATGCAAGCTCAAAAAGAGTTATATATAAAAAGTTATGGCCTCTAGAAGTTTGGATTACATATCATTTATTTTTATAAAATTTTAGAGGCCATACATGATCATATGAAGGTATTAAATTTTTTAAAAATATTTTTAATTAGATAGAGTCATTTATGGTTAAATTATACTTACTGAGTTACATATCAAAATTTATGGCCTCTAGAAATTCAAACTCTATATCTTTTATTTATAGAACATTTTAGAGGTCATACAAGACCATATGAGGGCCCCAATTTTTTTGAGAACATCCATAAATGAATAAAATTGTTTATGGATGAATTTTTATTTTTTATATGGTCATTGTAGTGTAAATGAGAGCTCAAATAGAGTTATAGATCAAAAGTTATGACTTTTGGAAGTTTGGACTTTGTGTCATTTATTTTTAGAAAATTTGGAGGTCATATGTGACCATATAAGGGTATATTTTTTTTTGAAAACATCTAAAAAAGGATATATCTATTTATATATGAATTGTAATTTTTGATATGATTATTTTGGCATGAGATCTCAAACAAAGTTATGAATAAAAATTTATGACCTACGAAAGTTTAGACCCCAAATTATTTATTTTCAAATATTTTTAGAGACCATACATGAATATATAAAGATATAAAAAGTTATAATTTATGGTTTAATTATAATTTTTGAGATGGTCATTTTAACATAAAATGAGATCTTAAACAAAATTATAAATCAAAAGTTATGGTCTCTAGAAGTTTAGACTCTACATCATTTATTTTCAAAACTTTTAGGAGGCCATACATGATCATTTTAAGGTATAAAATGTTATTAAAACATTTTAAAAGATATATAGTTGTTTATTACTCATTTTAAATTCTTAAATAGTCATTTTGGTGCAAACTATAACTCAAATAGAGTTATGAATCAAAATTTATGGCCTTCAAAAGTTTGGAATCTACATCATTTGTTTTTAGAACTTTTCAAAGGCCATACATGACCATGAGGGTCTACATTTTTTTAAAAACATACCTAAACTATATTTTACTTCCCTAGATAGTCATTTTGGTATAAACAAGACCTCAAAGAGAGTTATAGATAAAACATTATGGCCTCCAAAAGTTTTCACTCCATATAATTTCTTTTGAGAAATTTTTAAAGGCCATACGTGGATATGAGAGTTTGAAATGCTTTGAAAAAAATCTTAAATATGGTTGAATTTTACTTTTCGAGATGGTCTCATTGGTGCAAATGAGAGCTCAAATGGAGTTACAAATCAAAAGTTATGGCTTCTAGAGGTTCAGACTCTACATCATTTGTTTTTAGAACTTTTTAGAAGCCATGCAAGACCATATGAAGGTCTAAAAAGTTCTAAAAAATCCATAAAATTATAGATTCAATATGTGACCATCTAATATGGTTACTTTGGGATAAACGAGAGCTCAAACAGAGTTATGGATTAAAATTTATGGCCTCTAGAAGTTTGGACTCCACATCATTTATTTTCATAACTTTTTTAGAGTAAATGTGTGACCCTATGAGGGTACAAAAAGTTCTAAAAATATTCTTAACTAGATAGAGTTTTTTATTACTAAATTTTACTTTTTATGATTATTATATCTTAAACAAGAGCTCAAACAAAGTTATTGATCAAAATTTATGGCCTCCATAAGTTTGGACTACACATCATTTATTTTTCAAATTTTTTTAAGGTAATAGATGACAATATGAGGGTGTAAAAAGTTCTACAAACATCTCTAAATGGATATATCTATTTATTACGAAATTGTACTTTTTGAATGTCATTTTAATGCAAATAAGAGCCTAAACAGAGTTACAATTCAAAATTTATGACTTCTAGAAGTTTGGACTCTACATCATTTATTTTCATAACTTTTTGGAGGCCATACATAACCATATAAGGGTCTGAAATGTTTTGAAAACATTCTTAAATTGATAGAGTATTTTATGTCTAAATTGTATTTTTGAAGACAACCATTTTGGTGTAAGTGAGATCTTGAATAGAGTTACAGATCAGAAGTTAGGGCCTCCAGAAGTTTGGACTTTGTATTATTTGGTTTTAGAACTTTTTAGAGGCTATACATGACCGTATGAGGGTTTGAAAGGTTTTGAAAACATACCTAAATGGATAGCTATGAGTATAAATTTTATCTTCATTATCCTTGATAAGTCAAATAATTACGATAAATAATAACTTCCATTGGTAATCAATTTATTTTTATAAATTCATTTCTTGATATATATAAGAATTATCCTTATCTTTGTTTATGTTTTAGATTTTAAAAAATTACCAGAATGTGTTATGGTCCCATATCTATCTATAGGGGTTTAGATTTGGAAGTCCCTTTCCTCCTGTTGCCCAATCTATTATGTTATGCCATGATGGAGTATATTTTTTCTAGTGATGGAGAGTCTTTATTTTTTTGTCTAATATAGACTTCCAATAGAATATATCTATTATACTAAATTATACTTTTTGAGATAATCATTTTGGTGTAAATGAGAGCTCAAATGAAGTTATAGATTAAAAGTTATGGCCTCTAGAAGTTCAAAACTTTTATGAAGTTTCTTAGAGGAAAATGTAAATGTCCACTTTATTCAAAGGTTGAAAAACATAAGAATACACTATAAAAACCATATTTTTATGATAGACCTTTTGGTCATTTTTATAGATTTAAAGATCAATTTTGTAAATTTTCAATCTTTTATCTACAAAATCAACAATTTTGTAGTTTTCATATCTTCAATTTTTCATTTTTTTACATGTTCAACATTTTTTAGGTTTTTGATATGAAGTTTTTAATTTTTAATTTTTTGTCTTTGGAAAGCTTTAAAAAACTGTTTTCTTCAACATCCTAGAGCAAAACAAACATCTCCATTGTGTTCAAAGACCAAAAAATTGTTAGAATCAGTTGTAAACACCATAGGATTTTGTGACATACCTTTTAGATCCTTTTTGAATATTTAAAGATCAAATACAAATATTTTAATTATTTTATCTATAAAATTAATAATTTTTAGTTTCCATTTACAATTATTCATATTTTCTTCATATCCTACACTTTATCAAATTTTCAAATATGAAGGGTTTTTAAGTTTTTAGGCTTTAAGGAGTTTTTGGAAGCTATTTTATCCACAAAATAGACATTTTTTTAAGTTTTCATAACTAAAATTTTTCATTTTTTTACATACTTGACATTTTTTAGATATATAGTTCTTATTTTTATCTACAAAATAAACATTTTTTTAGTTGTCAGATCTGCATTTTCTCATTTTTTTAGTTTTCAAATATGATGTTTTTTGGGTGTCTTTGGGAAGTTTTATAAAATCATTTTATGTAGCATATTTTAATAAAACAAATATCTCCATTGTGTTCAAAAGATGAAAAATAAAATAATAAATTGTAAACACTAAATGGTTTTCTCACAAATTTGCTAAATTTTGAAGTTTTAAAGATTAAACATGCAACTTTTCTTCTTTTTATCTATAAAATTGATATTAAAAAAATCAAATCTCATTTTTTTCATTTTTTGCATATTTAACATTTTTTTTAGTTTTCAGGTATGAATTTTTGTTTTCTTAACAAGGGGAAGTTTTAGGAAACTATTTTATACATCTTAGAGTAAAACAGACATCACCATTACATTCAAAGGATAAAAAACAAAAAAAATACTGTAAATAGTTTTATAATAAGCCTTTTCACTCATTTTTTCATATTTAAAAATTAGATATGTTTTTCTTCTTCTTTTTATCTACAAAATCAACTATTTTTTCAATTCTTTGATATCTATAGTTTTTAATTTTTTTACATATTCAAGCTTTTTTTAGTTATCAATTATGATTTTTTTTTGGATGAGAGCTCAAATGGAGTTATGGATCAAAATTTATGGCCTCTAGAAGTTCTAAACTTTTTGACTCTTCATCATTTATTCTTAGAACTTTTTGAAGGCCATACACGACCACGTAAGGGTCAAAAAGCTAAGAAGAAATCTCTAAATGGATAGATTTATTTATCACTTAATTTTAATTTTTGATATGGTCATTTTGGCATAAACGAGAGCTCAAATAGAGTTACTGATCAAAAGTTAGGGCCTCTACAAGTTTAAAATCCACAATATTTATTTCTAAAAAAATTTGGAGGCCATACATAAACATCTGAGGTTAAAAAAACTTATATATACATCCCTAAGGGGATTTAGATTGTAATATATATGGGTGCCAATTAAACTATATATCGTGGATCTATCTACAAGGGATTGAGTGTATATAGTCTAGATAGGGGTTCAAATTAATCTATTTGGGGGGATGGTGGCCTAGAGTTGTTTATTGCTAATTTTAATTTCTTATATGGTAATTTTAATGTAAATGATAGCTCAAATAGAGTTACAAATTTGAGGTTATGGTCTCAGTAAGTTTAGAATCTGCATAATTTGTTTTCAAAACTTTTCAAAGGACATAAATGACCATTTGAGGGTGAGAAAAGTTTTGAAAACATCCCTAAATGGATAGAAATATTTATGGATTAATTTTAATTTATAATATGATGGTTTTGATGTAAATGAGAGCTCAAATAGAGCTATAGATCAAAATTTATGGTGAACAAAAATTTGGAGTCTGCATCATTTGTTTTCAATGCATTTTGAAAGCCATATGTGACCATATGAGGGTTAAAAAATTATGAAAATATCTATAAATAGATATACCTTTTAATGTCTAAATTTTAATTTTTGAGATATTCATTTTGGCATAAATAAGGGATTAAATAAATCTATGAATTAAAAGTTATGGCCTCTAGAATTTGGGACTCCACATCATTTGTTTTCATAACTTTTCAAAGGCCATACGTGACCATATGAAGGCATAAAAAATTCTTAAAATATACCTAAATGGATAGATCTATTTATGGATAAATTTTACTTCCTAAGACACTCATTTTGGTATAAATGAGAGCTCAAATGGAGTTATAGATCAATAGTTATTTACTCTAAAAATTTAGATTTTGTATCATTTATTTTCAAAACTTTTTAAAGTACATGCATGACCATTTTAGGTTCATAAATTTTATAAAAACATATTTAAATGCATATATCTATCTATATCTAAATTTTAATTTATTGAGACAATCATTTTAGTGAAAATGAGAGCTCAAATAGAGTTATGGATCAAAAGTTATGGCCTTCAGAAGTTTGGACTCTACAACATTTGTTTTTAAGAACTTTTAGGAGGCTACATGTGACCATATAAAAATCAAATTTTTTATTGTAAACATACTTAAATGGATAGATATTTTTATGTCTAAATTGTAATTTTTGATATGGTCATTTTGGTGTAAATGAGAGTTCAAATAGAGTTATGAATCAAACAAAAGTGATGGCCTTTGGAAGTTTGGACTCTACATCATTTATTTTTATAAATTTTTAGAGGCCATACATGATAATATTAAGGTCTTAAAATTAAAAAAAATCCATCAATGGATAATTATATTTATGGTGGAATTGTATTTTTTGAGATGATGGTTTTAGTGTAAATGAGAGCTCAAATGAAGTTTTAAATCATAATTTATGGCCTCCAAAAGTTTGGAATACATATCATTTATTTCAAAAAATAGAATCCATACTTGACCATATGAGAGTCTAAAAATTTCTTTAAATATCTATAAATAAATAGATATATTTATCTATGGCTGATTTTTACTTTTTGAGATAGTCATTTTGGTACAAATGAGAGCTGAAATGGAGTTAGGGAAAAAATGTTATGGCCTATATAAGTTTGGACTTTGCATCATTGTTTTTAGAATTTTTCAGAGGCCATATATGACCATATGAAGGTCTGAAAAGTTTTGAAAACATACCTAAATGGATAAAACTATTTATGGATAAATTATACTTTCTTAGACATTCATTTTGGCATAAGCAAGAGATCAAACAAAGTTAGAGATCAAAAGTTATGTATTTTAGAAGTTTGGAATCCACATCATTTGATTTGAATTTTTTTTTGGAGATCATACATGATCACCTAAGGGTCCATAATTTTTTTGAAATATCCCTAAATGGATAGAGTTGTTTATGGCTAAATTTTACTTTTTGAGATGGTCTTTTGAAGTAAATAACATCTTAAATATAGTTATGAATCAAAAGTTATGGCCTTTCAAAGTTTAGACTACACATCTTTTGTTTTAAAAAAAAATTAGATGACATACATGACCATATTAAGTTTTAAAAAGTTCCAAAAACATCCCTAAATGGATAGGGGCAATACATGACCCTCTGAGATGTTTGTTTTGGTCCAAATGAGAGCTCAAACAAAGTTATAGATCAAAATTTATGGCCTCCAATAGTTTGGACTCCACATCATTTATTTTTAGAACTTTGTAGAGGCTATACATGACCATCTAAGGGTTTAAATTCTTCTAAAAACATCCCTAAATAGATAAAAGTGTGAATTGAACTTTTTGAGATGGTCATTTTGGTGCAAACAAGAACTTCTTGGTGTAGTGATTTTTCCCATTGGGTTTTGCCTACACGGCCTGATGGCCATTCTATGTCAATTAAGCTTCCTTAGGTTAGTTATAAAAGGGTCACATAGGATAATTATATTTTAATATAATTATCTAATTAGGTAAATTATATGCTTCTTCATGTTGCCTTAATTTTATTTATATGTACCTCACTTTTATTTTTTCAAAGGTTAGGTTAATGTGATTTTATGCGAGGTCATTTTTATAGTATTGCCATGTGAAGACAAGCTTCTTCCTCCTTTGAAATTTATCTATGATTTCATTACTACATACATAGACTTTCTCAATATTCTATGCAAGGATCCAAGATAGTGACCAATTTGACATGGTATCAGAGCCAATTTTGTTAGTATTGCAATAGTCTTTGTGGTGAAATATTTATACATTCACTATTCCATAAAAAAGAAGAGTTTGGTGGGATTCCTTGGAGATTCCATGCAAAATTTTCTACTAAAGCTTCATATCTAAAAACCAACTACTCCATTGGTTTTAGAAGGTGCAAAACCCTTAGATCGATTGTAAACATGACCTAGTTTTGGACCAGTTATTTTTTTCCTTTTTTTTGACATCCAAAGGCCTCATTTTTAATTTTCAACAAAAATCCATACTTTCTATGTTTCTATGCAAAAATTCCTTACGGGTTTTCTTCCTTAGGTCAAAATATCAAATGGGTATCTTCCAAAATTCCATTACTAAAGTATTTTTGGATGTTTTTAACTTGTCTCAATTTGCATACCATTAAACCTTTATATTACATAGATTTGTAGGGGGTCATTAATTTGGCTCAATGGTTGATCTACTTCAAGTTGCATGCATTGGAGAGTTTGCTAACCAATCTAGACTTTTAAAAGGATATTACTTTTTGTAGACTAACTCAGACTTGTGAAGTTGTTTTATTTTTAAATCAATGAAGTGAAGTAGGTATAAAAACCCGGTGTAGACTACTGTAGACCAATTCAAGTTTTTAAAGGGTCATTACTACCTTACTCAAGTTTTTGAAAGGTGACTACTCCTAAAAGTCAAGCAATCTAAGAAGCCCATATTACACTCTTCCCAGACCAACTCAAGTTTTTAAAGGGTTATTAATGTGACTTGGGTTTTAGAAGGGTCATTATTGATTGGCATCAAAAGTAAAGTAGTCTGAGAAGTTTGAGTAAAGTTGTCTGAGAAACCTAAATTACTCTTCCAAGCATAACTCCATTTTTGGAAGGGTCATTATTGATTGGCATCAAAAGTAAAGTAGTCCTAGAAACCCATATTACTCTTTTGAGATGAACTCTAGTTTTATAAGGGTGATTACTATTAGGAATTAAAAGTAAAATTATTTGGAAAACCTGGATTACACTACAAAGAACAACTCAGAGTTGTGGGGCACCTTTATTGAGGTTAGCAAAGACTAATTACTTACATCAGCAAAGTAGTCTTGAAACTCTTGATTACTCTTTTTAGACTGACTCAGACTGTTAGAGGGTCTTTACTACTCAAGTTTATGGGATATCATTAATTTTGGTTTTTTCCATTTTTTCTTTTTTGGAAAAAAATTAGTCTGAAAAATAGTTTTTTGATTTTTGGAAAGGGTCTAGGAATATGTGGGAGTGAGAACTTGTAAGTGCCATAACTTTCAATCCATAGCTCCATTTTGGATGCTATTTTTTTTAAAGTGCATATTTTTTCAAGCTCTACACATTGATGATATTATTTTAAGACCTTTGTAACATCTATTTTTCCATGGTATAATGGATTAAAACTCAGTTTAAACCTTTTGTACCTTTCTTCTTAGACACATTATCAATTATACCTAATGTTCCTCTCATACTCTCTCATACGAATTACTCATAGACATATTATTGGTAGTGTTTAATGTCTAATATTGAGTGTGTGTTACATTGTAACTTAAGGGGGGGGTCTTATTTATAGTTCATGGGGTACTTATACTATGTGTAATCTATTCCTTGCTTTCATCTCAATTTTATAAATTATCTCAATCTAATCTACACTAATAAATCTAAAAATTAAACCACTCACACCATTTAACTATCTCAAAATCTCATTTTAAGAGGTAAAGGACTCTATCGAATCACTATGGGTGAGGAAAGTGAGCCATTTATAGATGCAAAAAAGGTTAAGTTTTATAATAGATGTGACAAGTCCTATGGGTTCTTATGCCTATCAATGTCTCCTGACCTCTTGTTTCATGTTGAATCTACAAAAACTCTCAATGAAATTTAGACCATCCTAAATAAGCTTTTTAGAGTGTAGGACATCATGAGAGGTCATGAGCTCATCACATTGAGCACAAGTGACTCTGACACCCTACAAGACTTATTTATAAATTTTAAATCATTGAGATTGTAGTTGAAACAATGTGGCATTGAAAAAATAGATGACCATTTGATTCTATCCATGCTTGTAAAACTAGGTAATGACTATTCAATTTTTGTCTCTACATTTCTTGTTACCAAACATGCACTTGGATCCACTTGGAAAATGCCATCATTCGATGATTTTGTTGCCAATTTGACTCAAGAGTAAGATAATTTGGTTCAAATGGGTGCACTGAAGTCTTTAAATTCACATGCCTTGATTGTCAATCAAGACAAGAAGAAGCCTTTTAGTAGTAGTAAACAAGAGAAGAAATAGTCTAAACTAGATCATGAGCACAACTAGAATAAAAAATTAGATGCCAAGCTGAAGGCATCATCAAATAAGTCCTCCTTAAGTGGGAAACCTAAGAAGGAAAAATTTAAATGCAACTTTTATAATAAACTTGGGCATGATGAAGCTTAATGCATGAAAAAGAAGATTGACACCTTGACTAAGATGCTTGAGAAGAATAACATCAGTGTTCTTGAATCCTCAACTCAGAACATATCTGCAAAATATTCTAAAAAGGTTAAAGATAACAAAAAGGGTAAAAACAAGGGCAAGGCACTTTTTGTAGTAGCTTCTTAGCCTTCAACTTAGGTTATTGACTCGAGTGCTTCTTATCACATGGCCTCCTTAGAGGATCTATTTTCAAAAATAGAGCCATGTTATGTGCCTTCAATTCTCATGGGTGATGAAAATTTGGTAGAAGTCAGTGGTAAAGGATCAAATTAAGTAGGTGATGGGACCTTCAATGATTTTTTGTGTGTTCCTTCACTATCTACCAATCTTTTATCGGTATACTAAATCATTCACATAGGTGGAGGGAAGTGAGTTGATTTCACACCTGATTTAGTGGTTATTAAGGAACTGCAAAATAATACTACAGTGGCTTATGGGAAGGCCAATCATTAGTCTAGTTTGTATACCTTATCACAATTTTCCCTAGGTTAGTTCTCAATTACATTGCTTACTCATGCAAATGGAGTGACCAAACTATGGGATAAATAGTTTGGCAATTTAAACTACCATTACTTGGAGCAACTAAGTCATTAGGACATGGTTTTAGGGATGCCTAAAGTCAAACTATTGGATGTCCTATATAATGGCTACATTTTTGGAAAGCATCTAGAAGAGAAATATGATAAGGGCAAATCAAGGAGTGTTAAATAAAAGCTAGAAATTATCCATAGTGACATAGCAGGTCTATTTCAAAAACCTTCATTCAATAGGATAAGATACATGATCACATTCATCAATGAATTTTTGAGGTACACCTGGGTGTTTTTTCTCAAAAAAATGTTTGAGGTATTTGATCACTTCAAGGACTTCAAGGCACTTGTAGAGAAGTTGTTAGATTGTTCCATCAAAATCTTAAGGACTGCTAATGGTGGGGAGTATGTCAACAATAGGTTTGAGTAGTTTTACACATTAGAGGGGATTGAAATGCAACACACAACTCCATATATTCCTCAATAGAATAGTGTGGTTGAATGCAATAACTATAACTTAAAGGAAATGGCCAACTACCTACTTTAATAAAAGATTCTTGCTCTTTAGTTTTGGGCTAAAGTAATGAACTATATGTGATACATTTAGAATCATGTTCCACATAAATCATTGAAAGGAATCAATCCTTTTGAATCTTGGGATGGTCACAAGCCTAAAATGGATCACTTTTGAGTGTTTGGATTAACATCAATAGCTCATATTCCTAAGAATAAATGCAAGGTAATGAACCCTCAGAGTTAGTCTTGTATCTTTATGGGTATGCAGAGGGTACTAAGGGATATAGGCTTCTCCATCCTCAAACTCATGATTTTTTCATATAAATAAGTGTAAAGTTTCAAGAGGGCTCACCTAAACTCACTACTGACACTCTAAACTCTTTAAAATTCTCATTGGACATTGATTCCACCTCAGATAGTGACTTGGACCTACCACAAAATCCTCCTAATGATCAAGATAACTCTTCTTCTTCTTCTTCTTCAAGTTCAAGTGATGAGAGCAATGATGAGGATTCTCCTCCATCTCACACTGACACTTTAGATGATGATGAATCACCTCTTGATTCTCTAATATTATATAATTTTGGTCCCACTTGGGCCAAATAGACACTTTAAAGTGTTAGGAAATGGGTTGGAAATCCATCTAATATAAGGTGAACATGATTATAGTTTTAGATGACTTGACTTGCCTACCTAGCAATTATCTTAGATCTATAAACCTTTCATAAGACATTTAACATTCTAGAATGGGATTTTGCTAGGCAAGAATATAATTCCCTAATCAAGAACAAAGCATGGGACTTGGTCCCTTTTCCTAAAATAATAAAATTGGTCCATTGAAAATGGGTTTATTAGACTAAGTATGGTGTAGATAGGTTTGTTGATAAGTACAAAGCTCATCTAGTTACAAAGGGGTTTTCTCAGGTACTTGGCATAGACAATACTAAGACATTTGATCCTATAACCAAGATGACATCTATCAGACTCACTCTAGCCATTGTAGTTGCACATCAATGGGATGTTCACTAAATGGATGTCAAGAGTGATTTTATACATGGTGACCTCAAAGAATATATCTACATAGAATAACCACAAGGCTTTGTGGAAGATTCCTCCTTAGTCTGTAGACTTAGGAAATCTATCTATGGACTCAAATAGGCCCCTCAAGTATGGTATGCCAAGATGGACTCCTTTATCCTCATAATCAAGTTCACAAAATACCACTTAGATTTGAATATCTTAATCTTATGGTAGGATGATTCTCTATTGGTCCTAGTTCTCTATGTGGCTGACTTACTAATTATAGGGAGCTCATAATCATCCATCTCAATAGTGAAAATTGCATTTTCAAATAGATTTTTAATGGCTGATATGAGATTGTTGCATTAATTTCTCAAGTTTGAAATCATTTAATCAAATTTTGGGATAAATTTATCACAATCTAAGTATTCTCTTGATTTTCTTACAAGGTTTAACATGGTTAATTGTGATCCCACTCCTAATCCCTTCTTGTCTAGTGTGAATCTTGAGGTTGATTGTCCTACACCATTGGTTAATGCAACTCCATATCAAAAACTTGTGGGTAGTCTTATCTATCTCACACACACTAGACCTAACATATCCTATGTAGTTGGCATGGTATCTCAGTTTATGTAGGAGAAACATGAATTTCATTGGAAATCATCTAAGTGGATTATGCACTACATTCAAGGTTTGCACAACTATGGCATACACTATGAAGAAAGAATAGAGGTTGATTTGATCAAATATATAAGTTCATATTGATCTGGAGATATTTAGAGTTGAAATTCCACTTCAGGCTATATTTTTTCACTTGTTTTGGGTCTAATAAGTTATTCAAGTAATAAGTAATATACAATTGTTTTATCATCTATAGAGGTAGAATACAGAGGGGCTAACAATGCCACTACTGAGGCAATCTAGCTTCAAGGGATTTTCACTAAGTTTGGTATCCAATTTCATAAGCCAATAATTATCTACTATGACAAACAAAACACTATCCATATTTATAAGAATCTAGTTCCCTATCAAATGACCAAGCACATAAAGATTCACATGTATTTCATCAGGGAGCTTATCAATGAGAAATTCATTAATTTTTGATACTATCCAACATCAAAATAGATTATAGATATTCTAACCAAGCTCTTCAAAAAGAGTAAATTTGTTTATCTATGATCTCTCATTAGAGTTAGGTCTACTCCACCTTCTTCTTACTCTTATATAATTTTTTCACTATGTACTTGGGTACCTCATCAGGCTTTTAATGCTGGGACCCAATTTTCATCTCACCTAAGCTATGCTTAAGGGGGGTGTTGGTGTAGTGATTTTTCCTATTTGATTTTACCTTCATGGCCTTATGGACATTCTATGTCAATTAAGATTCCTTAGGGTAGTTATAAAAGGTTCATATAGGCTAATTATATTTTAATGTAATTATCTAATTAAAAAAATTAGAGGCATCCTCATGTTGTCCCAATTTCCCCTATATTTACTCCACTTTTCCTTTTTAGAAGGTTAAACAGGTTAATGAGATTTTATGCAAGCAATTTATTTTTTCAATATTGCCATGTGAAGATAAGCTTCTTCCTCCTTTAAAATTTATCTATGATTTCATTGCTACATACATATATTTTCTCAATCTTTTGTGCAAGGATCCAAGATCTTGGCCAATCTAATAGAACTCAAATAGAGTTACAGATCAATAGTTATGGCTTCCATAAGTTTGGACTCTGAATCATTTATTTTCATAAATGTTTAGAGGCAATACATGACCATATAAAGGTCATAAATATTTTGAAATCATCCCTAAATTTATATATCTATTTTTGGCTAAGTTTTAATTTCTAATATGATATTCTTGGTACAAATGAAAGATCAAAAGAAGTTATAGATCAAAAGTTATGGACTCTAATATTTTATACCATGTATCATTTATTTTAATAACTTTTTAGAGGCCATATATGACCATATGAGTGTCTAAAAAGTTTTTAAAACAACCTAAATTAGATAGAGTGCAAATGAGAGCTCAAACAGAGTTATAAATCAAAAGTTATGGCCTCTAAAAGTGTTGACTACATATTATTTATTTTGAAAACTTTTCAAATGTTATACATCACCATATGAGGGTCCAAAAAATTCTAAAAACATCCCTAAATGGATAGTCTATTTATGTCTAAATTTTAATTTCTAAGATGGTCATTTTAGTGCAGATGAGAGCTCAAATGGAGTTATAAATCAAAAGATATAGCCTTTGAAATTTTAGACTCTACATCATTTATTTTATGAAAATTTTAAAATACATATGTGACCATATGAAGGTTTTGAAAGTTATAAAAACATCCCTAAATAGATAGAGGTAATGAATGACCCTTTGAGATGGTATTTTTCATGTAAACAAGAGTCCAAATAGAGTTATAGATCAAAAGTTATGGCCTTCCAAAGTTTGGACTATGCACCATTTATTTTGAAAAAAATTCAAAGGCCATACATGACCATATGAGTGTCCAAATGTTTTAGAAAATATACCTAATATATATATATATATATATATATATATATATATATATATATATATATATATATATATATATATATATATATATATATATATATATATAT